>CAWUDS030001371.1:600000-775224 GCA_963859935.3 Lathyrus sativus
AGGTAAGTATAAATAAGTTTGAGCTTCATTATTTAATTTTAATTTTTACCTATATTATATAAAATATATGTCATGGACTATAGTCTTTTATCTTTGTTTTTTAGTGGGGAAAAACCTAAAATTTTATGTTGGATTTGAAAAATAAAATATAATTAACTTTTTTCACCTACTATAGTCTTTTATGTACGGTTCTTAGTGATAAAAAAACCTATGACTTTGGGATTGTGAAGAAAAAACCTAAAATATTTGTCATTCATTTATAGTCTTTTAACTATGTGGCTTACTGACGAAGAAACATGAAATTTGGTGATGGAGTAGAAACATATTGAATATATTTACATCTAATTTGCCATAATTAAATGTGAAAAAGGTAAGTATAAATAAGTTTGAGCTTCATTATTTAATTTTAATTTTTACCTATATTATATAAAATATATGTCATGGACTATAGTCTTTTATCTTTTTTTTTTAGTGGGGAAAAACCTAAAATTTTATGTTGGATTTGAAAAATAAAATATAATTAACTTTTTACACCTACTATACTCTATTATGTACGGTGCTTATTGATAAAAAAAACCTAAGACTTTGGGATGGTGAAGAAAAAACCTAAAATATTTGTCATTCATTTATAGTGTTTTAACTATATGGCTTACTGACGAAGAAAGATGAAATTTGGTGATGGAGAAGAAACATATTGAATATATTTACATCTAATTTGCCATAATTAAATGTGAAAAAGGTAAGTATAAATAAGTTTGAGCTTCATTATTTAATTTTAATTTTTACCTATATTATATAAAATATATGTCATGGACTATAGTCTTTTATCTTTGTTTTTTAGTGGGGAAAAACCTAAAATTTTAAGTTGGATTTGAAAAATAAAATATAATTAACTTTTTTCACCTACTATAGTCTATTATGTACGGTTCTTAGTGATAAAAAGACCTATGACTTTGGGATTGTGAAGAAAAAACCTAAAATATTTGTCATTCATTTATAGTTTTTTAACTATCTGGCTTACTGACGAAGAAACATGAAATTTGGTGATGGAGAAGAAACATATTGAATATATTTACATCTAATTTGCCATAATTAAATGTGAAAAAGGTAAGTATAAATAAGTTTGAGCTTCATTATTTAATTTTAATTTTTACCTATATTATATAAAATATATGTCATGGACTATAGTCTTTTATCTTTGTTTTTTAGTGGGGAAAAACCTAAAATTTTAAGTTGGATTTGAAAAATAAAATATAATTAACTTTTTTCACCTACTATAGTCTATTATGTACGGTTCTTAGTGATAAAAAGACCTATGACTTTGGGATTGTGAAGAAAAAACCTAAAATATTTGTCATTCATTTATAGTCTTTTAACTATGTGGCTTACTGACGAAGAAACATGAAATTTGGTGATGGAGAAGAAACATATTGAATATATTTACATCTAATTTGCCATAATTAAATGTGAAAAAGGTAAGTATAAATAAGTTTGAGCTTCATTATTTAATTTCAATTTTTACCTATATTATATAAAATATATGTCATGGACTATAGTCTTTTATCTTTGTTTTTTAGTGGGGAAAAACCTAAAATTTTATGTTGGATTTGAAAAATAAAATATAATTAACATTTTTCACCTACTATAGTCTATTATGTACGGTTCTTAGTGATAAAAAAACCTAAGACTTTGGGATGGTGAAGAAAAAACCTAAAATATTTGTCATTCATTTATAGTTTTTTAACTATCTGGCTTACTGACGAAGAAACATGAAATTTGGTGATGGAGAAGAAACATATTGAATATATTTACATCTAATTTGCCATAATTAAATGTGAAAAAGGTAAGTATAAATAAGTTTGAGCTTCATTATTTAATTTTAATTTTTACCTATATTATATAAAATATATGTCATGGACTATAGTCTTTTATCTTTGTTTTTTAGTGGGGAAAAACCTAAAATTTTAAGTTGGATTTGAAAAATAAAATATAATTAACTTTTTTCACCTACTATAGTCTATTATGTATGGTTCTTAGTGATAAAAAGACCTATGACTTTGGGATTGTGAAGAAAAAACCTAAAATATTTGTCATTCATTTATAGTCTTTTAACTATGTGGCTTACTGACGAAGAAACATGAAATTTGGTGATGGAGTAGAAACATATTGAATATATTTACATCTAATTTGCCATAATTCAATGTTAAAAAGGTAAGTATAAATAAGTTTGAGCTTCATTATTTAATTTTAATTTTTACCTATATTATATAAAATATATGTCATGGACTATAGTCTTTTATCTTTGTTTTTTAGTGGGGAAAAACCTAAAATTTTATGTTGGATTTGAAAAATAAAATATAATTAACTTTTTTCACCTACTATAGTCTATTATGTACGGTTCTTAGTGATAAAAAAACCTATGACTTTGGGATTGTGAAGAAAAAACCTAAAATATTTGTCATTCATTTATAGTCTTTTAACTATGTGGCTTACTGACGAAGAAACATGAAATTTGGTGATGGAGTAGAAACATATTGAATATATTTACATCTAATTTGCCATAATTAAATGTGAAAAAGGTAAGTATAAATAAGTTTGAGCTTCATTATTTAATTTCAATTTTTACCTATATTATATAAAATATATGTCATGGACTATAGTCTTTTATCTTTGTTTTTTAGTGGGGAAAAACCTAAAATTTTATGTTGGATTTGAAAAATAAAATATAATTAACATTTTTCACCTACTATAGTCTATTATGTACGGTTCTTAGTGATAAAAAAACCTAAGACTTTGGGATGGTGAAGAAAAAACCTAAAATATTTGTCATTCATTTATAGTTTTTTAACTATCTGGCTTACTGACGAAGAAACATGAAATTTGGTGATGGAGAAGAAACATATTGAATATATTTACATCTAATTTGCCATAATTAAATGTGAAAAAGGTAAGTATAAATAAGTTTGAGCTTCATTATTTAATTTTAATTTTTACCTATATTATATAAAATATATGTCATGGACTATAGTCTTTTATCTTTGTTTTTTAGTGGGGAAAAACCTAAAATTTTAAGTTGGATTTGAAAAATAAAATATAATTAACTTTTTTCACCTACTATAGTCTATTATGTACGGTTCTTAGTGATAAAAAGACCTATGACTTTGGGATTGTGAAGAAAAAACCTAAAATATTTGTCATTCATTTATAGTCTTTTAACTATGTGGCTTACTGACGAAGAAACATGAAATTTGGTGATGGAGTAGAAACATATTGAATATATTTACATCTAATTTGCCATAATTCAATGTTAAAAAGGTAAGTATAAATAAGTTTGAGCTTCATTATTTAATTTTAATTTTTACCTATATTATATAAAATATATGTCATGGACTATAGTCTTTTATCTTTGTTTTTTAGTGGGGAAAAACCTAAAATTTTATGTTGGATTTGAAAAATAAAATATAATTAACTTTTTTCACCTACTATAGTCTTTTATGTACGGTTCTTAGTGATAAAAAAACCTATGACTTTGGGATTGTGAAGAAAAAACCTAAAATATTTGTCATTCATTTATAGTCTTTTAACTATGTGGCTTACTGACGAAGAAACATGAAATTTGGTGATGGAGTAGAAACATATTGAATATATTTACATCTAATTTGCCATAATTAAATGTGAAAAAGGTAAGTATAAATAAGTTTGAGCTTCATTATTTAATTTTAATTTTTACCTATATTATATAAAATATATGTCATGGACTATAGTCTTTTATCTTTTTTTTTTAGTGGGGAAAAACCTAAAATTTTATGTTGGATTTGAAAAATAAAATATAATTAACTTTTTACACCTACTATACTCTATTATGTACGGTGCTTATTGATAAAAAAAACCTAAGACTTTGGGATGGTGAAGAAAAAACCTAAAATATTTGTCATTCATTTATAGTGTTTTAACTATATGGCTTACTGACGAAGAAAGATGAAATTTGGTGATGGAGAAGAAACATATTGAATATATTTACATCTAATTTGCCATAATTAAATGTGAAAAAGGGAAGTATAAATAAGTTTGAGCTTCATTATTTAATTTTAATTTTTACCTATATTATATAAAATATATGTCATGGACTATAGTCTTTTATCTTTGTTTTTTAGTGGGGAAAAACCTAAAAAATTTTGTTGGATTTGAAAAATAAAATATAATTAACTTTTTTCACCTACTATAGTCTATTATGTACGGTTCTTAGTGATAAAAAAACCTATGACTTTGGGATTGTGAAGAAAAAACCTAAAATATTTGTCATTCATTTATAGTCTTTTAACTATGTGGCTTACTGACGAAGAAACATGAAATTTGGTGATGGAGTAGAAACATATTGAATATATTTACATCTAATTTGCCATAATTAAATGTGAAAAAGGTAAGTATAAATAAGTTTGAGCTTCATTATTTAATTTTAATTTTTACCTATATTATATAAAATATATGTCATGGACTATAGTCTTTTATCTTTTTTTTTTAGTGGGGAAAAACCTAAAATTTTATGTTGGATTTGAAAAATAAAATATAATTAACTTTTTACACCTACTATACTCTATTATGTACGGTGCTTATTGATAAAAAAAACCTAAGACTTTGGGATGGTGAAGAAAAAACCTAAAATATTTGTCATTCATTTATAGTGTTTTAACTATATGGCTTACTGACGAAGAAAGATGAAATTTGGTGATGGAGAAGAAACATATTGAATATATTTACATCTAATTTGCCATAATTAAATGTGAAAAAGGGAAGTATAAATAAGTTTGAGCTTCATTATTTAATTTTAATTTTTACCTATATTATATAAAATATATGTCATGGACTATAGTCTTTTATCTTTGTTTTTTAGTGGGGAAAAACCTAAAAAATTTTGTTGGATTTGAAAAATAAAATATAATTAACTTTTTTCACCTACTATAGTCTATTATGTACGGTTCTTAGTGATAAAAAAACCTATGACTTTGGGATTGTGAAGAAAAAACCTAAAATATTTGTCATTCATTTATAGTCTTTTAACTATGTGGCTTACTGACGAAGAAACATGAAATTTGGTGATGGAGTAGAAACATATTGAATATATTTACATCTAATTTGCCATAATTAAATGTGAAAAAGGTATGTATAAATAAGTTTGAGCTTCATTATTTAATTTCAATTTTTACCTATATTATATAAAATATATGTCATGGACTATAGTCTTTTATCTTTGTTTTTTAGTGGGGAAAAACCTAAAATTTTATGTTGGATTTGAAAAATAAAATATAATTAACTTTTTTCACCTACTATAGTCTTTTATGTACGGTTCTTAGTGATAAAAAAACCTATGACTTTGGGATTGTGAAGAAAAAACCTAAAATATTTGTCATTCATTTATAGTCTTTTAACTATGTGGCTTACTGACGAAGAAACATGAAATTTGGTGATGGAGAAGAAACATATTGAATATATTTACATCTAATTTGCCATAATTCAATGTTAAAAAAGGTAAGTATAAATAAGTTTGAGCTTCATTATTTAATTTTAATTTTTACCTATATTATATAAAATATATGCCATGGACTATAGTCTTTTATCTTTGTTTTTTAGTGGGGAAAAACCTAAAATTTTATGTTGGATTTGAAAAATAAAATATAATTAACTTTTTACACCTACTATACTCTATTATGTACGGTTCTTAGTGATAAAAAAACCTATGACTTTGGGATTGTGAAGAAAAAACCTAAAATATTTGTCATTCATTTAGAGTTTTTTAACTATATGGCTTACTGACGAAGAAACATGAAATTTGGTGATGGAGAAGAAACATATTGAATATATTTACATCTAATTTGCCATAATTAAATGTGAAAAAGGGAAGTATAAATAAGTTTGAGCTTCATTATTTAATTTTAATTTTTACCTATATTATAAAAAATATATGTCATGGACTATAGTCTTTTATCTTTGTTTTTTAGTGGGGAAAAACCTAAAATTTTATGTTGGATTTGAAAAATAAAATATAATTAACTTTTTTCACCTACTATAGTCTATTATGTACGGTTCTTAGTGATAAAAAGACCTATGACTTTGGGATTGTGAAGAAAAAACCTAAAATATTTGTCATTCATTTATAGTCTTTTAACTATGTGGCTTACTGACGAAGAAACATGAAATTTGGTGATGGAGAAGAAACATATTGAATATATTTACATCTAATTTGCCATAATTCAATGTTAAAAAGGTAAGTATAAATAAGTTTGAGCTTCATTATTTAATTTTAATTTTTACCTATATTATATAAAATATATGTCATGGACTATAGTCTTTTATCTTTGTTTTTTAGTGGGGAAAAACCTAAAATTTTATGTTGGATTTGAAAAATAAAATATAATTAACTTTTTTCACCTACTATAGTCTTTTATGTACGGTTCTTAGTGATAAAAAAACCTATGACTTTGGGATTGTGAAGAAAAAACCTAAAATATTTGTCATTCATTTATAGTCTTTTAACTATGTGGCTTACTGACGAAGAAACATGAAATTTGGTGATGGAGAAGAAACATATTGAATATATTTACATCTAATTTGCCATAATTCAATGTTAAAAAAGGTAAGTATAAATAAGTTTGAGCTTCATTATTTAATTTTAATTTTTACCTATATTATATAAAATATATGCCATGGACTATAGTCTTTTATCTTTGTTTTTTAGTGGGGAAAAACCTAAAATTTTATGTTGGATTTGAAAAATAAAATATAATTAACTTTTTACACCTACTATACTCTATTATGTACGGTTCTTAGTGATAAAAAAACCTATGACTTTGGGATTGTGAAGAAAAAACCTAAAATATTTATCATTCATTTAGAGTTTTTTAACTATATGGCTTACTGACGAAGAAACATGAAATTTGGTGATGAAGAAGAAACATATTGAATATATTTACATCTAATTTGCCATAATTAAATGTGAAAAAGGGAAGTATAAATAAGTTTGAGCTTCATTATTTAATTTTAATTTTTACCTATATTATAAAAAATATATGTCATGGACTATAGTCTTTTATCTTTGTTTTTTAGTGGGGAAAAACCTAAAATTTTATGTTGGATTTGAAAAATAAAATATAATTAACTTTTTTCACCTACTATAGTCTATTATGTACGGTTCTTAGTGATAAAAAGACCTATGACTTTGGGATTGTGAAGAAAAAACCTAAAATATTTGTCATTCATTTATAGTCTTTTAACTATGTGGCTTACTGACGAAGAAACATGAAATTTGGTGATGGAGAAGAAACATATTGAATATATTTACATCTAATTTGCCATAATTCAATGTTAAAAAAGGTAAGTATAAATAAGTTTGAGCTTCATTATTTAATTTTAATTTTACCTATATTATATAAAATATATGCCATGGACTATAGTCTTTTATCTTTGTTTTTTAGTGGGGAAAAACCTAAAATTTTATGTTGGATTTGAAAAATAAAATATAATTAACTTTTTACACCTACTATACTCTATTATGTACGGTTCTTAGTGATAAAAAAACCTATGACTTTGGGATTGTGAAGAAAAAACCTAAAATATTTATCATTCATTTAGAGTTTTTTAACTATATGGCTTACTGACGAAGAAACATGAAATTTGGTGATGGAGAAGAAACATATTGAATATATTTACATCTAATTTGCCATAATTAAATGTGAAAAAGGGAAGTATAAATAAGTTTGAGCTTCATTATTTAATTTTAATTTTTACCTATATTATAAAAAATATATGTCATGGACTATAGTCTTTTATCTTTGTTTTTTAGTGGGGAAAAACCTAAAATTTTATGTTGGATTTGAAAAATAAAATATAATTAACTTTTTTCACCTACTATAGTCTATTATGTACGGTTCTTAGTGATAAAAAGACCTATGACTTTGGGATTGTGAAGAAAAAACCTAAAATATTTGTCATTCATTTATAGTCTTTTAACTATGTGGCTTACTGACGAAGAAACATGAAATTTGGTGATGGAGAAGAAACATATTGAATATATTTACATCTAATTTGCCATAATTCAATGTAAAAAAGCTAAGTATAAATAAGTTTGAGCTTCATTATTTAATTTTAATTTTTACCTATATTATATAAAATATATGTCATGGACTATAGTCTTTTATCTTTTTTTTTTAGTGGGGAAAAACCTAAAATTTTATGTTGGATTTGAAAAATAAAATATAATTAACTTTTTACACCTACTATACTCTATTATGTACGGTGCTTATTGATAAAAAAACCTAAGACTTTGGGATGGTGAAGAAAAAACCTAAAATATTTGTCATTCATTTATAGTGTTTTAACTATATGGCTTACTGACGAAGAAAGATGAAATTTGGTGATGGAGAAAAAACATATTGAATATATTTACATCTAATTTGCCATAATTAAATGTGAAAAAGGGAAGTATAAATAAGTTTGAGCTTCATTATTTAATTTTAATTTTTACCTATATTATATAAAATATATGTCATGGACTATAGTCTTTTATCTTTGTTTTTTAGTGGGGAAAAACCTAAAATTTTTTGTTGGATTTGAAAAATAAAATATAATTAACTTTTTTCACCTACTATAGTCTATTATGTACGGTTCTTAGTGATAAAAAAACCTATGACTTTGGGATTGTGAAGAAAAAACCTAAAATATTTGTCATTTATTTATAGTCTTTTAACTATGTGGCTTACTGACGAAGAAACATGAATTTTGGTGATGGAGAAGAAACATATTGAATATATTTACATCTAATTTGCCATAATTCAATGTAAAAAAGGTAAGTATAAATAAGTTTGAGCTTCATTATTTAATTTTAATTTTTACCTATATTATATAAAATATATGTCATGGACTATAGTCTTTTATCTTTGTTTTTTAGTGGGGAAAAACCTAAATATTTATGTTGGATTTGAAAAATAAAATATAATTAACTTTTTACACCTACTATACTCTATTATGTACGGTGCTTATTGATAAAAAAACCTAAGACTTTGGGATGGTGAAGAAAAAACCTAAAATATTTGTCATTCATTTATAGTTTTTTAACTATATGGCTTACTGACGAAGAAACATGAAATTTGGTGATGGAGAAGAAACATATTGAATATATTTACATCTAATTTGCCATAATAAAATGTGAAAAAGGGAAGTATAAATAAGTTTGAGCTTCATTATTTAATTTTAATTTTTACCTATATTATATAAAATATATGTCATGGACTATAGTCTTTTATCTTTGTTTTTTAGTGGGGAAAAACCTAAAATTTTATGTTGGATTTGAAAAATAAAATATAATTAACTTTTTTCACCTACTATAGTCTATTATGTACGGTTCTTAGTGATAAAAAGACCTATGACTTTGGGATTGTGAAGAAAAAACCTAAAATATTTGTCATTCATTTATAGTCTTTTAACTATGTGGCTTACTGACGAAGAAACATGAAATTTGGTGATGGAGTAGAAACATATTGAATATATTTACATCTAATTTGCCATAATTCAATGTTAAAAAGGTAAGTATAAATAAGTTTGAGCTTCATTATTTAATTTTAATTTTTACCTATATTATATAAAATATATGTCATGGACTATAGTCTTTTATCTTTGTTTTTTAGTGGGGAAAAACCTAAAATTTTATGTTGGATTTGAAAAATAAAATATAATTAACTTTTTTCACCTACTATAGTCTTTTATGTACGGTTCTTAGTGATAAAAAAACCTATGACTTTGGGATTGTGAAGAAAAAACCTAAAATATTTGTCATTCATTTATAGTCTTTTAACTATGTGGCTTACTGACGAAGAAACATGAAATTTGGTGATGGAGAAGAAACATATTGAATATATTTACATCTAATTTGCCATAATTCAATGTTAAAAAAGGTAAGTATAAATAAGTTTGAGCTTCATTATTTAATTTTAATTTTTACCTATATTATATAAAATATATGTCATGGACTATAGTCTTTTATCTTTGTCTTTTAGTGGGGAAAAACCTAAAATTTTATGTTGGATTTGAAAAATAAAATATAATTAACTTTTTACACCTACTATACTCTATTATGTACGGTTCTTAGTGATAAAAAAACCTAAGACTTTGGGATGGTGAAGAAAAAACCTAAAATATTTGTCATTCATTTAGAGTTTTTTAACTATATGGCTTACTGACGAAGAAACATGAAATTTGGTGATGGAGAAGAAACATATTGAATATATTTACATCTAATTTACCATAAAACAATGTGAAAAAGGGAAGTATAAATAATTTTGAGCTTCATTATTCAATTTTAATTTTTACCTATATTATATAAAATATATGTCATGGACTATAGTCTTTTATCTTTCTTTTTTAGTGGGGAAAAACCTAAAATTTTATGTTAGAGTTGAAATATAAAATATAAAAAACTTTTTACACCTACTATAGTCTATTATGTACGGTGCTTAGTGATAAAAAAAACCTAAGACTTTTGGATGGTGAAGAAAAAACCTAAAATATTTGTCATTCATTTATAGTTTTTTAACTATCTGGCTTACTGACGAAGAAACATGAAATTTGGTGATGGAGAAGAAACATATTGAATATATTTACATCTAATTTTCCATAATTAAATGTGAAAAAGGTAAGTATAAATAAGTTTGAGCTTCATTATTTAATTTTAATTTTTACCTATATTATATAAAATATATGTCATGGACTATAGTCTTTTATCTTTGTTTTTTAGTGGGGAAAAACCTAAAATTTTATGTTGGATTTGAAAAATAAAATATAATTAACTTTTTACACCTACTATACTCTATTATGTACGGTGCTTATTGATAAAAAAACCTAAGACTTTGGGATGGTGAAGAAAAAACCTAAAATATTTGTCATTCATTTATAGTTTTTTAACTATATGGCTTACTGACGAAGAAACATGAAATTTGGTGATGGAGAAGAAACATATTGAATATATTTACATCTAATTTGCCATAATTAAATGTGAAAAAGGGAAGTATAAATAAGTTTGAGCTTCATTATTTAATTTTAATTTTTACCTATATTATATAAAATATATGTCATGGACTATAGTCTTTTATCTTTGTTTTTTAGTGGGGAAAAACCTAAAATTTTATGTTGGATTTGAAAAATAAAATATAATTAACTTTTTTCACCTACTATAGTCTGTTATGTACGGTTCTTAGTGATAAAAATACCTATGACTTTGGGATTGTGAAGAAAAAACCTAAAATATTTGTCATTCATTTATAGTCTTTTAACTATGTGGCTTACTGACGAAGAAACATGAAATTTGGTGATGGAGTAGAAACATATTGAATATATTTACATCTAATTTGCCATAATTCAATGTTAAAAAGGTAAGTATAAATAAGTTTGAGCTTCATTATTTAATTTTAATTTTTACCTATATTATATAAAATATATGTCATGGACTATAGTCTTTTATCTTTGTTTTTTAGTGGGGAAAAACCTAAAATTTTATGTTGGATTTGAAAAATAAAATATAATTAACTTTTTTCACCTACTATAGTCTTTTATGTACGGTTCTTAGTGATAAAAAAACCTATGACTTTGGGATTGTGAAGAAAAAACCTAAAATATTTGTCATTCATTTATAGTCTTTTAACTATGTGGCTTACTGACGAAGAAACAAGAAATTTGGTGATGGAGAAGAAACATATTGAATATATTTACATCTAATTTGCCATAATTCAATGTTAAAAAAGGTAAGTATAAATAAGTTTGAGCTTCATTATTTAATTTTAATTTTTACCTATATTATATAAAATATATGTCATGGACTATAGTCTTTTATCTTTGTTTTTTAGTGGGGAAAAACCTAAAATTTTATGTTGGATTTGAAAAATAAAATATAATTAACTTTTTACACCTACTATAGTCTATTATGTATGGTGCTTATTGATAAAAAAACCTAAGACTTTGGGATGGTGAAGAAAAAACCTATGACTTTGGGATGGTGAAGAAAAAACCTAAAATATTTGTCATTCATTTATAGTCTTTTAACTCTGTGGCTTACTGACGAAGAAAAATGAAATTTGATGATGGAGAAGAAACATATTGAATATATTTACATTTAATTTTCGATAGTTCAATGTGAAAAAGGTAAATATAAATAAGTTTGAGCTTCATTATTTAATATTAAATTTTACCTATAATATATAAAATATATGTCACGGACTATAGTCTTTTATCTTTGTTTTTTAGTGGGGAAAAACCTAAAATTTTATGTTGGAGTTGAAAAATAAAATATAATTAATTTTTTACACCTACTATAGTGTATTAGGTATGGTGCTTAGTGATAAAAAAACCTAAGACTTTGGGATGGTGAAGAAAAAACCTAAAATATTTGTCATTCATTTATAGTCTTTTAACTATGTGGCTTACTGACGAAGAAACATGAAATTTGGTGATGGAGAAGAAACAAATTGAATCTATTTATATCTAAGTTTCCATAATTCAATGTGAAAAAGGTAAATATATATAAGTTTGAGCTTCATTATTTAATTTTAAATTTTACCTATATTATATAAAATATAGGTCACGGACTATAGTCTTTTATCATTGTTTTTTAGTGGGGAAAAACCTAAAATTTTATGTTGGATTTGAAAAATAAAATATAATTAACTTTTTACACCTAATATAGTCTATTATGTACGGTGCTTATTGATAAAAAAACACAAGACTTTGGGATGGCGAAGAAAAAACCTAAAATATTTGTCATTCATTTATAGTCTTTTAACTCTGTGGCTTACTGACGAAGAAACATGAAATTTGATGATGGAGAAGAAACATATTGAATATATTTACATCTAATTTTCCATAATTCAATGTGAAAAAGGTAAGTATAAATAAGTTTGAGCTTCATTATTTAATTTTAAATTTTACCTATATTATATAAAATATAGGTCACAGACTATAGTCTTTTATCATTGTTTTTTTGTGGGGAAAAACCTAAAATTTTATGATGTAGTAGAAAAATAAAATATAATTAATTTTTTAAACCTACTATAGTCTATTATGTATGGTGCTTAGTGATAAAAAAAACCTAAGACTTTGGCATGGTGAAGAAAAAACCTAACATATTTGTCATTCATTTATAATCTTTTAACTCTGTGGCTTACTGACGAAGAAACATGAAATTTGGTGATGGAGAAGAAACATATTGAATATATTTACATCTAATTTACCTTAATTCAATGTGAAAAAGGTAAATATAAATAAGTTTGAGCTTCATTATTTAATTTTAAATTTTACCTATATTATATAAAATATATGCCATGGACTACAGTCTTTTATCTTTGTTTTTTAGTGGGGAAAAACCTAAAATTTTATGTTGGAGTTGAAAAATAAAATATAATTAATTTTTTACACCTACTCTAGTCTATTATGTATGGTGCTTAGTGATAAAAAACCTAAGACTTTGGGATGGTGAAGAAAAAACCTAAAATATTTGTCATTCATTTATAGTCTTTTAACTATGTGGCTTACTGACGAAGAAACATGAAATTTGGTGATGGAGAAGAAACAAATTGAATATATTTATATCTAATTTGCAATAATTCAATGTGAAAAAGGTAAATATAAAAAAGTTTGAACTTCACTATTTAATTTTATGTTTTACCTATATTATATAAAATATATGTCATGGACTATAGTCTTTTATCTTTGTTTTTTAGTGGAGAAAAACCTAAAATTTTATGTTGGATTTGAAAAATAAAATATAATTAACTTTTTACACCTACGATAGTCTATTATGTACGGTGCTTATTGATAAAAAAACACAAGACTTTGGGTTGGTGAAGAAAAAACCTAACATATTTGTCATTCATTTATAATCTTTTAACTCTGTGGCTTACTGACGAAGAAACATGAAATTTGGTGATGGAGAAGAAACATATTGAATATATTTACATCTAATTTACCATAATTCAATGTGAAAAAGGTAAATATATATAAGTTTGAGCGTCATTATTTAATTTATATTTTTACCTATATTATATAAAATATATGTCTTGGACTATAGTCTTATATCTTTGTTTTTTAGTAGGGAAAAACATAAAATTTTATGATATAGTTGAAAAATACATATAATTAATTTTTTAAACCTACTATAGTCTATTATGTATGTTGCTTAGTGATAAAAAAACCTAAGACTTTGGGATGGTGAAGAAAAAACCTAAAATATTTGTCATTCATTTATAGTCTTTTAACTCTGTGGCTTACTGACGAAGAAAAATGAAATTTGATGATGGAGAAGAAACATATTGAATATATTTACATTTAATTTTCAATAGTTCAATGTGAAAAAGGTAAATATAAATAAGTTTGAGCTTCATTATTTAATTTTAAATTTTACCTATAATATATAAAATATATGTCACGGACTATAGTCTTTTATCTTTGTTTTTTAGTGGGGAAAAACCTAAAATTTTATGTTGGAGTTGAAAAATAAAATATAATTAATTTTTTACACCTACTATAGCCTATTAGGTATGGTGCTTAGTGATAAAAAAACCTAAGACTTTGGGATGGTGAAGAAAAAACCTAAAATATTTGTCATTCATTTATAGTCTTTTAACTATATGGCTTACTGACGAAGAAACATGAAATTTGGTGATGGAGAAGAAACAAATTGAATCTATTTATATCTAAGTTTCCATAATTAAATGTGAAAAAGGTAAATATATATAAGTTTGAGCTTCATTATTTAATTTTAAATTTTACCTATATTATATAAAATATAGGTCACGGACTATAGTCTTTTATCATTGTTTTTTAGTGGGGAAAAACCTAAAATTTTATGTTGGATTTGAAAAATAAAATATAATTAACTTTTTACACCTAATATAGTCTATTATGTACGGTTCTTATTGATAAAAAAACACAAGACTTTGGGATGGCGAAGAAAAAACCTAAAATATTTGTCATTCATTTATAGTCTTTTAACTCTGTGGCTTACTGACGAAGAAACATGAAATTTGATGATGGAGAAGAAACATATTGAATATATTTACATCTAATTTTCCATAATTCAATGTGAAAAAGGTAAGTATAAATAAGTTTGAGCTTCATTATTTAATTTTAAATTTTACCTATATTATATAAAATATAGGTCACAGACTATAGTCTTTTATCATTGTTTTTTTGTGGGGTAAAACCTAAAATTTTATGTTGGAGTTGAAAAATAAAATATAATTAATTTTTTACACCTATAATAGTCTATTATGTACGGTGCTTAGTGATTAAAAAACCTAAGACTTTGGTTTGGTGAAAAAAAAACCTAAAATATTTGTCATTCATTTATAGTCTTTTAACTATGTGGCTTACTGACGAAGAAACATGAAATTTGGTGATGGAGAAGAAACATATTGAATATATTTACATCTAATTTATCATAATTAAATGTGAAAAATGTAAACATAAATAAGTTTGAGCTTCATTATTTAATTTATATTTTTACCTATATTATATAAAATATATGTCATGGACTATAGTCTTTTATCTTTGTTTTTTAGTGGGGAAAAACCTAAAATTTTATGATGTAGTAGAAAAATAAAATATAATTAATTTTTTAAACCTACTATAGTCTATTATGTATGGTGCTTAGTGATAAAAAAAACCTAAGACTTTGGCATGGTGAAGAAAAAACCTAACATATTTGTCATTCATTTATAATCTTTTAACTCTGTGGCTTACTGACGAAGAAACATGAAATTTGGTGATGGAGAAGAAACATATTGAATATATTTACATCTAATTTACCTTAATTCAATGTGAAAAAGGTAAATATAAATAAGTTTGAGCTTCATTATTTAATTTTAAATTTTACCTATATTATATAAAATATATGCCATGGACTACAGTCTTTTATCTTTGTTTTTTAGTCGGGAAAAACCTAAAATTTTATGTTGGAGTTGAAAAATAAAATATAATTAATTTTTTACACCTACTATAGTCTATTATGTATGGTGCTTAGTGATAAAAAAACCTAAGACTTTGGGATGGTGAAGAAAAAACCTAAAATATTTGTCATTCATTTATAGTCTTTTAACTATGTGGCTTACTGACGAAGAAACATGAAATTTGGTGATGGAGAAGAAACAAATTGAATATATTTATATCTAATTTGCAATAATTCAATGTGAAAAAGGTAAATATAAAAAAGTTTGAACTTCACTATTTAATTTTATGTTTTACCTATATTATATAAAATATATGTCATGGACTATAGTCTTTTATCTTTGTTTTTTAGTGGAGAAAAACCTAAAATTTTATGTTGGATTTGAAAAATAAAATATAATTAACTTTTTACACCTACGATAGTCTATTATGTACGGTGCTTATTGATAAAAAAAACACAAGACTTTGGGTTGGTGAAGAAAAAACCTAACATATTTGTCATTCATTTATAATCTTTTAACTCTGTGGCTTACTGACGAAGAAACATGAAATTTGGTGATGGAGAAGAAACATATTGAATATATTTACATCTAATTTACCATAATTCAATGTGAAAAAGGTAAATATATATAAGTTTGAGCGTCATTATTTAATTTATATTTTTACCTATATTATATAAAATATATGTCTTGGACTATAGTCTTATATCTTTGTTTTTTAGTGGGAAAAACATAAAATTTTATGATATAGTTGAAAAATACATATAATTAATTTTTTAAACCTACTATAGTCTATTATGTATGTTGCTTAGTGATAAAAAAACCTAAGACTTTGGGATGGTGAAGAAAAAACCTAAAATATTTGTCATTCATTTATAGTCTTTTAACTCTGTGGCTTACTGACGAAGAAAAATGAAATTTGATGATGGAGAAGAAACATATTGAATATATTTACATTTAATTTTCGATAGTTCAATGTGAAAAAGGTAAATATAAATAAGTTTGAGCTTCATTATTTAATTTTAAATTTTACCTATAATATATAAAATATATGTCACGGACTATAGTCTTTTATCTTTGTTTTTTAGTGGGGAAAAACCTAAAATTTTATCTTGGAGTTGAAAAATAAAATATAATTAATTTTTTACACCTACTATAGTCTATTAGGTATGGTGCTTAGTGATAAAAAAACCTAAGACTTTGGGATGGTGAAGAAAAAACCTAAAATATTTGTCATTCATTTATAGTCTTTTAACTATATGGCTTACTGACGAAGAAACATGAAATTCGGTGATGGAGAAGAAACAAATTGAATCTATTTATATCTAAGTTTCCATAATTCAATGTGAAAAAGGTAAATATATATAAGTTTGAGCTTCATTATTTAATTTTAAATTTTACCTATATTATATAAAATATAGGTCACGGACTATAGTCTTTTATCATTGTTTTTTAGTGGGGAAAAACCTAAAATTTTATGTTGGATTTGAAAAATAAAATATAATTAACTTTTTACACCTAATATAGTCTATTATGTACGGTGCTTATTGATAAAAAAACACAAGACTTTGGGATGGCGAAGAAAAAACCTAAAATATTTGTCATTCATTTATAGTCTTTTAACTCTGTGGCTTACTGACGAAGAAACATGAAATTTGATGATGGAGAAGAAACATATTGAATATATTTACATCTAATTTTCCATAATTCAATGTGAAAAAGGTAAGTATAAATAAGTTTGAGCTTCATTATTTAATTTTAAATTTTACCTATATTATATAAAATATAGGTCACAGACTATAGTCTTTTATCATTGTTTTTTTGTGGGGAAAAACCTAAAATTTTATGATGTAGTAGAAAAATAAAATATAATTAATTTTTTAAACCTACTATAGTCTATTATGTATGGTGCTTAGTGATAAAAAAAACCTAAGACTTTGGCATGGTGAAGAAAAAACCTAACATATTTGTCATTCATTTATAATCTTTTAACTCTGTGGCTTACTGACGAAGAAACATGAAATTTGGTGATGGAGAAGAAACATATTGAATATATTTACATCTAATTTACCTTAATTCAATGTGAAAAAGGTAAATATAAATAAGTTTGAGCTTCATTATTTAATTTTAAATTTTACCTATATTATATAAAATATATGCCATGGACTACAGTCTTTTATCTTTGTTTTTTAGTGGGGAAAAACCTAAAATTTTATGTTGGAGTTGAAAAATAAAATATAATTAATTTTTTACACCTACTCTAGTCTATTATGTATGGTGCTTAGTGATAAAAAACCTAAGACTTTGGGATGGTGAAGAAAAAACCTAAAATATTTGTCATTCATTTATAGTCTTTTAACTATGTGGCTTACTGACGAAGAAACATGAAATTTGGTGATGGAGAAGAAACAAATTGAATATATTTATATCTAATTTGCAATAATTCAATGTGAAAAAGGTAAATATAAAAAAGTTTGAACTTCACTATTTAATTTTATGTTTTACCTATATTATATAAAATATATGTCATGGACTATAGTCTTTTATCTTTGTTTTTTAGTGGAGAAAAACCTAAAATTTTATGTTGGATTTGAAAAATAAAATATAATTAACTTTTTACACCTACGATAGTCTATTATGTACGGTGCTTATTGATAAAAAAACACAAGACTTTGGGTTGGTGAAGAAAAAACCTAACATATTTGTCATTCATTTATAATCTTTTAACTCTGTGGCTTACTGACGAAGAAACATGAAATTTGGTGATGGAGAAGAAACATATTGAATATATTTACATCTAATTTACCATAATTCAATGTGAAAAAGGTAAATATATATAAGTTTGAGCGTCATTATTTAATTTATATTTTTACCTATATTATATAAAATATATGTCTTGGACTATAGTCTTATATCTTTGTTTTTTAGTGGGGAAAAACATAAAATTTTATGATATAGTTGAAAAATACATATAATTAATTTTTTAAACCTACTATAGTCTATTATGTATGTTGCTTAGTGATAAAAAAACCTAAGACTTTGGGATGGTGAAGAAAAAACCTAAAATATTTGTCATTCATTTATAGTCTTTTAACTCTGTGGCTTACTGACGAAGAAAAATGAAATTTGATGATGGAGAAGAAACATATTGAATATATTTACATTTAATTTTCAATAGTTCAATGTGAAAAAGGTAAATATAAATAAGTTTGAGCTTCATTATTTAATTTTAAATTTTACCTATAATATATAAAATATATGTCACGGACTATAGTCTTTTATCTTTGTTTTTTAGTGGGGAAAAACCTAAAATTTTATGTTGGAGTTGAAAAATAAAATATAATTAATTTTTTACACCTACTATAGCCTATTAGGTATGGTGCTTAGTGATAAAAAAACCTAAGACTTTGGGATGGTGAAGAAAAAACCTAAAATATTTGTCATTCATTTATAGTCTTTTAACTATATGGCTTACTGACGAAGAAACATGAAATTTGGTGATGGAGAAGAAACAAATTGAATCTATTTATATCTAAGTTTCCATAATTAAATGTGAAAAAGGTAAATATATATAAGTTTGAGCTTCATTATTTAATTTTAAATTTTACCTATATTATATAAAATATAGGTCACGGACTATAGTCTTTTATCATTGTTTTTTAGTGGGGAAAAACCTAAAATTTTATGTTGGATTTGAAAAATAAAATATAATTAACTTTTTACACCTAATATAGTCTATTATGTACGGTGCTTATTGATAAAAAAACACAAGACTTTGGGATGGCGAAGAAAAAACCTAAAATATTTGTCATTCATTTATAGTCTTTTAACTCTGTGGCTTACTGACGAAGAAACATGAAATTTGATGATGGAGAAGAAACATATTGAATATATTTACATCTAATTTTCCATAATTCAATGTGAAAAAGGTAAGTATAAATAAGTTTGAGCTTCATTATTTAATTTTAAATTTTACCTATATTATATAAAATATAGGTCACAGACTATAGTCTTTTATCATTGTTTTTTTGTGGGGTAAAACCTAAAATTTTATGTTGGAGTTGAAAAATAAAATATAATTAATTTTTTACACCTATAATAGTCTATTATGTACGGTGCTTAGTGATTAAAAAACCTAAGACTTTGGTTTGGTGAAAAAAAAACCTAAAATATTTGTCATTCATTTATAGTCTTTTAACTATGTGGCTTACTGACGAAGAAACATGAAATTTGGTGATGGAGAAGAAACATATTGAATATATTTACATCTAATTTATCATAATTAAATGTGAAAAATGTAAACATAAATAAGTTTGAGCTTCATTATTTAATTTATATTTTTACCTATATTATATAAAATATATGTCATGGACTATAGTCTTTTATCTTTGTTTTTTAGTGGGGAAAAACCTAAAATTTTATGATGTAGTAGAAAAATAAAATATAATTAATTTTTTAAACCTACTATAGTCTATTATGTATGGTGCTTAGTGATAAAAAAAACCTAAGACTTTGGCATGGTGAAGAAAAAACCTAACATATTTGTCATTCATTTATAATCTTTTAACTCTGTGGCTTACTGACGAAGAAACATGAAATTTGGTGATGGAGAAGAAACATATTGAATATATTTACATCTAATTTACCTTAATTCAATGTGAAAAAGGTAAATATAAATAAGTTTGAGCTTCATTATTTAATTTTAAATTTTACCTATATTATATAAAATATATGCCATGGACTACAGTCTTTTATCTTTGTTTTTTAGTCGGGAAAAACCTAAAATTTTATGTTGGAGTTGAAAAATAAAATATAATTAATTTTTTACACCTACTATAGTCTATTATGTATGGTGCTTAGTGATAAAAAAACCTAAGACTTTGGGATGGTGAAGAAAAAACCTAAAATATTTGTCATTCATTTATAGTCTTTTAACTATGTGGCTTACTGACGAAGAAACATGAAATTTGGTGATGGAGAAGAAACAAATTGAATATATTTATATCTAATTTGCAATAATTCAATGTGAAAAAGGTAAATATAAAAAAGTTTGAACTTCACTATTTAATTTTATGTTTTACCTATATTATATAAAATATATGTCATGGACTATAGTCTTTTATCTTTGTTTTTTAGTGGAGAAAAACCTAAAATTTTATGTTGGATTTGAAAAATAAAATATAATTAACTTTTTACACCTACGATAGTCTATTATGTACGGTGCTTATTGATAAAAAAACACAAGACTTTGGGTTGGTGAAGAAAAAACCTAACATATTTGTCATTCATTTATAATCTTTTAACTCTGTGGCTTACTGACGAAGAAACATGAAATTTGGTGATGGAGAAGAAACATATTGAATATATTTACATCTAATTTACCATAATTCAATGTGAAAAAGGTAAATATATATAAGTTTGAGCGTCATTATTTAATTTATATTTTTACCTATATTATATAAAATATATGTCTTGGACTATAGTCTTATATCTTTGTTTTTTAGTGGGAAAAACATAAAATTTTATGATATAGTTGAAAAATACATATAATTAATTTTTTAAACCTACTATAGTCTATTATGTATGTTGCTTAGTGATAAAAAAACCTAAGACTTTGGGATGGTGAAGAAAAAACCTAAAATATTTGTCATTCATTTATAGTCTTTTAACTCTGTGGCTTACTGACGAAGAAAAATGAAATTTGATGATGGAGAAGAAACATATTGAATATATTTACATTTAATTTTCGATAGTTCAATGTGAAAAAGGTAAATATAAATAAGTTTGAGCTTCATTATTTAATTTTAAATTTTACCTATAATATATAAAATATATGTCACGGACTATAGTCTTTTATCTTTGTTTTTTAGTGGGGAAAAACCTAAAATTTTATCTTTGAGTTGAAAAATAAAATATAATTAATTTTTTACACCTACTATAGTCTATTAGGTATGGTTCTTAGTGATAAAAAAACCTAAGACTTTGGGATGGTGAAGAAAAAACCTAAAATATTTGTCATTCATTTATAGTCTTTTAACTATATGGCTTACTGACGAAGAAACATGAAATTTGGTGATGGAGAAGAAACAAATTGAATCTATTTATATCTAAGTTTCCATAATTCAATGTGAAAAAGGTAAATATATATAAGTTTGAGCTTCATTATTTAATTTTAAATTTTACATATATTATATAAAATATAGGTCACGGACTATAGTCTTTTATCATTGTTTTTTAGTGGGGAAAAACCTAAAATTTTATGTTGGATTTGAAAAATAAAATATAATTAACTTTTTACACCTAATATAGTCTATTATGTACGGTGCTTATTGATAAAAAAACATAAGACTTTGGGATGGCGAAGAAAAAACCTAAAATATTTGTCATTCATTTATAGTCTTTTAACTCTGTGGCTTACTGACGAAGAAACATGAAATTTGATGATGGAGAAGAAACATATTGAATATATTTACATCTAATTTTCCATAATTCAATGTGAAAAAGGTAAGTATAAATAAGTTTGAGCTTCATTATTTAATTTTAAATTTTACCTATATTATATAAAATATAGGTCACAGACTATAGTCTTTTATCATTGTTTTTTTGTGGGGTAAAACCTAAAATTTTATGTTGGAGTTGAAAAATAAAATATAATTAATTTTTTACACCTATAATAGTCTATTATGTACGGTGCTTAGTGATTAAAAAACCTAAGACTTCGGTTTGGTGAAAAAAAACCTAAAATATTTGTCATTCATTTATAGTCTTTTAACTATGTGGCTTACTGACGAAGAAACATGAAATTTGGTGATGGAGAAGAAACATATTGAATATATTTACATCTAATTTATCATAATTAAATGTGAAAAATGTAAACATAAATAAGTTTGAGCTTCATTATTTAATTTATATTTTTACCTATATTATATAAAATATATGTCATGGACTATAGTCTTTTATCTTTGTTTTTTAGTGGGGAAAAACCTAAAATTTTATGATGTAGTAGAAAAATAAAATATAATTAATTTTTTAAACCTACTATAGTCTATTATGTATGGTGCTTAGTGATAAAAAATACCTAAGACTTTGGCATGGTGAAGAAAAAACCTAACATATTTGTCATTCATTTATAATCTTTTAACTCTGTGGCTTACTGACGAAGAAACATGAAATTTGGTGATGGAGAAGAAACATATTGAATATATTTACATCTAATTTACCTTAATTCAATGTGAAAAAGGTAAATATAAATAAGTTTGAGCTTCATTATTTAATTTTAAATTTTACCTATATTATATAAAATATATGCCATGGACTACAGTCTTTTATCTTTGTTTTTTAGTGGGGAAAAACCTAAAATTTTATGTTGGAGTTGAAAAATAAAATATAATTAATTTTTTACACCTACTCTAGTCTATTATGTATGGTGCTTAGTGATAAAAAAACCTAAGACTTTGGGATGGTGAAGAAAAAACCTAAAATATTTGTCATTCATTTATAGTCTTTTAACTATGTGGCTTACTGACGAAGAAACATGAAATTTGGTGATGGAGAAGAAACAAATTGAATATATTTATATCTAATTTGCAATAATTCAATGTGAAAAGGTAAATATAAAAAAGTTTGAACTTCACTATTTAATTTTATGTTTTACCTATATTATATAAAATATATGTCATGGACTATAGTCTTTTATCTTTGTTTTTTAGTGGGGAAAAACCTAAAATTTTATGTTGGATTTGAAAAATAAAATATAATTAACTTTTTACACCTACGATAGTCTATTATGTACGGTGCTTATTGATAAAAAAACACAAGACTTTGGGATGGCGACGAAAAAACCTAAAATATTTGTCATTCATTTATAGTCTTTTAACTCTGTGGCTTACTGACGAAGAAACATGAAATTTGATGATGGAGAAGAAACATATTGAATATATTTACATCTAATTTTCCATAATTCAATGTGAAAAAGATAAATATATATAAGTTTGAGCGTCATTATTTAATTTATATTTTTACCTATATTATATAAAATATATGTCTTGGACTATAGTCTTATATCTTTGTTTTTTAGTGGGGAAAAACATAAAATTTTATGATATAGTTGAAAAATACATATAATTAATTTTTTAAACCTACTATAGTCTATTATGTATGTTGCTTAGTGATAAAAAAACCTAAGACTTTGGGATGGTGAAGAAAAAACCTAAAATATTTGTCATTCATTTATAGTCTTTTAACTCTGTGGCTTACTGACGAAGAAAAATGAAATTTGATGATGGAGAAGAAACATATTGAATATATTTACATTTAATTTTCGATAGTTCAATGTGAAAAAGGTAAATATAAATAAGTTTGAGCTTCATTATTTAATTTTAAATTTTACCTATAATATATAAAATATATGTCACGGACTATAGTCTTTTATCTTTGTTTTTTAGTGGGGAAAAACCTAAAATTTTATGTTGGAGTTGAAAAATAAAATATAATTAATTTTTTACACCTACTATAGTCTATTAGGTATGGTGCTTAGCGATAAAAAAACCTAAGACTTTGGGATGGTGAAGAAAAAACCTAAAATATTTGTCATTCATTTATAGTCTTATAACTATATGGCTTACTGACGAAGAAACATGAAATTAGGTGATGGAGAAGAAACAAATTGAATCTATTTATATCTAAGTTTCCATAATTCAATGTGAAAAAGGTAAATATATATAAGTTTGAGCTTCATTATTTAATTTTAAATTTTACCTATATTATATAAAATATAGGTCACGGACTATAGTCTTTTATCATTGTTTTTTAGTGGGGAAAAACCTAAAATTTTATGTTGGATTTGAAAAATAAAATATAATTAACTTTTTACACCTAATATAGTCTATTATGTACGGTGCTTATTGATAAAAAAACATAAGACTTTGGGATGGCGAAGAAAAAACCTAAAATATTTGTCATTCATTTATAGTCTTTTAACTCTGTGGCTTACTGACGAAGAAACATGAAATTTGATGATGGAGAAGAAACATATTGAATATATTTACATCTAATTTTCCATAATTCAATGTGAAAAAGGTAAGTATAAATAAGTTTGAGCTTCATTATTTAATTTTAAATTTTACCTATATTATATAAAATATAGGTCACAGACTATAGTCTTTTATCATTGTTTTTTTGTGGGGTAAAACCTAAAATTTTATGTTGGAGTTGAAAAATAAAATATAATTAATTTTTTACACCTATAATAGTCTATTATGTACGGTGCTTAATGATTAAAAAACCTAAGACTTCGGTTTGGTGAAAAAAAAACCTAAAATATTTGTCATTCATTTATAGTCTTTTAACTATGTGGCTTACTGACGAAGAAACATGAAATTTGGTGATGGAGAAGAAACATATTGAATATATTTACATCTAATTTATCATAATTAAATGTGAAAAATGTAAACATAAATAAGTTTGAGCTTCATTATTTAATTTATATTTTTACCTATATTATATAAAATATATGTCATGGACTATAGTCTTTTATCTTTGTTTTTTAGTGGGGAAAAACCTAAAATTTTATGATGTAGTAGAAAAATAAAATATAATTAATTTTTTAAACCTACTATAGTCTATTATGTATGGTGCTTAGTGATAAAAAAAACCTAAGACTTTGGCATGGTGAAGAAAAAACCTAACATATTTGTCATTCATTTATAATCTTTTAACTCTGTGGCTTACTGACGAAGAAACATGAAATTTGGTGATGGAGAAGAAACATATTGAATATATTTACATCTAATTTACCTTAATTCAATGTGAAAAAGGTAAATATAAATAAGTTTGAGCTTCATTATTTAATTTTAAATTTTACCTATATTATATAAAATATATGCCATGGACTACAGTCTTTTATCTTTGTTTTTTAGTGGGGAAAAACCTAAAATTTTATGTTGGAGTTGAAAAATAAAATATAATTAATTTTTTACACCTACTCTAGTCTATTATGTATGGTGCTTAGTGATAAAAAAACCTAAGACTTTGGGATGGTGAAGAAAAAACCTAAAATATTTGTCATTCATTTATAGTCTTTTAACTATGTGGCTTACTGACGAAGAAACATGAAATTTGGTGATGGAGAAGAAACAAATTGAATATATTTATATCTAATTTGCAATAATTCAATGTGAAAAGGTAAATATAAAAAAGTTTGAACTTCACTATTTAATTTTATGTTTTACCTATATTATATAAAATATATGTCATGGACTATAGTCTTTTATCTTTGTTTTTTAGTGGGGAAAAACCTAAAATTTTATGTTGGATTTGAAAAATAAAATATAATTAACTTTTTACACCTACGATAGTCTATTATGTACGGTGCTTATTGATAAAAAAACACAAGACTTTGGGATGGCGACGAAAAAACCTAAAATATTTGTCATTCATTTATAGTCTTTTAACTCTGTGGCTTACTGACGAAGAAACATGAAATTTGATGATGGAGAAGAAACATATTGAATATATTTACATCTAATTTTCCATAATTCAATGTGAAAAAGGTAAATATATATAAGTTTGAGCGTCATTATTTAATTTATATTTTTACCTATATTATATAAAATATATGTCTTGGACTATAGTCTTATATCTTTGTTTTTTAGTGGGGAAAAACATAAAATTTTATGATATAGTTGAAAAATACATATAATTAATTTTTTAAACCTACTATAGTCTATTATGTATGTTGCTTAGTGATAAAAAAACCTAAGACTTTGGGATGGTGAAGAAAAAACCTAAAATATTTGTCATTCATTTATAGTCTTTTAACTCTGTGGCTTACTGACGAAGAAAAATGAAATTTGATGATGGAGAAGAAACATATTGAATATATTTACATTTAATTTTCGATAGTTCAATGTGAAAAAGGTAAATATAAATAAGTTTGAGCTTCATTATTTAATTTTAAATTTTACCTATAATATATAAAATATATGTCACGGACTATAGTCTTTTATCTTTGTTTTTTAGTGGGGAAAAACCTAAAATTTTATGTTGGAGTTGAAAAATAAAATATAATTAATTTTTTACACCTACTATAGTCTATTAGGTATGGTGCTTAGTGATAAAAAAACCTAAGACTTTGGGATGGTGAAGAAAAAACCTAAAATATTTGTCATTCATTTATAGTCTTATAACTATATGGCTTACTGACGAAGAAACATGAAATTAGGTGATGGAGAAGAAACAAATTGAATCTATTTATATCTAAGTTTCCATAATTCAATGTGAAAAAGGTAAATATATATAAGTTTGAGCTTCATTATTTAATTTTAAATTTTACCTATATTATATAAAATATAGGTCACGGACTATAGTCTTTTATCATTGTTTTTTAGTGGGGAAAAACCTAAAATTTTATGTTGGATTTGAAAAATAAAATATAATTAACTTTTTACACCTAATATAGTCTATTATGTACGGTGCTTATTGATAAAAAAACATAAGACTTTGGGATGGCGAAGAAAAAACCTAAAATATTTGTCATTCATTTATAGTCTTTTAACTCTGTGGCTTACTGACGAAGAAACATGAAATTTGATGATGGAGAAGAAACATATTGAATATATTTACATCTAATTTTCCATAATTCAATGTGAAAAAGGTAAGTATAAATAAGTTTGAGCTTCATTATTTAATTTTAAATTTTACCTATATTATATAAAATATAGGTCACAGACTATAGTCTTTTATCATTGTTTTTTTGTGGGGTAAAACCTAAAATTTTATGTTGGAGTTGAAAAATAAAATATAATTAATTTTTTACACCTATAATAGTCTATTATGTACGGTGCTTAGTGATTAAAAAACCTAAGACTTCGGTTTGGTGAAAAAAAAACCTAAAATATTTGTCATTCATTTATAGTCTTTTAACTATGTGGCTTACTGACGAAGAAACATGAAATTTGGTGATGGAGAAGAAACATATTGAATATATTTACATCTAATTTATCATAATTAAATGTGAAAAATGTAAACATAAATAAGTTTGAGCTTCATTATTTAATTTATATTTTTACCTATATTATATAAAATATATGTCATGGACTATAGTCTTTTATCTTTGTTTTTTAGTGGGGAAAAACCTAAAATTTTATGATGTAGTAGAAAAATAAAATATAATTAATTTTTTAAACCTACTATAGTCTATTATGTATGGTGCTTAGTGATAAAAAAAACCTAAGACTTTGGCACGGTGAAGAAAAAACCTAACATATTTGTCATTCATTTATAATCTTTTAACTCTGTGGCTTACTGACGAAGAAACATGAAATTTGGTGATGGAGAAGAAACATATTGAATATATTTACATCTAATTTACCTTAATTCAATGTGAAAAAGGTAAATATAAATAAGTTTGAGCTTCATTATTTAATTTTAAATTTTACCTATATTATATAAAATATATGCCATGGACTACAGTCTTTTATCTTTGTTTTTTAGTGGGGAAAAACCTAAAATTTTATGTTGGAGTTGAAAAATAAAATATAATTAATTTTTTACACCTACTCTAGTCTATTATGTATGGTGCTTAGTGATAAAAAAACCTAAGACTTTGGGATGGTGAAGAAAAAACCTAAAATATTTGTCATTCATTTATAGTCTTTTAACTATGTGGCTTACTGACGAAGAAACATGAAATTTGGTGATGGAGAAGAAACAAATTGAATATATTTATATCTAATTTGCAATAATTCAATGTGAAAAGGTAAATATAAAAAAGTTTGAACTTCACTATTTAATTTTATGTTTTACCTATATTATATAAAATATATGTCATGGACTATAGTCTTTTATCTTTGTTTTTTAGTGGGGAAAAACCTAAAATTTTATGTTGGATTTGAAAAATAAAATATAATTAACTTTTTACACCTACGATAGTCTATTATGTACGGTGCTTATTGATAAAAAAACACAAGACTTTGGGATGGCGACGAAAAAACCTAAAATATTTGTCATTCATTTATAGTCTTTTAACTCTGTGGCTTACTGACGAAGAAACATGAAATTTGATGATGGAGAAGAAACATATTGAATATATTTACATCTAATTTTCCATAATTCAATGTGAAAAAGGTAAATATATATAAGTTTGAGCGTCATTATTTAATTTATATTTTTACCTATATTATATAAAATATATGTCTTGGACTATAGTCTTATATCTTTGTTTTTTAGTGGGGAAAAACATAAAATTTTATGATATAGTTGAAAAATACATATAATTAATTTTTTAAACCTACTATAGTCTATTATGTATGTTGCTTAGTGATAAAAAAACCTAAGACTTTGGGATGGTGAAGAAAAAACCTAAAATATTTGTCATTCATTTATAGTCTTTTAACTCTGTGGCTTACTGACGAAGAAAAATGAAATTTGATGATGGAGAAGAAACATATTGAATATATTTACATTTAATTTTCGATAGTTCAATGTGAAAAAGGTAAATATAAATAAGTTTGAGCTTCATTATTTAATTTTAAATTTTACCTATAATATATAAAATATATGTCACGGACTATAGTCTTTTATCTTTGTTTTTTAGTGGGGAAAAACCTAAAATTTTATGTTGGAGTTGAAAAATAAAATATAATTAATTTTTTACACCTACTATAGTCTATTAGGTATGGTGCTTAGTGATAAAAAAACCTAAGACTTTGGGATGGTGAAGAAAAAACCTAAAATATTTGTCATTCATTTATAGTCTTATAACTATATGGCTTACTGACGAAGAAACATGAAATTAGGTGATGGAGAAGAAACAAATTGAATCTATTTATATCTAAGTTTCCATAATTCAATGTGAAAAAGGTAAATATATATAAGTTTGAGCTTCATTATTTAATTTTAAATTTTACCTATATTATATAAAATATAGGTCACGGACTATAGTCTTTTATCATTGTTTTTTAGTGGGGAAAAACCTAAAATTTTATGTTGGATTTGAAAAATAAAATATAATTAACTTTTTACACCTAATATAGTCTATTATGTACGGTGCTTATTGATAAAAAAACATAAGACTTTGGGATGGCGAAGAAAAAACCTAAAATATTTGTCATTCATTTATAGTCTTTTAACTCTGTGGCTTACTGACGAAGAAACATGAAATTTGATGATGGAGAAGAAACATATTGAATATATTTACATCTAATTTTCCATAATTCAATGTGAAAAAGGTAAGTATAAATAAGTTTGAGCTTCATTATTTAATTTTAAATTTTACCTATATTATATAAAATATAGGTCACAGACTATAGTCTTTTATCATTGTTTTTTTGTGGGGTAAAACCTAAAATTTTATGTTGGAGTTGAAAAATAAAATATAATTAATTTTTTACACCTATAATAGTCTATTATGTACGGTGCTTAGTGATTAAAAAACCTAAGACTTCGGTTTGGTGAAAAAAAAACCTAAAATATTTGTCATTCATTTATAGTCTTTTAACTATGTGGCTTACTGACGAAGAAACATGAAATTTGGTGATGGAGAAGAAACATATTGAATATATTTACATCTAATTTATCATAATTAAATGTGAAAAATGTAAACATAAATAAGTTTGAGCTTCATTATTTAATTTATATTTTTACCTATATTATATAAAATATATGTCATGGACTATAGTCTTTTATCTTTGTTTTTTAGTGGGGAAAAACCTAAAATTTTATGATGTAGTAGAAAAATAAAATATAATTAATTTTTTAAACCTACTATAGTCTATTATGTATGGTGCTTAGTGATAAAAAAAACCTAAGACTTTGGCACGGTGAAGAAAAAACCTAACATATTTGTCATTCATTTATAATCTTTTAACTCTGTGGCTTACTGACGAAGAAACATGAAATTTGGTGATGGAGAAGAAACATATTGAATATATTTACATCTAATTTACCTTAATTCAATGTGAAAAAGGTAAATATAAATAAGTTTGAGCTTCATTATTTAATTTTAAATTTTACCTATATTATATAAAATATATGCCATGGACTACAGTCTTTTATCTTTGTTTTTTAGTGGGGAAAAACCTAAAATTTTATGTTGGAGTTGAAAAATAAAATATAATTAATTTTTTACACCTACTCTAGTCTATTATGTATGGTGCTTAGTGATAAAAAAACCTAAGACTTTGGGATGGTGAAGAAAAAACCTAAAATATTTGTCATTCATTTATAGTCTTTTAACTATGTGGCTTACTGACGAAGAAACATGAAATTTGGTGATGGAGAAGAAACAAATTGAATATATTTATATCTAATTTGCAATAATTCAATGTGAAAAGGTAAATATAAAAAAGTTTGAACTTCACTATTTAATTTTATGTTTTACCTATATTATATAAAATATATGTCATGGACTATAGTCTTTTATCTTTGTTTTTTAGTGGGGAAAAACCTAAAATTTTATGTTGGATTTGAAAAATAAAATATAATTAACTTTTTACACCTACGATAGTCTATTATGTACGGTGCTTATTGATAAAAAAACACAAGACTTTGGGATGGCGACGAAAAAACCTAAAATATTTGTCATTCATTTATAGTCTTTTAACTCTGTGGCTTACTGACGAAGAAACATGAAATTTGATGATGGAGAAGAAACATATTGAATATATTTACATCTAATTTTCCATAATTCAATGTGAAAAAGGTAAATATATATAAGTTTGAGCGTCATTATTTAATTTATATTTTTACCTATATTATATAAAATATATGTCTTGGACTATAGTCTTATATCTTTGTTTTTTAGTGGGGAAAAACATAAAATTTTATGATATAGTTGAAAAATACATATAATTAATTTTTTAAACCTACTATAGTCTATTATGTATGTTGCTTAGTGATAAAAAAACCTAAGACTTTGGGATGGTGAAGAAAAAACCTAAAATATTTGTCATTCATTTATAGTCTTTTAACTCTGTGGCTTACTGACGAAGAAAAATGAAATTTGATGATGGAGAAGAAACATATTGAATATATTTACATTTAATTTTCGATAGTTCAATGTGAAAAAGGTAAATATAAATAAGTTTGAGCTTCATTATTTAATTTTAAATTTTACCTATAATATATAAAATATATGTCACGGACTATAGTCTTTTATCTTTGTTTTTTAGTGGGGAAAAACCTAAAATTTTATGTTGGAGTTGAAAAATAAAATATAATTAATTTTTTACACCTACTATAGTCTATTAGGTATGGTGCTTAGTGATAAAAAAACCTAAGACTTTGGGATGGTGAAGAAAAAACCTAAAATATTTGTCATTCATTTATAGTCTTTTAACTATGTGGCTTACTCACGAAGAAACATGAAATTTGGTGATGGAGAAGAAACAAATTGAATCTATTTATATCTAAGTTTCCATAATTCAATGTGAAAAAGGTAAATATATATAAGTTTGAGCTTCATTATTTAATTTTAAATTTTACCTATATTATATAAAATATAGGTCACGGACTATAGTCTTTTATCATTGTTTTTTAGTGGGGAAAAACCTAAAATTTTATGTTGGATTTGAAAAATAAAATATAATTAACTTTTTACACCTAATATAGTCTATTATGTATGGTGCTTATTGATAAAAAAACATAAGACTTTGGGATGGCGAAGAAAAAACCTAAAATATTTGTCATTCATTTATAGTCTTTTAACTCTGTGGCTTACTGACGAAGAAACATGAAATTTGATGATGGAGAAGAAACATATTGAATATATTTACATCTAATTTTCCATAATTCAATGTGAAAAAGGTAAGTATAAATAAGTTTGAGCTTCATTATTTAATTTTAAATTTTACCTATATTATATAAAATATAGGTCACAGACTATAGTCTTTTATCATTGTTTTTTTGTGGGGTAAAACCTAAAATTTTATGTTGGAGTTGAAAAATAAAATATAATTAATTTTTTACACCTATAATAGTCTATTATGTACGGTGCTTAGTGATTAAGAAACCTAAGACTTTGGTTTGGTGAAAAAAAAACCTAAAATATTTGTCATTCATTTATAGTCTTTTAACTATGTGGCTTACTGACGAAGAAACATGAAATTTGGTGATGGAGAAGAAACATATTGAATATATTTACATCTAATTTATCATAATTAAATGTGAAAAATGTAAACATAAATAAGTTTGAGCTTCATTATTTAATTTATATTTTTACCTATATTATATAAAATATATGTCATGGACTATAGTCTTTTATCTTTGTTTTTTAGTGGGGAAAAACCTAAATTTTATGATGTAGTAGAAAAATAAAATATAATTAATTTTTTCAACCTACTATAGTCTATTATGTATGGTGCTTAGTGATAAAAAAAAACCTAAGACTTTGGCATGGTGAAGAAAAAACCTAACATATTTGTCATTCATTTATAATCTTTTAACTCTGTGGCTTACTGACGAAGAAACATGAAATTTGGTGATGGAGAAGAAACATATTGAATATATTTACATCTAATTTACCTTAATTCAATGTGAAAAAGGTAAATATAAATAAGTTTGAGCTTCATTATTTAATTTTAAATTTTACCTATATTATATAAAATATATGCCATGGACTACAGTCTTTTATCTTTGTTTTTTAGTGGGGAAAAACCTAAAATTTTATGTTGGAGTTGAAAAATAAAATATAATTAATTTTTTACACCTACTCTAGTCTATTATGTATGGTGCTTAGTGATAAAAAAACCTAAGACTTTGGGATGGTGAAGAAAAAACCTAAAATATTTGTCATTCATTTATAGTCTTTTAACTATGTGGCTTACTGACGAAGAAACATGAAATTTGGTGATGGAGAAGAAACAAATTGAATATATTTATATCTAATTTGCAATAATTCAATGTGAAAAAGGTAAATATAAAAAAGTTTGAACTTCACTATTTAATTTTTTGTTTTACCTATATTATATAAAATATATGTCATGGACTATAGTCTTTTATCTTTGTTTTTTAGTGGGGAAAAACCTAAAATTTTATGTTGGATTTGAAAAATAAAATATAATTAGCTTTTTACACCTACGATAGTCTATTATGTACGGTGCTTATTGATAAAAAAACACAAGACTTTGGGATGGCGACGAAAAAACCTAAAATATTTGTCATTAATTTATAGTCTTTTAACTCTGTGGCTTACTGACGAAGAAACATGAAATTTGATGATGGAGAAGAAACATATTGAATATATTTACATCTAATTTTCCATAATTCAATGTGAAAAAGGTAAATATATATAAGTTTGAGCGTCATTATTTAATTTATATTTTTACCTATATTATATAAAATATATGTCTTGGACTATAGTCTTATATCTTTGTTTTTTAGTGGGGAAAAACATAAAATTTTATGATATAGTTGTAAAATACATATAATTAATTTTTTAAACCTACTATAGTCTATTATGTATGTTGCTTAGTGATAAAAAAACCTAAGACTTTGGGATGGTGAAGAAAAAACCTAAAATATTTGTCATTCATTTATAGTCTTTTAACTCTGTGGCTTACTGACGAAGTAAAATGAAATTTGATGATGGAGAAGAAACATATTGAATATATTTACATTTAATTTTCGATAGTTCAATGTGAAAAAGGTAAATATAAATAAGTTTGAGCTTCATTATTTAATTTTAAATTTTACCTATAATATATAAAATATATGTCACGGACTATAGTCTTTTATCTTTGTTTTTTAGTGGGGAAAAACCTAAAAATTTATGTTGGAGTTGAAAAATAAAATATAATTAATTTTTTACACCTACTCTAGTCTATTAGGTATGGTGCTTAGTGATAAAAAAACCTAAGACTTTGGGATGGTGAAGAAAAAACCTAAAATATTTGTCATTCATTTATAGTCTTTTAACTATGTGGCTTACTGACGAAGAAACATGAAATTTGGTGATGGAGAAGAAACAAATTGAATCTATTTATATCTAAGTTTCCATAATTCAATGTGAAAAAGGTAAATATAAAAAAGTTTGAGCTTCACTATTTAATTTTATGTTTTACCTATATTATATAAAATATAGGTCACGGACTATAGTCTTTTATCATTGTTTTTTAGTGGGGAAAAACCTAAAATTTTATGTTGGATTTGAAAAATAAAATATAATTAACTTTTTACACCTAATATAGTCTATTATGTACGGTGCTTATTGATAAAAAAACATAAGACTTTGGGATGGCGAAGAAAAAACCTAAAATATTTGTCATTCATTTATAGTCTTTTAACTCTGTGGCTTACTGACGAAGAAACATGAAATTTGATGATGGAGAAGAAACATATTGAATATATTTACATCTAATTTGCCATAATTCAATGTGAAAAAGGTAAGTATAAATAAGTTTGAGCTTCATTATTTAATTTTAAATTTTACCTATATTATATAAAATATAGGTCACAGACTATAGTCTTTTATCATTGTTTTTTTGTGGGGTAAAACCTAAAATTTTATGTTGGAGTTGAAAAATAAAATATAATTAATTTTTTACACCTATAATAGTCTATTATGTACGGTGCTTAGTGATTAAAAAACCTAAGACTCTGGTTTGGTGAGAAAAAAAACCTAAAATATTTGTCATTCATTTATAGTCTTTTAACTATGTGGCTTACTGACGAAGAAACATGAAATTTGGTGATGGAGAAGAAACATATTGAATATATTTACATCTAATTTATCATAATTAAATGTGAAAAATGTAAACATAAATAAGTTTGAGCTTCATTATTTAATTTATATTTTTACCTATATTATATAAAATATATGTCATGGACTATAGTCTTTTATCTTTGTTTTTTAGTGGGGAAAAACCTAAAATTTTATGATGTAGTAGAAAAATAAAATATAATTAATTTTTTAAACCTACTATAGTCTATTATGTATGGTGCTTAGTGATAAAAAAAAAACCTAAGACTTTGGCATGGTGAAGAAAAAACCTAACATATTTGTCATTCATTTATAATCTTTTAACTCTGTGGCTTACTGACGAAGAAACATGAAATTTGGTGATGGAGAAGAAACATATTGAATATATTTACATCTAATTTACCTTAATTCAATGTGAAAAAGGTAAATATAAATAAGTTTGAGCTTCATTATTTAATTTTAAATTTTACCTATATTATATAAAATATATGCCATGGACTACAGTCTTTTATCTTTGTTTTTTAGTGGGGAAAAACCTAAAATTTTATGTTGGAGTTGAAAAATAAAATATAATTAATTTTTTACACCTACTCTAGTCTATTATGTATGGTGCTTAGTGATAAAAAAACCTAAGACTTTGGGATGGTGAAGAAAAAACGTAAATTATTTGTCATTCATTTATAGTCTTTTAACTATGTGGCTTACTGACGAAGAAACATGAAATTTGGTGATGGAGAAGAAACAAATTGAATATATTTATATCTAATTTGCAATAATTCAATGTGAAAAAGGTAAATATAAAAAAGTTTGAACTTCACTATTTAATTTTATGTTTTACCTATATTATATAAAATATATGTCATGGACTATAGTCTTTTATCTTTGTTTTTTAGTGGGGAAAAACCTAAAATTTTATGTTGGATTTGAAAAATAAAATATAATTAACTTTTTACACCTACGATAGTCTATTATGTACGGTGCTTATTGATAAAAAAACACAAGACTTTGGGATGGCGACGAAAAAACCTAAAATATTTGTCATTCATTTATAGTCTTTTAACTCTGTGGCTTACTGACGAAGAAACATGAAATTTGATGATGGAGAAGAAACATATTGAATATATTTACATCTAATTTTCCATAATTCAATGTGAAAAAGGTAAATATATATAAGTTTGAGCGTCATTATTTAATTTATATTTTTACCTATATTATATAAAATATATGTCTTGGACTATAGTCTTATATCTTTGTTTTTTAGTGGGGAAAAACATAAAATTTTATGATATAGTTGAAAAATACATATAATTAATTTTTTAAACCTACTATAGTCTATTATGTATGTTGCTTAGTGATAAAAAAACCTAAGACTTTGGGATGGTGAAGAAAAAACCTAAAATATTTGTCATTCATTTATAGTCTTTTAACTCTGTGGCTTACTGACGAAGAAAAATGAAATTTGATGATGGAGAAGAAACATATTGAATATATTTACATTTAATTTTCGATAGTTCAATGTGAAAAAGGTAAATATAAATAAGTTTGAGCTTCATTATTTAATTTTAAATTTTACCTATAATATATAAAATATATGTCACGGACTATAGTCTTTTATCTTTGTTTTTTAGTGGGGAAAAACCTAAAATTTTATGTTGGAGTTGAAAAATAAAATATAATTAATTTTTTACACCTACTATAGTCTATTAGGTATGGTGCTTAGTGATAAAAAAACCTAAGACTTTGGGATGGTGAAGAAAAAACCTAAAATATTTGTCATTCATTTATAGTCTTTTAACTATGTGGCTTACTGACGAAGAAACATGAAATTTGGTGATGGAGAAGAAACAAATTGAATCTATTTATATCTAAGTTTCCATAATTCAATGTGAAAAAGGTAAATATATATAAGTTTGAGCTTCATTATTTAATTTTAAATTTTACCTATATTATATAAAATATAGGTCACGGACTATAGTCTTTTATCATTGTTTTTTAGTGGGGAAAAACCTAAAATTTTATGTTGGATTTGAAAAATAAAATATAATTAACTTTTTACACCTAATATAGTCTATTATGTACGGTGCTTATTGATAAAAAAACATAAGACTTTGGGATGGCGAAGAAAAAACCTAAAATATTTGTCATTCATTTATAGTCTTTTAACTCTGTGGCTTACTGACGAAGAAACATGAAATTTGATGATGGAGAAGAAACATATTGAATATATTTACATCTAATTTGCCATAATTCAATGTGAAAAAGGTAAGTATAAATTAGTTTGAGCTTCATTATTTAATTTTAAATTTTACCTATATTATATAAAATATAGGTCACAGACTATAGTCTTTTATCATTGTTTTTTTGTGGGGTAAACCCTAAAATTTTATGTTGGAGTTGAAAAATAAAATATAATTAATTTTTTACACCTATAATAGTCTATTATGTACGGTGCTTAGTGATTAAAAAACCTAAGACTTTGGTTTGGTGAGAAAAAAAACCTAAAATATTTGTCATTCATTTATAGTCTTTTAACTATGTGGCTTACTGACGAAGAAACATGAAATTTGGTGATGGAGAAGAAACATATTGAATATATTTACATCTAATTTATCATAATTAAATGTGAAAAATGTAAACATAAATAAGTTTGAGCTTCATTATTTAATTTATATTTTTACCTATATTATATAAAATATATGTCATGGACTATAGTCTTTTATCTTTGTTTTTTAGTGGGGAAAAACCTAAAATTTTATGATGTAGTAGAAAAATAAAATATAATTAATTTTTTAAACCTACTATAGTCTATTATGTATGGTGCTTAGTGATAAAAAAAAAACCTAAGACTTTGGCATGGTGAAGAAAAAACCTAACATATTTGTCATTCATTTATAATCTTTTAACTCTGTGGCTTACTGACGAAGAAACATGAAATTTGGTGATGGAGAAGAAACATATTGAATATATTTACATCTAATTTACCTTAATTCAATGTGAAAAAGGTAAATATAAATAAGTTTGAGCTTCATTATTTAATTTTAAATTTTACCTATATTATATAAAATATATGCCATGGACTACAGTCTTTTATCTTTGTTTTTTAGTGGGGAAAAACCTAAAATTTTATGTTGGAGTTGAAAAATAAAATATAATTAATTTTTTACACCTACTCTAGTCTATTATGTATGGTGCTTAGTGATAAAAAAACCTAAGACTTTGGGATGGTGAAGAAAAAACGTAAATTATTTGTCATTCATTTATAGTCTTTTAACTATGTGGCTTACTGACGAAGAAACATGAAATTTGGTGATGGAGAAGAAACAAATTGAATATATTTATATCTAATTTGCAATAATTCAATGTGAAAAAGGTAAATATAAAAAAGTTTGAACTTCACTATTTAATTTTATGTTTTACCTATATTATATAAAATATATGTCATGGACTATAGTCTTTTATCTTTGTTTTTTAGTGGGGAAAAACCTAAAATTTTATGTTGGATTTGAAAAATAAAATATAATTAACTTTTTACACCTACGATAGTCTATTATGTACGGTGCTTATTGATAAAAAAACACAAGACTTTGGGATGGCGACGAAAAAACCTAAAATATTTGTCATTCATTTATAGTCTTTTAACTCTGTGGCTTACTGACGAAGAAACATGAAATTTGATGATGGAGAAGAAACATATTGAATATATTTACATCTAATTTTCCATAATTCAATGTGAAAAAGGTAAATATATATAAGTTTGAGCGTCATTATTTAATTTATATTTTTACCTATATTATATAAAATATATGTCTTGGACTATAGTCTTATATCTTTGTTTTTTAGTGGGGAAAAACATAAAATTTTATGATATAGTTGAAAAATACATATAATTAATTTTTTAAACCTACTATAGTCTATTATGTATGTTGCTTAGTGATAAAAAAACCTAAGACTTTGGGATGGTGAAGAAAAAACCTAAAATATTTGTCATTCATTTATAGTCTTTTAACTCTGTGGCTTACTGACGAAGAAAAATGAAATTTGATGATGGAGAAGAAACATATTGAATATATTTACATTTAATTTTCGATAGTTCAATGTGAAAAAGGTAAATATAAATAAGTTTGAGCTTCATTATTTAATTTTAAATTTTACCTATAATATATAAAATATATGTCACGGACTATAGTCTTTTATCTTTGTTTTTTAGTGGGGAAAAACCTAAAATTTTATGTTGGAGTTGAAAAATAAAATATAATTAATTTTTTACACCTACTATAGTCTATTAGGTATGGTGCTTAGTGATAAAAAAACCTAAGACTTTGGGATGGTGAAGAAAAAACCTAAAATATTTGTCATTCATTTATAGTCTTTTAACTATGTGGCTTACTGACGAAGAAACATGAAATTTGGTGATGGAGAAGAAACAAATTGAATCTATTTATATCTAAGTTTCCATAATTCAATGTGAAAAAGGTAAATATATATAAGTTTGAGCTTCATTATTTAATTTTAAATTTTACCTATATTATATAAAATATAGGTCACGGACTATAGTCTTTTATCATTGTTTTTTAGTGGGGAAAAACCTAAAATTTTATGTTGGATTTGAAAAATAAAATATAATTAACTTTTTACACCTAATATAGTCTATTATGTACGGTGCTTATTGATAAAAAAACATAAGACTTTGGGATGGCGAAGAAAAAACCTAAAATATTTGTCATTCATTTATAGTCTTTTAACTCTGTGGCTTACTGACGAAGAAACATGAAATTTGATGATGGAGAAGAAACATATTGAATATATTTACATCTAATTTGCCATAATTCAATGTGAAAAAGGTAAGTATAAATTAGTTTGAGCTTCATTATTTAATTTTAAATTTTACCTATATTATATAAAATATAGGTCACAGACTATAGTCTTTTATCATTGTTTTTTTGTGGGGTAAACCCTAAAATTTTATGTTGGAGTTGAAAAATAAAATATAATTAATTTTTTACACCTATAATAGTCTATTATGTACGGTGCTTAGTGATTAAAAAACCTAAGACTTTGGTTTGGTGAGAAAAAAAACCTAAAATATTTGTCATTCATTTATAGTCTTTTAACTATGTGGCTTACTGACGAAGAAACATGAAATTTGGTGATGGAGAAGAAACATATTGAATATATTTACATCTAATTTATCATAATTAAATGTGAAAAATGTAAACATAAATAAGTTTGAGCTTCATTATTTAATTTATATTTTTACCTATATTATATAAAATATATGTCATGGACTATAGTCTTTTATCTTTGTTTTTTAGTGGGGAAAAACCCAAAATTTTATGATGTAGTAGAAAAATAAAATATAATTAATTTTTTAAACCTACTATAGTCTATTATGTATGGTGCTTAGTGATAAAAAAAAACCTAAGACTTTGGCATGGTGAAGAAAAAACCTAACATATTTGTCATTCATTTATAATCTTTTAACTCTGTGGCTTACTGACGAAGAAACATGAAATTTGGTGATGGAGAAGAAACATATTGAATATATTTACATCTAATTTACCTTAATTCAATGTGAAAAAGGTAAATATAAATAAGTTTGAGCTTCATTATTTAATTTTAAATTTTACCTATATTATATAAAATATATGCCATGGACTACAGTCTTTTATCTTTGTTTTTTAGTGGGGAAAAACCTAAAATTTTATGTTGGAGTTGAAAAATAAAATATAATTAATTTTTTACACCTACTCTAGTCTATTATGTATGGTGCTTAGTGATAAAAAAACCTAAGACTTTGGGATGGTGAAGAAAAAACCTAAAATATTTGTCATTCATTTATAGTCTTTTAACTATGTGGCTTACTGACGAAGAAACATGAAATTTGGTGATGGAGAAGAAACAAATTGAATATATTTATATCTAATTTGCAATAATTCAATGTGAAAAAGGTAAATATAAAAAAGTTTGAACTTCACTATTTAATTTTATGTTTTACCTATATTATATAAAATATATGTCATGGACTATAGTCTTTTATCTTTGTTTTTTAGTGGGGAAAAACCTAAAATTTTATGTTGGATTTGAAAAATAAAATATAATTAACTTTTTACACCTACGATAGTCTATTATGTACGGTGCTTATTGATAAAAAAACACAAGACTTTGGGATGGCGACGAAAAAACCTAAAATATTTGTCATTCATTTATAGTCTTTTAACTCTGTGGCTTACTGACGAAGAAACATGAAATTTGATGATGGAGAAGAAACATATTGAATATATTTACATCTAATTTTCCATAATTCAATGTGAAAAAGGTAAATATATATAAGTTTGAGCGTCATTATTTAATTTATATTTTTACCTATATTATATAAAATATATGTCTTGGACTATAGTCTTATATCTTTGTTTTTTAGTGGGGAAAAACATAAAATTTTATGATATAGTTGAAAAATACATATAATTAATTTTTTAAACCTACTATAGTCTATTATGTATGTTGCTTAGTGATAAAAAAACCTAAGACTTTGGGATGGTGAAGAAAAAACCTAAAATATTTGTCATTCATTTATAGTCTTTTAACTTTGTGGCTTACTGACGAAGAAAAATGAAATTTGATGATGGAGAAGAAACATATTGAATATATTTACATTTAATTTTCGATAGTTCAATGTGAAAAAGGTAAATATAAATAAGTTTGAGCTTCATTATTTAATTTTAAATTTTACCTATAATATATAAAATATATGTCACGGACTATAGTCTTTTATCTTTGTTTTTTAGTGGGGAAAAACCTAAAATTTTATGTTGGAGTTGAAAAATAAAATATAATTAATTTTTTACACCTACTATAGTCTATTAGGTATGGTGCTTAGTGATAAAAAAACCTAAGACTTTGGGATGGTGAAGAAAAAACCTAAAATATTTGTCATTCATTTATAGTCTTTTAACTATGTGGCTTACTGACGAAGAAACATGAAATTTGGTGATGGAGAAGAAACAAATTGAATCTATTTATATCTAAGTTTCCATAATTCAATGTGAAAAAGGTAAATATATATAAGTTTGAGCTTCATTATTTAATTTTAAATTTTACCTATATTATATAAAATATAGGTCACGGACTATAGTCTTTTATCATTGTTTTTTAGTGGGGAAAAACCTAAAATTTTATGTTGGATTTGAAAAATAAAATATAATTAACTTTTTACACCTAATATAGTCTATTATGTACGGTGCTTATTGATAAAAAAACATAAGACTTTGGGATGGCGAAGAAAAAACCTAAAATATTTGTCATTCATTTATAGTCTTTTAACTCTGTGGCTTACTGACGAAGAAACATGAAATTTGATGATGGAGAAGAAACATATTGAATATATTTACATCTAATTTGCCATAATTCAATGTGAAAAAGGTAAGTATAAATTAGTTTGAGCTTCATTATTTAATTTTAAATTTTACCTATATTATATAAAATATAGGTCACAGACTATAGTCTTTTATCATTGTTTTTTTGTGGGGTAAACCCTAAAATTTTATGTTGGAGTTGAAAAATAAAATATAATTAATTTTTTACACCTATAATAGTCTATTATGTACGGTGCTTAGTGATTAAAAAACCTAAGACTTTGGTTTGGTGAGAAAAAAAACCTAAAATATTTGTCATTCATTTATAGTCTTTTAACTATGTGGCTTACTGACGAAGAAACATGAAATTTGGTGATGGAGAAGAAACATATTGAATATATTTACATCTAATTTATCATAATTAAATGTGAAAAATGTAAACATAAATAAGTTTGAGCTTCATTATTTAATTTATATTTTTACCTATATTATATAAAATATATGTCATGGACTATAGTCTTTTATCTTTGTTTTTTAGTGGGGAAAAACCCAAAATTTTATGATGTAGTAGAAAAATAAAATATAATTAATTTTTTAAACCTACTATAGTCTATTATGTATGGTGCTTAGTGATAAAAAAAAACCTAAGACTTTGGCATGGTGAAGAAAAAACCTAACATATTTGTCATTCATTTATAATCTTTTAACTCTGTGGCTTACTGACGAAGAAACATGAAATTTGGTGATGGAGAAGAAACATATTGAATATATTTACATCTAATTTACCTTAATTCAATGTGAAAAAGGTAAATATAAATAAGTTTGAGCTTCATTATTTAATTTTAAATTTTACCTATATTATATAAAATATATGCCATGGACTACAGTCTTTTATCTTTGTTTTTTAGTGGGGAAAAACCTAAAATTTTATGTTGGAGTTGAAAAATAAAATATAATTAATTTTTTACACCTACTCTAGTCTATTATGTACGGTGCTTATTGATAAAAAAACACAAGACTTTGGGATGGCGACGAAAAAACCTAAAATATTTGTCATTCATTTATAGTCTTTTAACTCTGTGGCTTACTGACGAAAAAACATGAAATTTGGTGATGGAGAAGAAACAAATTGAATATATTTATATCTAATTTGCAATAATTCAATGTGAAAAAGGTAAATATAAAAAAGTTTGAACTTCACTATTTAATTTTATGTTTTACCTATATTATATAAAATATATGTCATGGACTATAGTACTTTATCTTTGTTTTTTAGTGGGGAAAAACCTAAAATTTTATGTTGGATTTGAAAAATAAAATATAATTAACTTTTTACACCTACGATAGTCTATTATGTACGGTGCTTATTGATAAAAAAACACAAGACTTTGGGATGGCGACGAAAAAACCTAAAATATTTGTCATTCATTTATAGTCTTTTAACTCTGTGGCTTACTGACGAAGAAACATGAAATTTGGTGATGGAGAAGAAACATATTGAATATATTTACATCTAATTTATCATAATTAAATGTGAAAAAGGTTAATATAAATAAGTTTGAGCTTCATTATTTAATTTATATTTTTACCTATATTATATAAAATATATGTCGTGGACTATAGTCTTTTATCTTTGTTTTTTAGTGGGGAAAAACCTAAAATTTTATGATGTAGTAGAAAAATAAAATATAATTAATATTTTTAACCTACTATAGTCTATTATGTATGGTGCTTAGTGATAAAAAAAACTAAGACTTTGGCATGGTGAAGAAAAAACCTAAGATATTTGTCATTCATTTATAATCTTTTAACTCTGTGGTTTACTGACGAAGAAACATGAAATTTGGTGATGGAGAAGAAACATATTGAATATATTTACATCTAATTTACCATAATTCAATGTGAAAAAGGTAAATATAAATAAGTTTGAGCTTCATTATTTAATTTATATTTTTACCTATATTATATAAAATATATGTCATTGACTATAGTCTTTTATCTTTGTTTTTTAGTGGGAAAAAACCTAAAATTTTATGATGTAGTTGAAAAATAAAATATAATTAATTTTTTAAACCTACTATAGTCTATTATGTATGTTGCTTAGTGATAAAAAACCTAAAACTTTGGCATGGTGAAGAAAAAACCTAAAATATTTATCATTCATTTATAGTCTTTTAACTTTGTGGCTTACTGACGAAGAAAAATGAAATTTGATGTTGGAGAAGAAACATATTGAATATATTTACATATAATTTTCCATAATTCAATTTGAAAAAGGTAAATATAAATAAGTTTGAGCTTCATTATTTAATTTTAATTTGTACCTATATTATATAAAATATATATCATGGACTATAATCTTTTATCTTTGTTTTTTAGTGGGGAAAAAACTAAAATTTTATGTTGGAGTTGAAAAATAAAATATAATTAATTTTTTACACCTACTATAGTCTATTATGTATGGTGCTTAGTGATAAAAAACCTAAGACTTTGGCATGGTGAAGAAAAAACCTAAAATATTTGTCATTCATTTATAGTCTTTTAACTCTGTGGCTTACTGACGAAGAAACATGAAATTTGGTGATGGAGAAGAAACATATTGAATATATTTACATCTAATTTACCATAATTAAATGTGAAAAAGGTAAGTATAAATTAGTTTGAGCTTCATTATTTAATTTTAAATTTTACCTATATTATATAAAATATAGGTCACAGACTATAGTCTTTTATCATTGTTTTTTTGTGGGGTAAACCCTAAAATTTTATGTTGGAGTTGAAAAATAAAATATAATTAATTTTTTACACCTATAATAGTCTATTATGTACGGTGCTTAGTGATTAAAAAACCTAAGACTTTGGTTTGGTGAGAAAAAAAACCTAAAATATTTGTCATTCATTTATAGTCTTTTAACTATGTGGCTTACTGACGAAGAAACATGAAATTTGGTGATGGAGAAGAAACATATTGAATATATTTACATCTAATTTATCATAATTAAATGTGAAAAAGTTAAATATAAATAAGTTTGAGCTTCATTATTTAATTTATCTTTTTACCTATATTATATAAAATATATATCATGGACTATAATCTTTTATCTTTGTTTTTTAGAGGGGAAAAACGTAAAATTTTATGTTGGAGTTGAAAAACAAAATGTAATTAATTATTTACACCTAATATAGTCTATTATGTATGGTGCTTAGTGATAAAAAAACCTAATACTTTGGCATGGTGAAGAAAAAACCTAAAATATTTGTCATTCATTTATAATCTTTTAACTCTGTGGCTTACTGACGAAGAAACATGAAATTTGGTGATGGAGAAGAAACATATTGAATATATTTACATCTAATTTACCATAATTCAATGTGAAAAAGGTAAATATAAATAAGTTTGAGCTTCATTATTTAATTTATATTTTTACCTATATTATATAAAATATATGTCATTGACTATAGTCTTTTATCTTTGTTTTTTAGTGGGAAAAAACCTAAAATTTTATGATGTAGTTGGAAAATAAAATATAATTAATTTTTCACACCTAATATAGTCTATTATGTATGGTGCTTAGTGATAAAAAAACTTAAGACTTTGGCATGGTGAAGAAAAAACCTAAAATATTTGTCATTCATTTATAATCTTTTAACTCTGTGGCTTATTGACGAAGAAACATGAAATTTGGTGATGGAGAAGAAACATATTGAATATATTTACATCTAATTTACCATAATTCAATGTGAAAAAGGTAAATATAAATAAGTTTGAGCTTCATTATTTAATTTATATTTTTACCTATATTATATAAAATATATGTCATTGACTATAGTCTTTTATCTTTGTTTTTTAGTGGGAAAAAACCTAAAATTTTATGATGTAGTTGAAAAATAAAATATAATTAATTTTTTAAACCTAATATAGTCTATTATGTATGTTGCTTAGTGATAAAAAAACCTAATACTTTGGCATGGAGAAGAAAAAACCTAAAATATTTATCATTCATTTATAGTCTTTTAACTCTGTGGCTTACTGACGAAGAAAAATGAAATTTGATGATGGAGAAGAAACATATTGAATATATTTACATATAATTTTCCATAATTCAATTTGAAAAAGGTAAATATAAATAAGTTTGAGCTTCATTATTTAATTTTAATTTTTACCTATATTATATAAAATATATATCATGGACTATAATCTTTTATCTTTGTTTTTTAGTGGGGAAAAAACTAAAATTTTATGTTGGAGTTGAAAAATAAAATATAATAAATTTTTTACACCTACTATAGTCTATTATGTATGGTTCTTAGTGATAAAAAACCTAAGACTTTGGCATGGTGAAGAAAAAACCTAAAATATTTGTCATTCATTTATAGTCTTTTAACTCTGTGGCTTACTGACGAATTACATGAAATTTGGTGATGGAGAAGAAACATATTGAATATATTTACATCTTATTTCCCATAATTAAATGTGAAAAAGGTAAATATAAATAAGTTTGAGCTTCATTATTTAATTTATATTTTTACCTATATTATATAAATTATATGTCATGGACTATAGTCTTTTATCTTTGTTTTTTAGTGGGGAAAAACCTAAAATTTTATGATGTAGTTTAAAAATAAAATATAATTAATTTTTTAAACCTAATATAGTTTATTATGTATGTTGCTTAGTGATAAAAAAACCTAATACTTTGGCATGGTGAAGAAAAAACCTAAAATATTTGTCATTCATTTATAGTCTTTTAACTCTGTGGCTTACTGACGAAGAAAAATGAAATTTGATGATGGAGAAGAATAATATTGAATTTATTTACATCTAATATACCATAATTCAATGTGAAAAAGGTAAATATAAATAAGTTTGAGCTTCATTATTTAATTTTAATTTTTACCTATATTATATAAAATATATATCATGGACTATAATCTTTTATCTTTGTTTTTTAGATGGGAAAACGTAAAATTTTATGTTGGAGTTGAAAAACAAAATGTAATTAATTTTTTATACCTAATATAGTCTATTATGTATGGTGCTTAGTGATAAAAAAACCTAATACTTTGGCATGGTGAAGAAAAAACCTAAAATATTTGTCATTCATTTATAATCTTTTAACTCTGTGGCTTACTGACGAAGAAACATGAAATTTGGTGATGGAGAAGAAACATATTGAATATATTTACATCTAATTTACCATAATTCAATGTGAAAAGGGTAAATATAAATAAGTTTGAGCTTCATTATTTAATTTATATTTTTACCTATATTATATAAAATATATGTCATTGATTATAGTCTTTTATCTTTGTTTTTTAGTGGGAAAAAACTAAAATTTTATGTTGGAGTTGAAAAATAAAATATAATTAATTTTTTAAACCTACTATAGTCTATTATGTATGTTCCTTAGTGATAAAAAACCTAATACTTTGGCATGGAGAAGAAAAAATCTAAAATATTTATCATTCATTTATAGTCTTTTAACTCTGTGGGTTACTGACGAAGAAAAATGAAATTTGATGATGGAGAAGAAACATATTGAATATATTTACATATAATTTTCCATAATTCAATTTGAAAAAGGTAAATATAAATAAGTTTGAGCTTCATTATTTAATTTTCATTTTTACCTATATTATATAAAATATATATCATGGACTATAATCTTTTACCTTTGTTTTTTAGTGGGGAAAAAACTAAAATTTTATGTTGGAGTTGAAAAATAAAATATAATTAATTTTTTACACCTACTATAGTCTATTATGTATGGTGTTCAGTGATAAAAAACCTAAGAATTTGGCATGGTGAAGAAAAAACCTAATATACTTGTCATTCATTTATAGTCTTTTAACTCTGTGGCTTACTGACGAATTACATGAAATTTGGTGATGGAGAAGAAACATATTGAATATATTTACATCTAATTTACCATAATTAAATGTGAAAAAGGTAAATATAAATAATTTTGAGCTTCATTATTTAATTTATATTTTTACCTATATTATATAAATTATATGTCACGGACTATAGTCTTTTATCTTTGTTTTTTAGTGGGGAAAAACCTAAAATTTTATGATGTAGTTTAAAAATAAAATATAATTAATTTTTTAAACCTAATATAGTTTATTATGTATGTTGCTTAGTGATAAAAAAACCTAATACTTTGGCATGGTGAAGAAAAAACCTAAAATATTTGTCATTCATTTATAGTCTTTTAACTCTGTGGCTTACTGACGAAGAAAAATGAAATTTGATGATGGAGAAGAAACATATTGAATATATTTAAATCTAATTTTCCATAATTCAATGTGAAAAAGGTAAATATAAATAAGTTTGAGCTTCATTATTTAATTTTAATTTTTACCTATATTATATAAAATATATATCATGGACTATAGTCTTTTATCTTTGTTTTTTAGAGGGGAAACACCTAAAATTTTATATTGGAGTTGAAAAATAAAATATAATTAATTTATTAAACCTACTATAGTCTATTATGTATGGTGCTTAGTGATAAAAAAACCTAAGACTTTGGCATGGTGAAGAAAAAACCTAAAATATTTGTCATTCATTTATAGTCTTTTAACTCTGTGGCTTACTGACGAATTACATGAAATTTGGTGATGGAGAAGAAACATATTGAATATATTTACATATAATTTACCATAATTAAATGTGAAAAAGGTAAATATAAATAAGTTTGAGCTTCATTATTTAATTTATATTTTTACCTATATTATATAAATTATAAGTCATGGACTATAGTCTTTTATCTTTGTTTTTTAGTGGGGAAAAACCTAAAATTTTATGTTGGAGTTGAAAAGTAAAATATAATTAACTTTTTACACCTACTATAGTCTACTATGTACGGTGCTTATTGATAAAAAAATCTATGACTTTGGGATGGTGAAGAAAAAACCTAAAATATTTGTCATTCATTTATAGTCTTTTAACTCTGTGGCTTACTGACGAAGAAAAATGAGATTTGATGATGGAGAAGAAACATATTTAATATATTTACATATAATTTACCATAATTCAATGTGAAAAAGGTAAATATAAATAAGTTTGAGCTTCATTATTTAATTTATATTTTTACCTATATTATATAAAATATATGTCATTGACTATAGTCTTTTATCTTTGTTTTTTAGTGGGGAAAAACCTAAAATTTTATGATGTAGTTTAAAAATAAAATATAATTAATTTTTTAAACCTAATATAGTTTATTATGTATGTTGCTTAGTGATAAAAAAACCTAATACTTTGGCATGGTGAAGAAAAAACCTAAAATATTTGTCATTCATTTACAGTCTTTTAACTCTGTGGCTTACTGACGAAGAAAAATGAAATTTGATGATGGAGAAGAAACATATTGAATATATTTACATATAATTTTCCATAATTCAATTTGAAAAAGGTAAATATAAATAAGTTTGAGATTCATTATTTAATTTTAATTTTTACCTATATTATATAAAATATATATCATGGACTATAATCTTTTATCTTTGTTTTTTAGTGGGGAAAAAACTAAAATTTTATGTTGGAGTTGAAAAATAAAATATAATTAAATTTTTACACCTACTATAGTCTATTATGTATGGTGCTTAGTGATAAAAAACCTAAGACTTTGGCATGGTGAAGAAAAAACCTAAAATATTTGTCATTCATTTATAGTCTTTTAACTCTGTGGCTTACTGACGAATTACATGAAATTTGGTGATGGAGAAGAAACATATTGAATATATTTACATCTAATTTACCATAATTAAATGTGAAAAAGGTAAATATAAATAAGTTTGAGCTTCATTATTTAATTTATATTTTTACCTATATTATATAAATTATATGTCATGGACTATAGTCTTTTATCTTTGTTTTTTAGTGGGGAAAAACCTAAAATTTTATGATGTAGTTTAAAAATAAAATATAATTAATTTTTTAAACCTAATATAGTCTATTATGTATGTTGCTTAGTGATAAAAAAACCTAATACTTTGGCATGGGGAAGAAAAAACCTAAAATATTTGTCATTCATTTATAGTCTTTTAACTCTGTGGCTTACTGACGAAGAAAAATGAAATTTGATGATGGAGAAGAAACATATTGAATATATTTACATCTAATTTTCCATAATTCAATGTGAAAAAGGTAAATATAAATAAGTTTGAGCTTCATTATTTAATTTATATTTTTACCTATATTATATAAATTATAAGTCATGGACTATAGTCTTTTATCTTTGTTTTTTAGTGGGGAAAAACCTAAAATTTTATGTTGGAGTTGAAAAGTAAAATATAATTAACTTTTTACACCTACTATAGTCTACTATGTACGGTGCTTATTGATAAAAAAATCTATGACTTTGGGATGGTGAAGAAAAAACCTAAAATATTTGTCATTCATTTATAGTCTTTTAACTCTGTGGCTTACTGACGAAGAAAAATGAGATTTGATGATGGAGAAGAAACATATTTAATATATTTACATATAATTTACCATAATTCAATGTGAAAAAGGTAAATATAAATAAGTTTGAGCTTCATTATTTAATTTATATTTTTACCTATATTATATAAAATATATGTCATTGACTATAGTCTTTTATCTTTGTTTTTTAGTGGGGAAAAACCTAAAATTTTATGATGTAGTTTAAAAATAAAATATAATTAATTTTTTAAACCTAATATAGTTTATTATGTATGTTGCTTAGTGATAAAAAAACCTAATACTTTGGCATGGTGAAGAAAAAACCTAAAATATTTGTCATTCATTTACAGTCTTTTAACTCTGTGGCTTACTGACGAAGAAAAATGAAATTTGATGATGGAGAAGAAACATATTGAATATATTTACATATAATTTTCCATAATTCAATTTGAAAAAGGTAAATATAAATAAGTTTGAGATTCATTATTTAATTTTAATTTTTACCTATATTATATAAAATATATATCATGGACTATAATCTTTTATCTTTGTTTTTTAGTGGGGAAAAAACTAAAATTTTATGTTGGAGTTGAAAAATAAAATATAATTAAATTTTTACACCTACTATAGTCTATTATGTATGGTGCTTAGTGATAAAAAACCTAAGACTTTGGCATGGTGAAGAAAAAACCTAAAATATTTGTCATTCATTTATAGTCTTTTAACTCTGTGGCTTACTGACGAATTACATGAAATTTGGTGATGGAGAAGAAACATATTGAATATATTTACATCTAATTTACCATAATTAAATGTGAAAAAGGTAAATATAAATAAGTTTGAGCTTCATTATTTAATTTATATTTTTACCTATATTATATAAATTATATGTCATGGACTATAGTCTTTTATCTTTGTTTTTTAGTGGGGAAAAACCTAAAATTTTATGATGTAGTTTAAAAATAAAATATAATTAATTTTTTAAACCTAATATAGTCTATTATGTATGTTGCTTAGTGATAAAAAAACCTAATACTTTGGCATGGGGAAGAAAAAACCTAAAATATTTGTCATTCATTTATAGTCTTTTAACTCTGTGGCTTACTGACGAAGAAAAATGAAATTTGATGATGGAGAAGAAACATATTGAATATATTTACATCTAATTTTCCATAATTCAATGTGAAAAAGGTAAATATAAATAAGTTTGAGCTTCATTATTTAATTTATATTTTTACCTATATTATATAAATTATAAGTCATGGACTATAGTCTTTTATCTTTGTTTTTTAGTGGGGAAAAACCTAAAATTTTATGTTGGAGTTGAAAAGTAAAATATAATTAACTTTTTACACCTACTATAGTCTACTATGTACGGTGCTTATTGATAAAAAAATCTATGACTTTGGGATGGTGAAGAAAAAACCTAAAATATTTGTCATTCATTTATAGTCTTTTAACTCTGTGGCTTACTGACGAAGAAAAATGAGATTTGATGATGGAGAAGAAACATATTTAATATATTTACATATAATTTACCATAATTCAATGTGAAAAAGGTAAATATAAATAAGTTTGAGCTTCATTATTTAATTTATATTTTTACCTATATTATATAAAATATATGTCATTGACTATAGTCTTTTATCTTTGTTTTTTAGTGGGGAAAAACCTAAAATTTTATGATGTAGTTTAAAAATAAAATATAATTAATTTTTTAAACCTAATATAGTTTATTATGTATGTTGCTTAGTGATAAAAAAACCTAATACTTTGGCATGGTGAAGAAAAAACCTAAAATATTTGTCATTCATTTACAGTCTTTTAACTCTGTGGCTTACTGACGAAGAAAAATGAAATTTGATGATGGAGAAGAAACATATTGAATATATTTACATATAATTTTCCATAATTCAATTTGAAAAAGGTAAATATAAATAAGTTTGAGATTCATTATTTAATTTTAATTTTTACCTATATTATATAAAATATATATCATGGACTATAATCTTTTATCTTTGTTTTTTAGTGGGGAAAAAACTAAAATTTTATGTTGGAGTTGAAAAATAAAATATAATTAAATTTTTACACCTACTATAGTCTATTATGTATGGTGCTTAGTGATAAAAAACCTAAGACTTTGGCATGGTGAAGAAAAAACCTAAAATATTTGTCATTCATTTATAGTCTTTTAACTCTGTGGCTTACTGACGAATTACATGAAATTTGGTGATGGAGAAGAAACATATTGAATATATTTACATCTAATTTACCATAATTAAATGTGAAAAAGGTAAATATAAATAAGTTTGAGCTTCATTATTTAATTTATATTTTTACCTATATTATATAAATTATATGTCATGGACTATAGTCTTTTATCTTTGTTTTTTAGTGGGGAAAAACCTAAAATTTTATGATGTAGTTTAAAAATAAAATATAATTAATTTTTTAAACCTAATATAGTCTATTATGTATGTTGCTTAGTGATAAAAAAACCTAATACTTTGGCATGGGGAAGAAAAAACCTAAAATATTTGTCATTCATTTATAGTCTTTTAACTCTGTGGCTTACTGACGAAGAAAAATGAAATTTGATGATGGAGAAGAAACATATTGAATATATTTACATCTAATTTTCCATAATTCAATGTGAAAAAGGTAAATATAAATAAGTTTGAGCTTCATTATTTAATTTATATTTTTACCTATATTATATAAATTATAAGTCATGGACTATAGTCTTTTATCTTTGTTTTTTAGTGGGGAAAAACCTAAAATTTTATGTTGGAGTTGAAAAGTAAAATATAATTAACTTTTTACACCTACTATAGTCTACTATGTACGGTGCTTATTGATAAAAAAATCTATGACTTTGGGATGGTGAAGAAAAAACCTAAAATATTTGTCATTCATTTATAGTCTTTTAACTCTGTGGCTTACTGACGAAGAAAAATGAGATTTGATGATGGAGAAGAAACATATTTAATATATTTACATATAATTTACCATAATTCAATGTGAAAAAGGTAAATATAAATAAGTTTGAGCTTCATTATTTAATTTATATTTTTACCTATATTATATAAAATATATGTCATTGACTATAGTCTTTTATCTTTGTTTTTTAGTGGGGAAAAACCTAAAATTTTATGATGTAGTTTAAAAATAAAATATAATTAATTTTTTAAACCTAATATAGTTTATTATGTATGTTGCTTAGTGATAAAAAAACCTAATACTTTGGCATGGTGAAGAAAAAACCTAAAATATTTGTCATTCATTTACAGTCTTTTAACTCTGTGGCTTACTGACGAAGAAAAATGAAATTTGATGATGGAGAAGAAACATATTGAATATATTTACATATAATTTTCCATAATTCAATTTGAAAAAGGTAAATATAAATAAGTTTGAGATTCATTATTTAATTTTAATTTTTACCTATATTATATAAAATATATATCATGGACTATAATCTTTTATCTTTGTTTTTTAGTGGGGAAAAAACTAAAATTTTATGTTGGAGTTGAAAAATAAAATATAATTAAATTTTTACACCTACTATAGTCTATTATGTATGGTGCTTAGTGATAAAAAACCTAAGACTTTGGCATGGTGAAGAAAAAACCTAAAATATTTGTCATTCATTTATAGTCTTTTAACTCTGTGGCTTACTGACGAATTACATGAAATTTGGTGATGGAGAAGAAACATATTGAATATATTTACATCTAATTTACCATAATTAAATGTGAAAAAGGTAAATATAAATAAGTTTGAGCTTCATTATTTAATTTATATTTTTACCTATATTATATAAATTATATGTCATGGACTATAGTCTTTTATCTTTGTTTTTTAGTGGGGAAAAACCTAAAATTTTATGATGTAGTTTAAAAATAAAATATAATTAATTTTTTAAACCTAATATAGTCTATTATGTATGTTGCTTAGTGATAAAAAAACCTAATACTTTGGCATGGGGAAGAAAAAACCTAAAATATTTGTCATTCATTTATAGTCTTTTAACTCTGTGGCTTACTGACGAAGAAAAATGAAATTTGATGATGGAGAAGAAACATATTGAATATATTTACATCTAATTTTCCATAATTCAATGTGAAAAAGGTAAATATAAATAAGTTTGAGCTTCATTATTTAATTTATATTTTTACCTATATTATATAAAATATATGTCATTGACTATAGTCTTTTATCTTTGTTTTTTAGTGGGAAAAAACCTAAAATTTTATGATGTAGTTGGAAAATAAAATATAATTAATTTTTCACACCTAATATAGTCTATTATGTATGGTGCTTAGTGATAAAAAAACCTAAGACTTTGGCATGGTGAAGAAAAAACCTAAAATATTTGTCATTCATTTATAATCTTTTAACTTTGTGGCTTACTGACGAAGAAACATGAAATTTGGTGATGGAGAAGAAACATATTGAATATATTTACATCTAATTTACCATAATTCAATGTGAAAAAGGTAAATATAAATAAGTTTGAGCTTCATTATTTAATTTATATTTTTACCTATATTATATAAAATATATGTCATTGACTATAGTCTTTTATCTTTGTTTTTTAGTGGGAAAAAACCTAAAATTTTATGATGTAGTTGAAAAATAAAATATAATTAATTTTTTAAACCTAATATAGTCTATTATGTATGTTGCTTAGTGATAAAAAAACCTAATACTTTGGCATGGAGAAGAAAAAACCTAAAATATTTATCATTCATTTATAGTCTTTTAACTCTGTGGCTTACTGACGAAGAAAAATGAAATTTGATGATGGAGAAGAAACATATTGAATATATTTACATATAATTTTCCATAATTCAATTTGAAAAAGGTAAATATAAATAAGTTTGAGCTTCATTATTTAATTTTAATTTTTACCTATATTATATAAAATATATATCATGGACTATAATCTTTTATCTTTGTTTTTTAGTGGGGAAAAAACTAAAATTTTATGTTGGAGTTGAAAAATAAAATATAATAAATTTTTTACACCTACTATAGTCTATTATGTATGGTTCTTAGTGATAAAAAACCTAAGACTTTGGCATGGTGAAGAAAAAACCTAAAATATTTGTCATTCATTTATAGTCTTTTAACTCTGTGGCTTACTGACGAATTACATGAAATTTGGTGATGGAGAAGAAACATATTGAATATATTTACATCTTATTTCCCATAATTAAATGTGAAAAAGGTAAATATAAATAAGTTTGAGCTTCATTATTTAATTTATATTTTTACCTATATTATATAAATTATATGTCATGGACTATAGTCTTTTATCTTTGTTTTTTAGTGGGGAAAAACCTAAAATTTTATGATGTAGTTTAAAAATAAAATATAATTAATTTTTTAAACCTAATATAGTTTATTATGTATGTTGCTTAGTGATAAAAAAACCTAATACTTTGGCATGGTGAAGAAAAAACCTAAAATATTTGTCATTCATTTATAGTCTTTTAACTCTGTGGCTTACTGACGAAGAAAAATGAAATTTGATGATGGAGAAGAATAATATTGAATTTATTTACATCTAATATACCATAATTCAATGTGAAAAAGGTAAATATAAATAAGTTTGAGCTTCATTATTTAATTTTAATTTTTACCTATATTATATAAAATATATATCATGGACTATAATCTTTTATCTTTGTTTTTTAGATGGGAAAACGTAAAATTTTATGTTGGAGTTGAAAAACAAAATGTAATTAATTTTTTATACCTAATATAGTCTATTATGTATGGTGCTTAGTGATAAAAAAACCTAATACTTTGGCATGGTGAAGAAAAAACCTAAAATATTTGTCATTCATTTATAATCTTTTAACTCTGTGGCTTACTGACGAAGAAACATGAAATTTGGTGATGGAGAAGAAACATATTGAATATATTTACATCTAATTTACCATAATTCAATGTGAAAAGGGTAAATATAAATAAGTTTGAGCTTCATTATTTAATTTATATTTTTACCTATATTATATAAAATATATGTCATTGATTATAGTCTTTTATCTTTGTTTTTTAGTGGGAAAAAACTAAAATTTTATGTTGGAGTTGAAAAATAAAATATAATTAATTTTTTAAACCTACTATAGTCTATTATGTATGTTCCTTAGTGATAAAAAACCTAATACTTTGGCATGGAGAAGAAAAAATCTAAAATATTTATCATTCATTTATAGTCTTTTAACTCTGTGGGTTACTGACGAAGAAAAATGAAATTTGATGATGGAGAAGAAACATATTGAATATATTTACATATAATTTTCCATAATTCAATTTGAAAAAGGTAAATATAAATAAGTTTGAGCTTCATTATTTAATTTTCATTTTTACCTATATTATATAAAATATATATCATGGACTATAATCTTTTACCTTTGTTTTTTAGTGGGGAAAAAACTAAAATTTTATGTTGGAGTTGAAAAATAAAATATAATTAATTTTTTACACCTACTATAGTCTATTATGTATGGTGTTCAGTGATAAAAAACCTAAGAATTTGGCATGGTGAAGAAAAAACCTAATATACTTGTCATTCATTTATAGTCTTTTAACTCTGTGGCTTACTGACGAATTACATGAAATTTGGTGATGGAGAAGAAACATATTGAATATATTTACATCTAATTTACCATAATTAAATGTGAAAAAGGTAAATATAAATAATTTTGAGCTTCATTATTTAATTTATATTTTTACCTATATTATATAAATTATATGTCACGGACTATAGTCTTTTATCTTTGTTTTTTAGTGGGGAAAAACCTAAAATTTTATGATGTAGTTTAAAAATAAAATATAATTAATTTTTTAAACCTAATATAGTTTATTATGTATGTTGCTTAGTGATAAAAAAACCTAATACTTTGGCATGGTGAAGAAAAAACCTAAAATATTTGTCATTCATTTATAGTCTTTTAACTCTGTGGCTTACTGACGAAGAAAAATGAAATTTGATGATGGAGAAGAAACATATTGAATATATTTAAATCTAATTTTCCATAATTCAATGTGAAAAAGGTAAATATAAATAAGTTTGAGCTTCATTATTTAATTTTAATTTTTACCTATATTATATAAAATATATATCATGGACTATAGTCTTTTATCTTTGTTTTTTAGAGGGGAAACACCTAAAATTTTATATTGGAGTTGAAAAATAAAATATAATTAATTTATTAAACCTACTATAGTCTATTATGTATGGTGCTTAGTGATAAAAAAACCTAAGACTTTGGCATGGTGAAGAAAAAACCTAAAATATTTGTCATTCATTTATAGTCTTTTAACTCTGTGGCTTACTGACGAATTACATGAAATTTGGTGATGGAGAAGAAACATATTGAATATATTTACATATAATTTACCATAATTAAATGTGAAAAAGGTAAATATAAATAAGTTTGAGCTTCATTATTTAATTTATATTTTTACCTATATTATATAAATTATAAGTCATGGACTATAGTCTTTTATCTTTGTTTTTTAGTGGGGAAAAACCTAAAATTTTATGTTGGAGTTGAAAAGTAAAATATAATTAACTTTTTACACCTACTATAGTCTACTATGTACGGTGCTTATTGATAAAAAAATCTATGACTTTGGGATGGTGAAGAAAAAACCTAAAATATTTGTCATTCATTTATAGTCTTTTAACTCTGTGGCTTACTGACGAAGAAAAATGAGATTTGATGATGGAGAAGAAACATATTTAATATATTTACATATAATTTACCATAATTCAATGTGAAAAAGGTAAATATAAATAAGTTTGAGCTTCATTATTTAATTTATATTTTTACCTATATTATATAAAATATATGTCATTGACTATAGTCTTTTATCTTTGTTTTTTAGTGGGGAAAAACCTAAAATTTTATGATGTAGTTTAAAAATAAAATATAATTAATTTTTTAAACCTAATATAGTTTATTATGTATGTTGCTTAGTGATAAAAAAACCTAATACTTTGGCATGGTGAAGAAAAAACCTAAAATATTTGTCATTCATTTACAGTCTTTTAACTCTGTGGCTTACTGACGAAGAAAAATGAAATTTGATGATGGAGAAGAAACATATTGAATATATTTACATATAATTTTCCATAATTCAATTTGAAAAAGGTAAATATAAATAAGTTTGAGATTCATTATTTAATTTTAATTTTTACCTATATTATATAAAATATATATCATGGACTATAATCTTTTATCTTTGTTTTTTAGTGGGGAAAAAACTAAAATTTTATGTTGGAGTTGAAAAATAAAATATAATTAAATTTTTACACCTACTATAGTCTATTATGTATGGTGCTTAGTGATAAAAAACCTAAGACTTTGGCATGGTGAAGAAAAAACCTAAAATATTTGTCATTCATTTATAGTCTTTTAACTCTGTGGCTTACTGACGAATTACATGAAATTTGGTGATGGAGAAGAAACATATTGAATATATTTACATCTAATTTACCATAATTAAATGTGAAAAAGGTAAATATAAATAAGTTTGAGCTTCATTATTTAATTTATATTTTTACCTATATTATATAAATTATATGTCATGGACTATAGTCTTTTATCTTTGTTTTTTAGTGGGGAAAAACCTAAAATTTTATGATGTAGTTTAAAAATAAAATATAATTAATTTTTTAAACCTAATATAGTCTATTATGTATGTTGCTTAGTGATAAAAAAACCTAATACTTTGGCATGGGGAAGAAAAAACCTAAAATATTTGTCATTCATTTATAGTCTTTTAACTCTGTGGCTTACTGACGAAGAAAAATGAAATTTGATGATGGAGAAGAAACATATTGAATATATTTACATCTAATTTTCCATAATTCAATGTGAAAAAGGTAAATATAAATAAGTTTGAGCTTCATTATTTAATTTATATTTTTACCTATATTATATAAATTATAAGTCATGGACTATAGTCTTTTATCTTTGTTTTTTAGTGGGGAAAAACCTAAAATTTTATGTTGGAGTTGAAAAGTAAAATATAATTAACTTTTTACACCTACTATAGTCTACTATGTACGGTGCTTATTGATAAAAAAATCTATGACTTTGGGATGGTGAAGAAAAAACCTAAAATATTTGTCATTCATTTATAGTCTTTTAACTCTGTGGCTTACTGACGAAGAAAAATGAGATTTGATGATGGAGAAGAAACATATTTAATATATTTACATATAATTTACCATAATTCAATGTGAAAAAGGTAAATATAAATAAGTTTGAGCTTCATTATTTAATTTATATTTTTACCTATATTATATAAAATATATGTCATTGACTATAGTCTTTTATCTTTGTTTTTTAGTGGGGAAAAACCTAAAATTTTATGATGTAGTTTAAAAATAAAATATAATTAATTTTTTAAACCTAATATAGTTTATTATGTATGTTGCTTAGTGATAAAAAAACCTAATACTTTGGCATGGTGAAGAAAAAACCTAAAATATTTGTCATTCATTTACAGTCTTTTAACTCTGTGGCTTACTGACGAAGAAAAATGAAATTTGATGATGGAGAAGAAACATATTGAATATATTTACATATAATTTTCCATAATTCAATTTGAAAAAGGTAAATATAAATAAGTTTGAGATTCATTATTTAATTTTAATTTTTACCTATATTATATAAAATATATATCATGGACTATAATCTTTTATCTTTGTTTTTTAGTGGGGAAAAAACTAAAATTTTATGTTGGAGTTGAAAAATAAAATATAATTAAATTTTTACACCTACTATAGTCTATTATGTATGGTGCTTAGTGATAAAAAACCTAAGACTTTGGCATGGTGAAGAAAAAACCTAAAATATTTGTCATTCATTTATAGTCTTTTAACTCTGTGGCTTACTGACGAATTACATGAAATTTGGTGATGGAGAAGAAACATATTGAATATATTTACATCTAATTTACCATAATTAAATGTGAAAAAGGTAAATATAAATAAGTTTGAGCTTCATTATTTAATTTATATTTTTACCTATATTATATAAATTATATGTCATGGACTATAGTCTTTTATCTTTGTTTTTTAGTGGGGAAAAACCTAAAATTTTATGATGTAGTTTAAAAATAAAATATAATTAATTTTTTAAACCTAATATAGTCTATTATGTATGTTGCTTAGTGATAAAAAAACCTAATACTTTGGCATGGGGAAGAAAAAACCTAAAATATTTGTCATTCATTTATAGTCTTTTAACTCTGTGGCTTACTGACGAAGAAAAATGAAATTTGATGATGGAGAAGAAACATATTGAATATATTTACATCTAATTTTCCATAATTCAATGTGAAAAAGGTAAATATAAATAAGTTTGAGCTTCATTATTTAATTTATATTTTTACCTATATTATATAAATTATAAGTCATGGACTATAGTCTTTTATCTTTGTTTTTTAGTGGGGAAAAACCTAAAATTTTATGTTGGAGTTGAAAAGTAAAATATAATTAACTTTTTACACCTACTATAGTCTACTATGTACGGTGCTTATTGATAAAAAAATCTATGACTTTGGGATGGTGAAGAAAAAACCTAAAATATTTGTCATTCATTTATAGTCTTTTAACTCTGTGGCTTACTGACGAAGAAAAATGAGATTTGATGATGGAGAAGAAACATATTTAATATATTTACATATAATTTACCATAATTCAATGTGAAAAAGGTAAATATAAATAAGTTTGAGCTTCATTATTTAATTTATATTTTTACCTATATTATATAAAATATATGTCATTGACTATAGTCTTTTATCTTTGTTTTTTAGTGGGGAAAAACCTAAAATTTTATGATGTAGTTTAAAAATAAAATATAATTAATTTTTTAAACCTAATATAGTTTATTATGTATGTTGCTTAGTGATAAAAAAACCTAATACTTTGGCATGGTGAAGAAAAAACCTAAAATATTTGTCATTCATTTACAGTCTTTTAACTCTGTGGCTTACTGACGAAGAAAAATGAAATTTGATGATGGAGAAGAAACATATTGAATATATTTACATATAATTTTCCATAATTCAATTTGAAAAAGGTAAATATAAATAAGTTTGAGATTCATTATTTAATTTTAATTTTTACCTATATTATATAAAATATATATCATGGACTATAATCTTTTATCTTTGTTTTTTAGTGGGGAAAAAACTAAAATTTTATGTTGGAGTTGAAAAATAAAATATAATTAAATTTTTACACCTACTATAGTCTATTATGTATGGTGCTTAGTGATAAAAAACCTAAGACTTTGGCATGGTGAAGAAAAAACCTAAAATATTTGTCATTCATTTATAGTCTTTTAACTCTGTGGCTTACTGACGAATTACATGAAATTTGGTGATGGAGAAGAAACATATTGAATATATTTACATCTAATTTACCATAATTAAATGTGAAAAAGGTAAATATAAATAAGTTTGAGCTTCATTATTTAATTTATATTTTTACCTATATTATATAAATTATATGTCATGGACTATAGTCTTTTATCTTTGTTTTTTAGTGGGGAAAAACCTAAAATTTTATGATGTAGTTTAAAAATAAAATATAATTAATTTTTTAAACCTAATATAGTCTATTATGTATGTTGCTTAGTGATAAAAAAACCTAATACTTTGGCATGGGGAAGAAAAAACCTAAAATATTTGTCATTCATTTATAGTCTTTTAACTCTGTGGCTTACTGACGAAGAAAAATGAAATTTGATGATGGAGAAGAAACATATTGAATATATTTACATCTAATTTTCCATAATTCAATGTGAAAAAGGTAAATATAAATAAGTTTGAGCTTCATTATTTAATTTATATTTTTACCTATATTATATAAAATATATGTCATTGACTATAGTCTTTTATCTTTGTTTTTTAGTGGGAAAAAACCTAAAATTTTATGATGTAGTTGGAAAATAAAATATAATTAATTTTTCACACCTAATATAGTCTATTATGTATGGTGCTTAGTGATAAAAAAACCTAAGACTTTGGCATGGTGAAGAAAAAACCTAAAATATTTGTCATTCATTTATAATCTTTTAACTTTGTGGCTTACTGACGAAGAAACATGAAATTTGGTGATGGAGAAGAAACATATTGAATATATTTACATCTAATTTACCATAATTCAATGTGAAAAAGGTAAATATAAATAAGTTTGAGCTTCATTATTTAATTTATATTTTTACCTATATTATATAAAATATATGTCATTGACTATAGTCTTTTATCTTTGTTTTTTAGTGGGAAAAAACCTAAAATTTTATGATGTAGTTGAAAAATAAAATATAATTAATTTTTTAAACCTACTATAGTCTATTATGTATGTTGCTTAGTGATAAAAAAACCTAATACTTTGGCATGGAGAAGAAAAAACCTAAAATATTTATCATTCATTTATAGTCTTTTAACTCTGTGGCTTACGGACGAAGAAAAATGAAATTTGATGATAGAGAAGAAACATATTGAATATATTTACATATAATTTTCCATAATTCAATTTGAAAAAGGTAAATATAAATAAGTTTGAGCTTCATTATTTAATTTTAATTTTTACCTATATTATATAAAATATATATCATGGACCATAATCTTTTATCTTTGTTTTTTAGTGGGGAAAAAACTAAAATTTTACGTTGGAGTTGAAAAATAAAATATAATTAATTTTTTACACCTACTATAGTCTATTATGTATGGTGCTTAGTGATAAAAAACCTAAGACTTTGGCATGGTGAAGAAAAAACCTAAAATATTTGTCATTCATTTATAGTCTTTTTACTCTGTGGCTTACTGACGAATTACATGAAATTTGGTGATGGAGAAGAAACATATTGAATATATTTACATCTAATTTACCATAATTAAATGTGAAAAAGGTAAATATAAATAAGTTTGAGCTTCATTATTTAATTTATATTTTTACCTATATTATATAAATTATATGTCATGGACTATAGTCTTTTATCTTTGTTTTTTAGTGGGGAAAAACCTAAAATTTTATGATGTAGTTTAAAAATAAAATATAATTAATTTTTTAAACCTAATATAGTTTATTATGTATGTTGCTTAGTGATAAAAAAACCTAATACTTTGGCATGGTGAAGAAAAAACCTAAAATATTTGTCATTCATTTATAGTCTTTTAACTCTGTGGCTTACTGACGAAGAAAAATGAAATTTGATGATGGAGAAGAAACATATTGAATATATTTACATATAATTTTCCATAATTCAATTTGAAAAAGGTAAATATAAATAAGTTTGAGATTCATTATTTAATTTTAATTTTTACCTATATTATATAAAATATATATCATGGACTATAATCTTTTATCTTTGTTTTTTAGTGGGGAAAAAACTAAAATTTTATGTTGGAGTTGAAAAATAAAATATAATTAATTTTTTACACCTACTATAGTCTATTATGTATGGTGCTTAGTGATAAAAAACCTAAGACTTTGGCATGGTGAAGAAAAAACCTAAAATATTTGTCATTCATTTATAGTCTTTTAACTCTGTGGCTTACTGACGAATTACATGAAATTTGGTGATGGAGAAGAAACATATTGAATATATTTACATCTAATTTACCATAATTAAATGTGAAAAAGGTAAATATAAATAAGTTTGAGCTTCATTATTTAATTTATATTTTTACCTATATTATATAAATTATATGTCATGGACTATAGTCTTTTATCTTTGTTTTTTAGTGGGGAAAAACCTAAAATTTTATGATGTAGTTTAAAAATAAAATATAATTAATTTTTTAAACCTAATATAGTCTATTATGTATGTTGCTTAGTGATAAAAAAACCTAATACTTTGGCATGGGGAAGAAAAAACCTAAAATATTTGTCATTCATTTATAGTCTTTTAACTCTGTGGCTTACTGACGAAGAAAAATGAAATTTGATGATGGAGAAGAAACATATTGAATATATTTACATTTAATTTACCATAATTCAATGTGAAAAAGGTAAATATAAATAAGTTTGAGCTTCATTATTTAATTTATATTTTTACCTATATTATATAAAATATATGTCATTGACTATAGTCTTTTATCTTTGTTTTTTAGTGGGGAAAAACCTAAAATTTTATGATGTAGTTGGAAAATAAAATATAATTAATTTTTCACACCTAATATAGTCTATTATGTATGGTGCTTAGTGATAAAAAAACCTAAGACTTTGGCATGGTGAAGAAAAAACCTAAAATATTTGTCATTCATTTATAATCTTTTAACTCTGTGGCTTACTGACGAAGAAACATGAAATTTGGTGATGGAGAAGAAACATATTGAATATATTTACATCTAATTTACCATAATTCAATGTGAAAAAGGTAAATATAAATAAGTTTGAGCTTCATTATTTAATTTATATTTTTACCTATATTATATAAAATATATGTCATTGACTATATAGTCTTTTATCTTTGATTTTTAGTGGGAAAAAACCTAAAATTTTATGATGTAGTTGAAAAATAAAATATAATTAATTTTTTAAACCTACTATAGTCTATTATGTATGTTGCTTAGTGATAAAAAACCTAATACTTTGGCATGGAGAAGAAAAAACCTAAAATATTTATCATTCATTTATAGACTTTTAACTCTGTGGCTTACTGACGAAGAAAAATGAAATTTGATGATGGAGAAGAAACATATTGAATATATTTACATCTAATTTACCATAATTAAATGTGAAAAAGGTAAATATAAATAAGTTTGAGCTTCATTATTTAATTTATATTTTTACCTATATTATATAAATTATATGTCATGGACTATAGTCTTTTATCTTTGTTTTTTAGTGGGGAAAAACCTAAAATTTTATGATGTAGTTTAAAAATAAAATATAATTAATTTTTTAAACCTAATATAGTCTATTATGTATGTTGCTTAGTGATAAAAAAACCTAATACTTTGGCATGGGGAAGAAAAAACCTAAAATATTTGTCATTCATTTATAGTCTTTTAACTCTGTGGCTTACTGACGAAGAAAAATGAAATTTGATGATGGAGAAGAAACATATTGAATATATTTACATCTAATTTTCAATAATTCAATGTGAAAAAGGTAAATATAAATAAGTTTGAGCTTCATTATTTAATTTATATTTTTACCTATATTATATAAAATATATGTCATTGACTATAGTCTTTTATCTTTGTTTTTTAGTGGGAAAAAACCTAAAATTTTATGATGTAGTTGGAAAATAAAATATAATTAATTTTTCACACCTAATGTAGTCTATTATGTATGGTGCTTAGTGATAAAAAAACCTAAGACTTTGGCATGGTGAAGAAAAAACCTAAAATATTTGTCATTCATTTATAATCTTTTAACTCTGTGGCTTACGGACGAAGAAACATGAAATTTGGTGATGGAGAAGAAACATATTGAATATATTTACATCTAATTTACCATAATTAAATGTGAAAAAGGTAAATATAAATAAGTTTGAGCTTCATTATTTAATTTATATTTTTACCTATATTATATAAATTATATGTCATGGACTATAGTCTTTTATCTTTGTTTTTTAGTGGGGAAAAACCTAAAATTTTATGATGTAGTTTAAAAATAAAATATAATTAATTTTTTAAACCTAATATAGTCTATTATGTATGTTGCTTAGTGATAAAAAAACCTAATACTTTGGCATGGGGAAGAAAAAACCTAAAATATTTGTCATTCATTTATAGTCTTTTAACTCTGTGGCTTACTGACGAAGACAAATGAAATTTGATGATGGAGAAGAAACATATTGAATATATTTACATCTAATTTTCAATAATTCAATGTGAAAAAGGTAAATATAAATAAGTTTGAGCTTCATTATTTAATTTATATTTTTACCTATATTATATAAAACATATGTCATTGACTATAGTCTTTTATCTTTGTTTTTTAGTGGGAAAAAACCTAAAATTTTATGATGTAGTTGGAAAATAAAATATAATTAATTTTTCACACCTAATATAGTCTATTATGTATGGTGCTTAGTGATAAAAAAACCTAAGACTTTGGCATGGTGAAGAAAAAACCTAAAATATTTGTCATTCATTTATAGTCTTTTAACTCTGTGGCTTACTGACGAAGAAACATGAAATTTGGTGATGGAGAAGAAACATATTGAATATATTTACATCTAATTTACCATAATTAAATGTGAAAAAGGTAAATATAAATAAGTTTGAGCTTCATTATTTAATTTATATTTTTACCTATATTATATAAATTATATGTCATGGACTATAGTCTTTTATCTTTGTTTTTTAGTGGCGAAAAACCTAAAATTTTATGATGTAGTTTAAAAATAAAATATAATTAATTTTTTAAACCTAATATAGTCTATTATGTATGTTGCTTAGTGATAAAAAAACCTAATACTTTGGCATGGGGAAGAAAAAACCTAAAATATTTGTCATTCATTTATAGTCTTTTAACTCTGTGGCTTACTGACGAAGAAAAATGAAATTTGATGATGGAGAAGAAACATATTGAATATATTTACATCTAATTTTCAATAATTCAATGTGAAAAAGGTAAATATAAATAAGTTTGAGCTTCATTATTTAATTTATATTTTTACCTATATTATATAAATTATATGTCATGGACTGTAGTCTTTTATCTTTGTTTTTTAGTGGGGAAAAACCTAAAATTTTATGATGTAGTTTAAAAATAAAATATAATTAATTTTTCACACCTAATATAGTCTATTATGTATGGTGCTTAGTGATAAAAAAACCTAAGACTTTGGCATGGTGAAGAAAAAACCTAAAATATTTGTCATTCATTTATAATCTTTTAACTCTGTGGCTTACGGACGAAGAAACATGAAATTTGGTGATGGAGAAGAAACATATTGAATATATTTACATCTAATTTACCATAATTAAATGTGAAAAAGGTAAATATAAATAAGTTTGAGCTTCATTATTTAATTTATATTTTTACCTATATTATATAAATTATATGTCATGGACTATAGTCTTTTATCTTTGTTTTTTAGTGGGGAAAAACCTAAAATTTTATGATGTAGTTTAATAATAAAATATAATTAATTTTTTAAACCTAATATAGTCTATTATGTATGTTGCTTAGTGATAAAAAAACCTAATACTTTGGCATGGGGAAGAAAAAACCTAAAATATTTGTCATTCATTTATAGTCTTTTAACTCTGTGGCTTACTGACGAAGAAAAATGAAATTTGATGATGGAGAAGAAACATATTGAATATATTTACATCTAATTTTCAATAATTCAATGTGAAAAAGGTAAATATAAATAAGTTTGAGCTTCATTATTTAATTTATATTTTTACCTATATTATATAAAACATATGTCATTGACTATAGTCTTTTATCTTTGTTTTTTAGTGGGAAAAAACCTAAAATTTTATGATGTAGTTGGAAAATAAAATATAATTAATTTTTCACACCTAATATAGTCTATTATGTATGGTGCTTAGTGATAAAAAAACCTAAGACTTTGGCATGGTGAAGAAAAAACCTAAAATATTTGTCATTCATTTATAGTCTTTTAACTCTGTGGCTTACTGACGAAGAAACATGAAATTTGGTGATGGAGAAGAAACATATTGAATATATTTACATCTAATTTACCATAATTAAATGTGAAAAAGGTAAATATAAATAAGTTTGAGCTTCATTATTTAATTTATATTTTTACCTATATTATATAAATTATATGTCATGGACTATAGTCTTTTATCTTTGTTTTTTAGTGGGGAAAAACCTAAAATTTTATGATGTAGTTTAAAAATAAAATATAATTAATTTTTTAAACCTAATATAGTATATTATGTATGTTGCTTAGTGATAAAAAAACCTAATACTTTGGCATGGGGAAGAAAAAACCTAAAATATTTGTCATTCATTTATAGTCTTTTAACTCTGTGGCTTACTGACGAAGAAAAATGAAATTTGATGATGGAGAAGAAACATATTGAATATATTTACATCTAATTTTCAATAATTCAATGTGAAAAAGGTAAATATAAATAAGTTTGAGCTTCATTATTTAATTTATATTTTTACCTATATTATATAAAACATATGTCATTGACTATAGTCTTTTATCTTTGTTTTTTAGTGGGAAAAAACCTAAAATTTTATGATGTAGTTGGAAAATAAAATATAATTAATTTTTCACACCTAATATAGTCTATTATGTATGGTGCTTAGTGATAAAAAAACCTAAGACTTTGGCATGGTGAAGAAAAAACCTAAAATATTTGTCATTCATTTATAGTCTTTTAACTCTGTGGCTTACTGACGAAGAAACATGAAATTTGGTGATGGAGAAGAAACATATTGAATATATTTACATCTAATTTACCATAATTAAATGTGAAAAAGGTAAATATAAATAAGTTTGAGCTTCATTATTTAATTTATATTTTTACCTATATTATATAAAATATATGTCATGGACTATAGTCTTTTATCTTTGTTTTTTAGTGGGAAAAAACCTAAAATTTTATGATGTAGTTGGAAAATAAAATATAATTAATTTTTTAAACCTAATGTAGTCTATTATGTATGGTTCTTAGTGATAAAAAAACCTAAGACTTTGGCATGGGGAAGAAAAAACCTAAAATATTTGTCATTCATTTATAATCTTTTAACTCTGTGGCTTACGGACGAAGAAACATGAAATTTGGTGATGGAGAAGAAACATATTGAATATATTTACATCTAATTTACCATAATTAAATGTGAAAAAGGTAAATATAAATAAGTTTGAGCTTCATTATTTAATTTATATTTTTACCTATATTATATAAATTATATGTCATGGACTGTAGTCTTTTATCTTTGTTTTTTAGTGGGGAAAAACCTAAAATTTTATGATGTAGTTTAAAAATAAAATATAATTAATTTTTCACACCTAATATAGTCTATTATGTATGGTGCTTAGTGATAAAAAAACCTAATACTTTGGCATGGGGAAGAAAAAACCTAAAATATTTGTCATTCATTTATAGTCTTTTAACTCTGTGGCTTACTGACGAAGAAACATGAAATTTGGTGATGGAGAAGAAACATATTGAATATATTTACATCTAATTTACCATAATTAAATGTGAAAAAGGTAAATATAAATAAGTTTGAGCTTCATTATTTAATTTATATTTTTACCTATATTATATAAATTATATGTCATGGACTATAGTGTTTTATCTTTGTTTTTTAGTGGGGAAAAACCTAAAATTTTATGATGTAGTTTAGAAATAAAATATAATTAATTTTTTAAACCTAATATAGTCTATTATGTATGTTGCTTAGTGATAAAAAAACCTAATACTTTGGCATGGTGAAGAAAAAACCTAAAATATTTGTCATTCATTTATAATCTTTTAACTCTGTGGCTTACGGACGAAGAAACATGAAATTTGGTGATGGAGAAGAAACATATTGAATATATTTACATCTAATTTACCATAATTAAATGTGAAAAAGGTAAATATAAATAAGTTTGAGCTTCATTATTTAATTTATATTTTTACCTATATTATATAAATTATATGTCATGGACTATAGTCTTTTATCTTTGTTTTTTAGTGGGGAAAAACCTAAAATTTTATGATGTAGTTTAAAAATAAAATATAATTAATTTTTTAAACCTAATATAGTCTATTATGTATGTTGCTTAGTGATAAAAAAACCTAATACTTTGGCATGGGGAAGAAAAAACCTAAAATATTTGTCATTCATTTATAATCTTTTAACTCTGTGGCTTACGGACGAAGAAACATGAAATTTGATGATGGAGAAGAAACATATTGAATATATTTACATCTAATTTACCATAATTAAATGTGAAAAAGGTAAATATAAATAAGTTTGAGCTTCATTATTTAATTTATATTTTTACCTATATTATATAAATTATATGTCATGGACTGTAGTCTTTTATCTTTGTTTTTTAGTGGGGAAAAACCTAAAATTTTATGATGTAGTTTAAAAATAAAATATAATTAATTTTTCACACCTAATATAGTCTATTATGTATGGTGCTTAGTGATAAAAAAACCTAATACTTTGGCATGGGGAAGAAAAAACCTAAAATATTTGTCATTCATTTATAATCTTTTAACTCTGTGGCTTACTGACGAAGAAACATGAAATTTGGTGATGGAGAAGAAACATATTGAATATATTTACATCTAATTTACCATAATTAAATGTGAAAAAGGTAAATATAAATAAGTTTGAGCTTCATTATTTAATTTATATTTTTACCTATATTATATAAATTATATGTCATGGACTATAGTGTTTTATCTTTGTTTTTTAGTGGGGAAAAACCTAAAATTTTATGATGTAGTTTAAAAATAAAATATAATTAATTTTTCACACCTAATATAGTCTATTATGTATGGTGCTTAGTGATAAAAAAACCTAATACTTTGGCATGGGGAAGAAAAAACCTAAAATATTTGTCATTCATTTATAGTCTTTTAACTCTGTGGCTTACTGACGAAGAAAAATGAAATTTGATGATGGAGAAGAAACATATTGAATATATTTACATCTAATTTTCAATAATTCAATGTGAAAAAGGTAAATATAAATAAGTTTGAGCTTCATTATTTAATTTATATTTTTACCTATATTATATAAATTATATGTCATGGACTATAGTCTTTTATCTTTGTTTTTTAGTGGGGAAAAACCTAAAATTTTATGATGTAGTTTAAAAATAAAATATAATTAATTTTTCACACCTAATATAGTCTATTATGTATGGTGCTTAGTGATAAAAAAACCTAAGACTTTGGCATGGTGAAGAAAAAACCTAAAATATTTGTCATTCATTTATAATCTTTTAACTCTGTGGCTTACGGACGAAGAAACATGAAATTTGGTGATGGAGAAGAAACATATTGAATATATTTACATCTAATTTACCATAATTAAATGTGAAAAAGGTAAATATAAATAAGTTTGAGCTTCATTATTTAATTTATATTTTTACCTATATTATATAAATTATATGTCATGGACTATAGTCTTTTATCTTTGTTTTTTAGTGGGGAAAAACCTAAAATTTTATGATGTAGTTTAAAAATAAAATATAATTAATTTTTTAAACCTAATATAGTCTATTATGTATGTTGCTTAGTGATAAAAAAACCTAATACTTTGGCATGGGGAAGAAAAAACCTAAAATATTTGTCATTCATTTATAGTCTTTTAACTCTGTGGCTTACTGACGAAGAAAAATGAAATTTGATGATGGAGAAGAAACATATTGAATATATTTACATCTAATTTTCAATAATTCAATGTGAAAAAGGTAAATATAAATAAGTTTGAGCTTCATTATTTAATTTATATTTTTACCTATATTATATAAATTATATGTCATGGACTATAGTCTTTTATCTTTGTTTTTTAGTGGGGAAAAACCTAAAATTTTATGATGTAGTTTAAAAATAAAATATAATTAATTTTTCACACCTAATATAGTCTATTATGTATGGTGCTTAGTGATAAAAAAACCTAAGACTTTGGCATGGTGAAGAAAAAACCTAAAATATTTGTCATTCATTTATAATCTTTTAACTCTGTGGCTTACGGACGAAGAAACATGAAATTTGGTGATGGAGAAGAAACATATTGAATATATTTACATCTAATTTACCATAATTAAATGTGAAAAAGTTAAATATAAATAAGTTTGAGCTTCATTATTTAATTTATATTTTTACCTATATTATATAAATTATATGTCATGGACTATAGTCTTTTATCTTTGTTTTTTAGTGGGGAAAAACCTAAAATTTTATGATGTAGTTTAAAAATAAAATATAATTAATTTTTTAAACCTAATATAGTCTATTATGTATGTTGCTTAGTGATAAAAAAACCTAATACTTTGGCATGGGGAAGAAAAAACCTAAAATATTTGTCATTCATTTATAGTCTTTTAACTCTGTGGCTTACTGACGAAGAAAAATGAAATTTGATGATGGAGAAGAAACATATTGAATATATTTACATCTAATTTTCAATAATTCAATGTGAAAAAGGTAAATATAAATAAGTTTGAGCTTCATTATTTAATTTATATTTTTACCTATATTATATAAAACATATGTCATTGACTATAGTCTTTTATCTTTGTTTTTTAGTGGGAAAAAACCTAAAATTTTATGATGTAGTTGGAAAATAAAATATAATTAATTTTTCACACCTAATATAGTCTATTATGTATGGTGCTTAGTGATAAAAAAACCTAAGACTTTGGCATGGTGAAGAAAAAACCTAAAATATTTGTCATTCATTTATAATCTTTTAACTCTGTGGCTTACTGACGAAGAAACATGAAATTTGGTGATGGAGAAGAAACATATTGAATATATTTACATCTAATTTACCATAATTAAATGTGAAAAAGGTAAATATAAATAAGTTTGAGCTTCATTATTTAATTTATATTTTTACCTATATTATATAAATAATATGTCATGGACTATAGTCTTTTATCTTTGTTTTTTAGTGGGGAAAAACCTAAAATTTTATGATGTAGTTTAAAAATAAAATATAATTAATTTTTTAAACCTAATATAGTCTATTATGTATGTTGCTTAGTGATAAAAAAACCTAATACTTTGGCATGGGGAAGAAAAAACCTAAAATATTTGTCATTCATTTATAGTCTTTTAACTCTGTGGCTTACTGACGAAGAAGAATGAAATTTGATGATGGAGAAGAAACATATTGAATATATTTACATCTAATTTTCAATAATTCAATGTGAAAAAGGTAAATATAAATAAGTTTGAGCTTCATTATTTAATTTATATTTTTACCTATATTATATAAAACATATGTCATTGACTATAGTCTTTTATCTTTGTTTTTTAGTGGGAAAAAACCTAAAATTTTATGATGTAGTTGGAAAATAAAATATAATTAATTTTTCACACCTAATATAGTCTATTATGTATGGTGCTTAGTGATAAAAAAACCTAAGACTTTGGCATGGTGAAGAAAAAACCTAAAATATTTGTCATTCATTTATAGTCTTTTAACTCTGTGGCTTACTGACGAAGAAACATGAAATTTGGTGATGGAGAAGAAACATATTGAATATATTTACATCTAATTTACCATAATTAAATGTGAAAAAGGTAAATATAAATAAGTTTGAGCTTCATTATTTAATTTATATTTTTACCTATATAATATAAATTATATGTCATGGACTATAGTCTTTTATCTTTGTTTTTTAGTGGGGAAAAACCTAAAATTTTATGATGTAGTTTAAAAATAAAATATAATTAATTTTTTAAACCTAATATAGTCTATTATGTATGTTGCTTAGTGATAAAAAAACCTAATACTTTGGCATGGGGAAGAAAAAACCTAAAATATTTGTCATTCATTTATAGTCTTTTAACTCTGTGGCTTACTGACGAAGAAAAATGAAATTTGATGATGGAGAAGAAACATATTGAATATATTTACATCTAATTTTCAATAATTCAATGTGAAAAAGGTAAATATAAATAAGTTTGAGCTTCATTATTTAATTTATATTTTTACCTATATTATATAAAATATATGTCATTGACTATAGTCTTTTATCTTTGTTTTTTAGTGGGAAAAAACCTAAAATTTTATGATGTAGTTGGAAAATAAAATATAATTAATTTTTCACACCTAATGTAGTCTATTATGTATGGTGCTTAGTGATAAAAAAACCTAAGACTTTGGCATGGTGAAGAAAAAACCTAAAATATTTGTCATTCATTTATAATCTTTTAACTCTGTGGCTTACGGACGAAGAAACATGAAATTTGGTGATGGAGAAGAAACATATTGAATATATTTACATCTAATTTACCATAATTAAATGTGAAAAAGGTAAATATAAATAAGTTTGAGCTTCATTATTTAATTTATATTTTTACCTATATTATATAAATTATATGTCATGGACTATAGTCTTTTATCTTTGTTTTTTAGTGGGGAAAAACCTAAAATTTTAATATGTAGTTTAAAAATAAAATATAATTAATTTTTTAAACCTAATATAGTCTATTTTGTATGTTGCTTAGTGATAATAAAACCTAATACTTTGGCATGGTGAAGAAAAAACCTAAAATATTTGTCATTCATTTATAGTCCTTTAACTCTGTGGCTTACTGACGAAGAAAAATGAAATTTGATGATGGAGAAGAAACATATTGAATATATTTACATCTAATTTTCCATAATTCAATGTGAAAAAGTTAAATATAAATAAGTTTGAGCTTCATTATTTAATTTTAATTTTTACCTATATTATATAAAATATATATCATGGACTATAGTCTTTTATCTTTGTTTTTTAGAGGGGAAACACCTAAAATTTTATATTGGAGTTGAAAAATAAAATATAATTAATTTATTACACCTACTATAGTCTATTATGTATGGTGCTTAGTGATAAAAAAACCTAAGACTTTGGCATGGTGAAGAAAAAACCTAAAATATTTGTCATTCATTTATAGTCTTTTAACTCTGTGGCTTATTGACGAATTACATGAAATTTGGTGATGGAGAAGAAACATATTGAATATATTTACATCTAATTTACCATAATTAAATGTGAAAAAGTTAAATATAAATAAGTTTGAGCTTCATTATTTAATTTATATTTTTACCTATATTATATAAATTATATGTCATGGACTATAGTCTTTTATCTTTGTTTTTTAGTGGGGAAAAACCTAAAATTTTATGATGTAGTTTAAAAATAAAATATAATTAATTTTTTAAACCTAATATAGTCTATTATGTATGTTGCTTAGTGATAAAAAAACCCTAATACTTTGGCATGGGGAAGAAAAAACCTAAAATATTTGTCATTCATTTATAGTCTTTTAACTCTGTGGCTTACTGACGAAGAAAAATGAAATTTGATGATGGAGAAGAAACATATTGAATATATTTACATCTAATTTTCCATAATTCAATGTGAAAAAGGTAAATATAAATAAGTTTGAGCTTCATTATTTAATTTTAATTTTTACCTATATTATATAAAATATATATCATGGACTATAGTCTTTTATCTTTGTTTTTTAGAGGGGAAACACCTAAAATTTTATATTGGAGTTGAAAAATAAAATATAATTAATTTATTACACCTACTATAGTCTATTATGTATGGTTCTTAGTGATAAAAAAACCTAAGACTTTGGCATGGTGAAGAAAAAACCTAAAATATTTGTCATTCATTTATAGTCTTTTAACTCTGTGGCTTACTGACGAATTACATGAAATTTGGTGATGGAGAAGAAACATATTGAATATATTTACATCTAATTTACCATAATTAAATGTGAAAAAGGTAAATATAAATAAGTTTGAGCTTCATTATTTAATTTATATTTTTACCTATATTATATAAATTATATGTCATGGACTATAGTGTTTTATCTTTGTTTTTTAGTGGGGAAAAACCTAAAATTTTATGATGTAGTTTAGAAATAAAATATAATTAATTTTTTAAACCTAATATAGTCTATTATGTATGTTGCTTAGTGATAAAAAAACCTAATACTTTGGCATGGTGAAGAAAAAACCTAAAATATTTGTCATTCATTTATAGTCTTTTAACTCTGTGGCTTACTGACGAAGAAAAATGAAATTTGATGATGGAGAAGAAACATATTGAATATATTTACATTTAATTTACCATAATTCAATGTGAAAAAGGTAAATATAAATAAGTTTGAGCTTCATTATTTAATTTATATTTTTACCTATATTATATAAAATATATGTCATTGACTATAGTCTTTTATCTTTGTTTTTTAGTGGGAAAAAACCTAAAATTTTATGATGTAGTTGGAAAATAAAATATAATTAATTTTTCACACCTAATATAGTCTATTATGTATGGTGCTTAGTGATAAAAAAACCTAAGACTTTGGCATGGTGAAGAAAAAACCTAAAATATTTGTCATTCATTTATAATCTTTTAACTCTGTGGCTTACTGACGTAGAAACATGAAATTTGGTGATGGAGAAGAAACATATTGAATATATTTACATCTAATTTACCATAATTCAATGTGAAAAAGGTAAATATAAATAAGTTTGAGCTTCATTATTTAATTTATATTTTTACCTATATTATATAAAATATATGTCATTGACTATATAGTCTTTTATCTTTGTTTTTTAGTGGGAAAAAACCTAAAATTTTATGATGTAGTTGAAAAATAAAATATAATTAATTTTTTAAACCTACTATAGTCTATTATGTATGTTGCTTAGTGATAAAAAACCTAATACTTTGGCATGGAGAAGAAAAAACCTAAAATATTTATCATTCATTTATAGACTTTTAACTCTGTGGCTTACTGACGAAGAAAAATGAAATTTGATGATGGAGAAGAAACATATTGAATATATTTACATTTAATTTACCATAATTCAATGTGAAAAAGGTAAATATAAATAAGTTTGAGCTTCATTATTTAATTTATATTTTTACCTATATTATATAAAATATATGTCATTGACTATAGTCTTTTATCTTTGTTTTTTAGTGGGAAAAAACCTAAAATTTTATGATGTAGTTGGAAGATAAAATATAATTAATTTTTCACACCTAATATAGTCTATTATGTATGGTGATTAGTGATAAAAAAACCTAAGACTTTGGCATGGTGAAGAAAAAACCTAAAATATTTGTCATTCATTTATAATCTTTTAACTCTGTGGCTTACGGACGAAGAAACATGAAATTTGGTGATGGAGAAGAAACATATTGAATATATTTACATCTAATTTACCATAATTAAATGTGAAAAAGGTAAATATAAATAAGTTTGAGCTTCATTATTTAATTTATATTTTTACCTATATTATTTAAATTATATGTCATGGACTATAGTCTTTTATCTTTGTTTTTTAGTGGGGAAAAACCTAAAATTTTATGATGTAGTTTAAAAATAAAATATAATTAATTTTTTAAACCTAATATAGTCTATTATGTATGTTGCTTAGTGATAAAAAAACCTAATACTTTGGCATGGGGAAGAAAAAACCTAAAATATTTGTCATTCATTTATAGTCTTTTAACTCTGTGGCTTACTGACGAAGAAAAATGAAATTTGATGATGGAGAAGAAACATATTGAATATATTTACATCTAATTTTCCATAATTCAATGTGAAAAAGGAAAATATAAATAAGTTTGAGCTTCATTATTTAATTTATATTTTTACCTATATTATATAAAATATATGTCATTGACTATAGTCTTTTATCTTTGTTTTTTAGTGGGGAAAAACCTAAAATATTACGTTGGAGTTGAAAAATAAAATATAATTAACTTTTTACACCTACTATAGTCTATTATGTATGTTGCTTAGTGATAAAAAAACCTAATACTTTGGCATGGGGAAGAAAAAACCTGAAATATTTGTCATTAATTTATAGTCTTTTAACTATGTGGCTTACTTACGAAGAAACATGAAATTTAGTGATGGAGAAGAAACATATTGAATATATTTACATCTAATTTACCATAATTAAATGTGAAAAGGTAAATATAAATAAGTTTGAGCTTCATTATTTAATTTATATTTTTACCTATATTATATAAATTATATGTCATGGACTATAGTCTTTTATCTTTGTTTTTTAGTGGGGAAAAACCTAAAATTTTATGATGTAGTTTAAAAATAAAATATAATTAATTTTGTAAACCTAATATAGTCTATTATGTATGTTGCTTAGTGATAAAAAAACCTAATACTTTGGCATGGGGAAGAAAAAACCTAAAATATTTGTCATTCATTTATAGTCTTTTAACTCTGTGGCTTACTGACGAAGAAAAATGAAATTTGATGATGGAGAAGAAACATATTGAATATATTTACATCTAATTTTCCATAATTCAATGTGAAAAAGGTAAATATAAATAAGTTTGAGCTTCATTATTTAATTTATATTTTTACCTATATTATATAAAATATATGTCATTGACTATAGTCTTTTATCTTTGTTTTTTAGTGGGAAAAAACCTAAAATTTTATGATGTAGTTGGAAAATAAAATATAATTAATTTTTCACACCTAATATAGTCTATTATGTATGGTGCTTAGTGATAAAAAAACCTAAGACTTTGGCATGGTGAAGAAAAAACCTAAAATATTTGTCATTCATTTATAATCTTTTAACTCTGTGGCTTACGGACGAAGAAACATGAAATTTGGTGATGGAGAAGAAACATATTGAATATATTTACATCTAATTTACCATAATTAAATGTGAAAAAGGTAAATATAAATAAGTTTGAGCTTCATTATTTAATTTATATTTTTACCTATATTATATAAATTATATGTCATGGACTATAGTCTTTTATCTTTGTTTTTCAGTGGGGAAAAACCTAAAATTTTATGATGTAGTTTAAAAATAAAATATAATTAATTTTTTAAACCTAATATAGTCTATTATGTATGTTGCTTAGTGATAAAAAAACCTAATACTTTGGCATGGGGAAGAAAAAACCTAAAATATTTGTCATTCATTTATAGTCTTTTAACTCTGTGGCTTACTGACGAAGAAAAATGAAATTTGATGATGGAGAAGAAACATATTGAATATATTTACATCTAATTTTCAATAATTCAATGTGAAAAAGGTAAATATAAATAAGTTTAAGCTTCATTATTTAATTTATATTTTTACCTATATTATATAAATTATATGTCATGGACTATAGTCTTTTATCTTTGTTTTTTAGTGGGGAAAAACCTAAAATTTTATGATGTAGTTTAAAAATAAAATATAATTAATTTTTCACACCTAATATAGTCTATTATGTATGGTGCTTAGTGATAAAAAAACCTAAGACTTTGGCATGGTGAAGAAAAAACCTAAAATATTTGTCATTCATTTATAATCTTTTAACTCTGTGGCTTACGGACGAAGAAACATGAAATTTGGTGATGGAGAAGAAACATATTGAATATATTTACATCTAATTTACCATAATTAAATGTGAAAAAGGTAAATATAAATAAGTTTGAGCTTCATTATTTAATTTATATTTTTACCTATATTATATAAATTATATGTCATGGACTATAGTCTTTTATCTTTGTTTTTTAGTGGGGAAAAACCTAAAATTTTATGATGTAGTTTAAAAATAAAATATAATTAATTTTTTAAACCTAATATAGTCTATTATGTATGTTGCTTAGTGATAAAAAAACCTAATACTTTGGCATGGGGAAGAAAAAACCTAAAATATTTGTCATTCATTTATAGTCTTTTAACTCTGTGGCTTACTGACGAAGAAAAATGAAATTTGATGATGGAGAAGAAACATATTGAATATATTTACATCTAATTTTCAATAATTCAATGTGAAAAAGGTAAATATAAATAAGTTTGAGCTTCATTATTTAATTTATATTTTTACCTATATTATATGAAATATATGTCATTGACTATAGTCTTTTATCTTTGTTTTTTAGTGGGAAAAAACCTAAAATTTTATGATGTAGTTGGAAAATAAAATATAATTAATTTTTCACACCTAATATAGTCTATTATGTATGGTGCTTAGTGATAAAAAAACCTAAGACTTTGGCATGGTGAAGAAAAAACCTAAAATATTTGTCATTCATTTATAGTCTTTTAACTCTGTGGCTTACATACGAAGAAACATGAAATTTGGTGATGGAGAAGAAACATATTGAATATATTTACATCTAATTTACCATAATTAAATGTGAAAAAGGTAAATATAAATAAGTTTGAGCTTCATTATTTAATTTATATTTTTACCTATATTATATAAATTATATGTCATGGACTATAGTCTTTTATCTTTGTTTTTTAGTGGGGAAAAACCTAAAATTTTATGATGTAGTTTAAAAATAAAATATAATTAATTTTTTAAACCTAATATAGTCTATTATGTATGTTGCTTAGTGATAAAAAAACCTAATACTTTGGCATGGGGAAGAAAAAACCTAAAATATTTGTCATTCATTTATAGTCTTTTAACTCTGTGGCTTACTGACGAAGAAAAATGAAATTTGATGATGGAGAAGAAACATATTGAATATATTTACATCTAATTTTCCATAATTCAATGTGAAAAAGGTAAATATAAATAAGTTTGAGCTTCATTATTTAATTTATATTTTTACCTATATTATATAAAATATATGTCATTGACTATAGTCTTTTATCTTTGTTTTTTAGTGGGAAAAAACCTAAAATTTTATGATGTAGTTGGAAAATAAAATATAATTAATTTTTCACACCTAATATAGTCTATTATGTATGGTGCTTAGTGATAAAAAAACCTAAGACTTTGGCATGGTGAAGAAAAAACCTAAAATATTTGTCATTCATTTATAATCTTTTAACTCTGTGGCTTACGGACGAAGAAACATGAAATTTGGTGATGGAGAAGAAACATATTGAATATATTTACATCTAATTTACCATAATTAAATGTGAAAAAGGTAAATATAAATAAGTTTGAGCTTCATTATTTAATTTATATTTTTACCTATATTATATAAATTATATGTCATGGACTATAGTCTTTTATCTTTGTTTTTTAGTGGGGAAAAACCTAAAATTTTATGATGTAGTTTAAAAATAAAATATAATTAATTTTTTAAACCTAATATAGTCTATTATGTATGTTGCTTAGTGATAAAAAAACCTAATACTTTGGCATGGGGAAGAAAAAACCTAAAATATTTGTCATTCATTTATAGTCTTTTAACTCTGTGGCTTACTGACGAAGAAAAATGAAATTTGATGATGGAGAAGAAACATATTGAATATATTTACATCTAATTTTCAATAATTCAATGTGAAAAAGGTAAATATAAATAAGTTTGAGCTTCATTATTTAATTTATATTTTTACCTATATTATATGAAATATATGTCATTGACTATAGTCTTTTATCTTTGTTTTTTAGTGGGAAAAAACCTAAAATTTTATGATGTAGTTGGAAAATAAAATATAATTAATTTTTCACACCTAATGTAGTCTATTATGTATGGTGCTTAGTGATAAAAAAACCTAAGACTTTGGCATGGTGAAGAAAAAACCTAAAATATTTGTCATTCATTTATAATCTTTTAACTCTGTGGCTTACGGACGAAGAAACATGAAATTTGGTGATGGAGAAGAAACATATTGAATATATTTACATCTAATTTACCATAATTAAATGTGAAAAAGGTAAATATAAATAAGTTTGAGCTTCATTATTTAATTTATATTTTTACCTATATTATATAAATTATATGTCATGGACTATAGTCTTTTATCTTTGTTTTTTAGTGGGGAAAAACCTAAAATTTTATGATGTAGTTTAAAAATAAAATATAATTAATTTTTTAAACCTAATATAGTCTATTATGTATGTTGCTTAGTGATAAAAAAACCTAATACTTTGGCATGGGGAAGAAAAAACCTAAAATATTTGTCATTCATTTATAGTCTTTTAACTCTGTGGCTTACTGACGAAGAAAAATGAAATTTGATGATGGAGAAGAAACATATTGAATATATTTACATCTAATTTTCAATAATTCAATGTGAAAAAGGTAAATATAAATAAGTTTGAGCTTCATTATTTAATTTATATTTTTACCTATATTATATGAAATATATGTCATTGACTATAGTCTTTTATCTTTGTTTTTTAGTGGGAAAAAACCTAAAATTTTATGATGTAGTTGGAAAATAAAATATAATTAATTTTTCACACCTAATGTAGTCTATTATGTATGGTGCTTAGTGATAAAAAAACCTAAGACTTTGGCATGGTGAAGAAAAAACCTAAAATATTTGTCATTCATTTATAATCTTTTAACTCTGTGGCTTACGGACGAAGAAACATGAAATTTGGTGATGGAGAAGAAACATATTGAATATATTTACATCTAATTTACCATAATTAAATGTGAAAAAGGTAAATATAAATAAGTTTGAGCTTCATTATTTAATTTATATTTTTACCTATATTATATAAATTATATGTCATGGACTATAGTCTTTTATCTTTGTTTTTTAGTGGGGAAAAACCTAAAATTTTATGATGTAGTTTAAAAATAAAATATAATTAATTTTTTAAACCTAATATAGTCTATTATGTATGTTGCTTAGTGATAAAAAAACCTAATACTTTGGCATGGGGAAGAAAAAACCTAAAATATTTGTCATTCATTTATAGTCTTTTAACTCTGTGGCTTACTGACGAAAAAAAATGAAATTTGATGATGGAGAAGAAACATATTGAATATATTTACATCTAATTTTCCATAATTCAACGTGAAAAAGGAAAATATAAATAAGTTTGAGCTTCATTATTTAATTTATATTTTTACCTATATTATATAAAATATATGTCATTGACTATAGTCTTTTATCTTTGTTTTTTAGTGGGGAAAAACCTAAAATATTACGTTGGAGTTGAAAAATAAAATATAATTAACTTTTTACACCTACTATAGTCTATTATGTATGTTGCTTAGTGATAAAAAAACCTAATACTTTGGCATGGGGAAGAAAAAACCTGAAATATTTGTCATTAATTTATAGTCTTTTAACTATGTGGCTTACTGACGAAGAGACATGAAATTTAGTGATGGAGAAGAAACATATTGAATATATTTACATCTAATTTACCATAATTAAATGTGAAAAGGTAAATATAAATAAGTTTGAGCTTCATTATTTAATTTATATTTTTACCTATATTATATAAATTATATGTCATGGACTATAGTCTTTTATCTTTGTTTTTTAGTGGGGAAAAACCTAAAATTTTATGATGTAGTTTAAAAATAAAATATAATTAATTTTTTAAACCTAATATAGTCTATTATGTATGTTGCTTAGTGATAAAAAAACCTAATACTTTGGCATGGGGAAGAAAAAACCTAAAATATTTGTCATTCATTTATAGTCTTTTAACTCTGTGGCTTACTGACGAAGAAAAATGAAATTTGATGATGGAGAAGAAACATATTGAATATATTTACATCTAATTTTCCATAATTCAATGTGAAAAAGGTAAATATAAATAAGTTTGAGCTTCATTATTTAATTTATATTTTTACCTATATTATATAAAATATATGTCATTGACTATAGTCTTTTATCTTTGTTTTTTAGTGGGAAAAAACCTAAAATTTTATGATGTAGTTGGAAAATAAAATATAATTAATTTTTCACACCTAATATAGTCTATTATGTATGGTGCTTAGTGATAAAAAAACCTAAGACTTTGGCATGGTGAAGAAAAAACCTAAAATATTTGTCATTCATTTATAATCTTTTAACTCTGTGGCTTACGGACGAAGAAACATGAAATTTGGTGATGGAGAAGAAACATATTGAATATATTTACATCTAATTTACCATAATTAAATGTGAAAAAGGTAAATATAAATAAGTTTGAGCTTCATTATTTAATTTATATTTTTACCTATATTATATAAATTATATGTCATGGACTATAGTCTTTTATCTTTGTTTTTTAGTGGGGAAAAACCTAAAATTTTATGATGTAGTTTAAAAATAAAATATAATTAATTTTTTAAACCTAATATAGTCTATTATGTATGTTGCTTAGTGATAAAAAAACCTAATACTTTGGCATGGGGAAGAAAAAACCTAAAATATTTGTCATTCATTTATAGTCTTTTAACTCTGTGGCTTACTGACGAAGAAAAATGAAATTTGATGATGGAGAAGAAACATATTGAATATATTTACATCTAATTTTCAATAGTTCAATGTGAAAAAGGTAAATATAAATAAGTTTGAGCTTCATTATTTAATTTATATTTTTACCTATATTATATGAAATATATGTCATTGACTATAGTCTTTTATCTTTGTTTTTTAGTGGGAAAAAACCTAAAATTTTATGATGTAGTTGGAAAATAAAATATAATTAATTTTTCACACCTAATATAGTCTATTATGTATGGTGCTTAGTGATAAAAAAACCTAAGACTTTGGCATGGTGAAGAAAAAACCTAAAATATTTGTCATTCATTTATAGTCTTTTAACTCTGTGGCTTACTGACGAAGAAACATGAAATTTGGTGATGGAGAAGAAACATATTGAATATATTTACATCTAATTTACCATAATTAAATGTGAAAAAGGTAAATATAAATAAGTTTGAGCTTCATTATTTAATTTATATTTTTACCTATATTATATAAATTATATGTCATGGACTATAGTCTTTTATCTTTGTTTTTTAGTGGGGAAAAACCTAAAATTTTATGATGTAGTTTAAAAATAAAATATAATTAATTTTTTAAACCTAATATAGTCTATTATGTATGTTGCTTAGTGATAAAAAAACCTAATACTTTGGCATGGGGAAGAAAAAACCTAAAATATTTGTCATTCATTTATAGTCTTTTAACTCTGTGGCTTACTGACGAAGAAAAATGAAATTTGATGATGGAGAAGAAACATATTGAATATATTTACATCTAATTTTCAATAATTCAATGTGAAAAAGGTAAATATAAATAAGTTTGAGCTTCATTATTTAATTTATATTTTTACCTATATTATATAAAATATATGTCATTGACTATAGTCTTTTATCTTTGTTTTTTAGTGGGAAAAAACCTAAAATTTTATGATGTAGTTGGAAAATAAAATATAATTAATTTTTCACACCTAATGTAGTCTATTATGTATGGTGCTTAGTGATAAAAAAACCTAAGACTTTGGCATGGTGAAGAAAAAACCTAAAATATTTGTCATTCATTTATAATCTTTTAACTCTGTGGCTTACGGACGAAGAAACATGAAATTTGGTGATGGAGAAGAAACATATTGAATATATTTACATCTAATTTACCATAATTAAATGTGAAAAAGGTAAATATAAATAAGTTTGAGCTTCATTATTTAATTTATATTTTTACCTATATTATATAAATTATATGTCATGGACTATAGTCTTTTATCTTTGTTTTTTAGTGGGGAAAAACCTAAAATTTTATGATGTAGTTTAAAAATAAAATATAATTAATTTTTTAAACCTAATATAGTCTATTATGTATGTTGCTTAGTGATAAAAAAACCTAATACTTTGGCATGGGGAAGAAAAAACCTAAAATATTTGTCATTCATTTATAGTCTTTTAACTCTGTGGCTTACTGACGAAAAAAAATAAAATTTGATGATGGAGAAGAAACATATTGAATATATTTACATCTAATTTTCCATAATTCAACGTGAAAAAGGAAAATATAAATAAGTTTGAGCTTCATTATTTAATTTATATTTTTACCTATATTATATAAAATATATGTCATTGACTATAGTCTTTTATCTTTGTTTTTTAGTGGGGAAAAACCTAAAATATTACGTTGGAGTTGAAAAATAAAATATAATTAACTTTTTACACCTACTATAGTCTATTATGTATGTTGCTTAGTGATAAAAAAACCTAATACTTTGGCATGGGGAAGAAAAAACCTGAAATATTTGTCATTAATTTATAGTCTTTTAACTATGTGGCTTACTGACGAAGAAACATGAAATTTAGTGATGGAGAAGAAACATATTGAATATATTTACATCTAATTTACCATAATTAAATGTGAAAAGGTAAATATAAATAAGTTTGAGCTTCATTATTTAATTTATATTTTTACCTATATTATATAAATTATATGTCATGGACTATAGTCTTTTATCTTTGTTTTTTAGTGGGGAAAAACCTAAAATTTTATGATGTAGTTTAAAAATAAAATATAATTAATTTTTTAAACCTAATATAGTCTATTATGTATGTTGCTTAGTGATAAAAAAACCTAATACTTTGGCATGGGGAAGAAAAAACCTAAAATATTTGTCATTCATTTATAGTCTTTTAACTCTGTGGCTTACTGACGAAGAAAAATGAAATTTGATGATGGAGAAGAAACATATTGAATATATTTACATCTAATTTTCCATAATTCAATGTGAAAAAGGTAAATATAAATAAGTTTGAGCTTCATTATTTAATTTATATTTTTACCTATATTATATAAAATATATGTCATTGACTATAGTCTTTTATCTTTGTTTTTTAGTGGGAAAAAACCTAAAATTTTATGATGTAGTTGGAAAATAAAATATAATTAATTTTTCACACCTAATATAGTCTATTATGTATGGTGCTTAGTGATAAAAAAACCTAAGACTTTGGCATGGTGAAGAAAAAACCTAAAATATTTGTCATTCATTTATAATCTTTTAACTCTGTGGCTTACGGACGAAGAAACATGAAATTTGGTGATGGAGAAGGAACATATTGAATATATTTACATCTAATTTACCATAATTAAATGTGAAAAAGGTAAATGTAAATAAGTTTGAGCTTCATTATTTAATTTATATTTTTACCTATATTATATAAATTATATATCATGGACTATAGTCTTTTATCTTTGTTTTTTAGTGGGGAAAAACCTAAAATTTTATGATGTAGTTTAAAAATAAAATATAATTAATTTTTTAAACCTAATATAGTCTATTATGTATGTTGCTTAGTGATAAAAAAACCTAATACTTTGGCATGGGGAAGAAAAAACCTAAAATATTTGTCATTCATTTATAGTCTTTTAACTCTGTGGCTTACTGACGAAGAAAAATGAAATTTGATGATGGAGAAGAAACATATTGAATATATTTACATCTAATTTTCAATAATTCAATGTGAAAAAGGTAAATATAAATAAGTTTGAGCTTCATTATTTAATTTATATTTTTACCTATATTATATGAAATATATGTCATTGACTATAGTCTTTTATCTTTGTTTTTTAGTGGGAAAAAACCTAAAATTTTATGATGTAGTTGGAAAATAAAATATAATTAATTTTTCACACCTAATATAGTCTATTATGTATGGTGCTTAGTGATAAAAAAACCTAAGACTTTGGCATGGTGAAGAAAAAACCTAAAATATTTGTCATTCATTTATAGTCTTTTAACTCTGTGGCTTACTGACGAAGAAACATGAAATTTGGTGATGGAGAAGAAACATATTGAATATATTTACATCTAATTTACCATAATTAAATGTGAAAAAGGTAAATATAAATAAGTTTGAGCTTCATTATTTAATTTATATTTTTACCTATATTATATAAATTATATGTCATGGACTATAGTCTTTTATCTTTGTTTTTTAGTGGGGAAAAACCTAAAATTTTATGATGTAGTTTAAAAATAAAATATAATTAATTTTTTAAACCTAATATAGTCTATTATGTATGTTGCTTAGTGATAAAAAAACCTAATACTTTGGCATGGGGAAGAAAAAACCTAAAATATTTGTCATTCATTTATAGTCTTTTAACTCTGTGGCTTACTGACGAAGAAAAATGAAATTTGATGATGGAGAAGAAACATATTGAATATATTTACATCTAATTTTCAATAATTCAATGTGAAAAAGGTAAATATAAATAAGTTTGAGCTTCATTATTTAATTTATATTTTTACCTATATTATATAAAATATATGTCATTGACTATAGTCTTTTATCTTTGTTTTTTAGTGGGAAAAAACCTAAAATTTTATGATGTAGTTGGAAAATAAAATATAATTAATTTTTCACACCTAATGTAGTCTATTATGTATGGTGCTTAGTGATAAAAAACCTAAGACTTTGGCATGGTGAAGAAAAAACCTAAAATATTTGTCATTCATTTATAATCTTTTAACTCTGTGGCTTACGGACGAAGAAACATGAAATTTGGTGATGGAGAAGAAACATATTGAATATATTTACATCTAATTTACCATAATTAAATGTGAAAAAGGTAAATATAAATAAGTTTGAGCTTCATTATTTAATTTATATTTTTACCTATATTATATAAATTATATGTCATGGACTATAGTCTTTTATCTTTGTTTTTTAGTGGGGAAAAACCTAAAATTTTATGATGTAGTTTAAAAATAAAATATAATTAATTTTTTAAACCTAATATAGTCTATTATGTATGTTGCTTAGTGATAAAAAAACCTAATACTTTGGCATGGGGAAGAAAAAACCTAAAATATTTGTCATTCATTTATAGTCTTTTAACTCTGTGGCTTACTGACGAAGAAAAATGAAATTTGATGATGGAGAAGAAACATATTGAATATATTTACATCTAATTTTCCATAATTCAATGTGAAAAAGGTAAATATAAATAAGTTTGAGCTTCATTATTTAATTTATATTTTTACCTATATTATATAAAATATATGTCATGGACTATAGTCTTTTATCTTTGTTTTTTAGTGGGGAAAAACCTAAAATTTTATGATGTAGTTTAAAAATAAAATATAATTAATTTTTTAAACCTAATATAGTCTATTATGTATGTTGCTTAGTGATAAAAAAACCTAATACTTTGGCATGGGGAAGAAAAAACCTAAAATATTTGTCATTCATTTATAGTCTTTTAACTCTGTCGCTTACTGACGAAGAAAAATGAAATTTGATGATGGAGAAGAAACATATTGAATATATTTACATCTAATTTTCAATAATTCAATGTGAAAAAGGTAAATATAAATAAGTTTGAGCTTCATTATTTAATTTATATTTTTACCTATATTATATAAAATATATGTCATTGACTATAGTCTTTTATCTTTGTTTTTTAGTGGGAAAAAACCTAAAATTTTATGATGTAGTTGGAAAATAAAATATAATTAATTTTTCACACCTAATGTAGTCTATTATGTATGGTGCTTAGTGATAAAAAAACCTAAGACTTTGGCATGGTGAAGAAAAAACCTAAAATATTTGTCATTCATTTATAATCTTTTAACTCTGTGGCTTACGGACGAAGAAACATGAAATTTGGTGATGGAGAAGAAACATATTGAATATATTTACATCTAATTTACCATAATTAAATGTGAAAAAGGTAAATATAAATAAGTTTGAGCTTCATTATTTAATTTATATTTTTACCTATATTATATAAATTATATGTCATGGACTATAGTCTTTTATCTTTGTTTTTTAGTGGGGAAAAACCTAAAATTTTATGATGTAGTTTAAAAATAAAATATAATTAATTTTTTAAACCTAATATAGTCTATTATGTATGTTGCTTAGTGATAAAAAAACCTAATACTTTGGCATGGGGAAGAAAAAACCTAAAATATTTGTCATTCATTTATAGTCTTTTAACTCTGTGGCTTACTGACGAAGAAAAATGAAATTTGATGATGGAGAAGAAACATATTGAATATATTTACATCTAATTTTCCATAATTCAATGTGAAAAAGGTAAATATAAATAAGTTTGAGCTTCATTATTTAATTTATATTTTTACCTATATTATATAAAATATATGTCATTGACTATAGTCTTTTATCTTTGTTTTTTAGTGGGAAAAAACCTAAAATTTTATGATGTAGTTGGAAAATAAAATATAATTAATTTTTCACACCTAATATAGTCTATTATGTATGGTGCTTAGTGATAAAAAAACCTAAGACTTTGGCATGGTGAAGAAAAAACCTAAAATATTTGTCATTCATTTATAATCTTTTAACTCTGTGGCTTACGGATGAAGAAACATGAAATTTGGTGATGGAGAAGAAACATATTGAATATATTTACATCTAATTTACCATAATTAAATGTGAAAAAGGTAAATATAAATAAGTTTGAGCTTCATTATTTAATTTATATTTTTACCTATATTATATAAATTATATGTCATGGACTATAGTCTTTTATCTTTGTTTTTTAGTGGGGAAAAACCTAAAATTTTATGATGTAGTTTAAAAATAAAATATAATTAATTTTTTAAACCTAATATAGTCTATTATGTATGTTGCTTAGTGATAAAAAAACCTAATACTTTGGCATGGGGAAGAAAAAACCTAAAATATTTGTCATTCATTTATAGTCTTTTAACTATGTGGCTTACTGACGAAGAAAAATGAAATTTGATGATGGAGAAGAAACATATTGAATATATTTACATCTAATTTTCCATAATTCAATGTGAAAAAAGTAAATATAAATAAGTTTGAGCTTCATTATTTAATTTATATTTTTACCTATATTATATAAAATATATGTCATTGACTATAGTCTTTTATCTTTGTTTTTTAGTGGGAAAAAACCTAAAATTTTATGATGTAGTTGGAAAATAAAATATAATTAATTTTTCACACCTAATATAGTCTATTATGTATGGTGCTTAGTGATAAAAAAACCTAAGACTTTGGCATGGTGAAGAAAAAACCTAAAATATTTGTCATTCATTTATAATCTTTTAACTCTGTGGCTTACGGACGAAGAAACATGAAATTTGGTGATGGAGAAGAAACATATTGAATATATTTACATCTAATTTACCATAATTAAATGTGAAAAAGGTAAATATAAATAAGTTTGAGCTTCATTATTTAATTTATATTTTTACCTATATTATATAAATTATATGTCATGGACTATAGTCTTTTATCTTTGTTTTTTAGTGGGGAAAAACCTAAAATTTTATGATGTAGTTTAAAAATAAAATATAATTAATTTTTTAAACCTAATATAGTCTATTATGTATGTTGCTTAGTGATAAAAAAACCTAATACTTTGGCATGGGGAAGAAAAAACCTAAAATATTTGTCATTCATTTATAGTCTTTTAACTATGTGGCTTACTGACGAAGAAAAATGAAATTTGATGATGGAGAAGAAACATATTGAATATATTTACATCTAATTTTCAATAATTCAATGTGAAAAAGGTAAATATAAATAAGTTTGAGCTTCATTATTTAATTTATATTTTTACCTATATTATATGAAATATATGTCATTGACTATAGTCTTTTATCTTTGTTTTTTAGTGGGAAAAAACCTAAAATTTTATGATGTAGTTGGAAAATAAAATATAATTAATTTTTCACACCTAATATAGTCTATTATGTATGGTGCTTAGTGATAAAAAAACCTAAGACTTTGGCATGGTGAAGAAAAAACCTAAAATATTTGTCATTCATTTATAGTCTTTTAACTCTGTGGCTTACTGACGAAGAAACATGAAATTTGGTGATGGAGAAGAAACATATTGAATATATTTACATCTAATTTACCATAATTAAATGTGAAAAAGGTAAATATAAATAAGTTTGAGCTTCATTATTTAATTTATATTTTTACCTATATTATATAAATTATATGTCATGGACTATAGTCTTTTATCTTTGTTTTTTAGTGGGGAAAAACCTAAAATTTTATGATGTAGTTTAAAAATAAAATATAATTAATTTTTTAAACCTAATATAGTCTATTATGTATGTTGCTTAGTGATAAAAAAACCTAATACTTTGGCATGGGGAAGAAAAAACCTAAAATATTTGTCATTCATTTATAGTCTTTTAACTCTGTGGCTTACTGACGAAGAAAAATGAAATTTGATGATGGAGAAGAAACATATTGAATATATTTACATCTAATTTTCAATAATTCAATGTGAAAAAGGTAAATATAAATAAGTTTGAGCTTCATTATTTAATTTATATTTTTACCTATATTATATAAAATATATGTCATTGACTATAGTCTTTTATCTTTGTTTTTTAGTGGGAAAAAACCTAAAATTTTATGATGTAGTTGGAAAATAAAATATAATTAATTTTTCACACCTAATGTAGTCTATTATGTATGGTGCTTAGTGATAAAAAACCTAAGACTTTGGCATGGTGAAGAAAAAACCTAAAATATTTGTCATTCATTTATAATCTTTTAACTCTGTGGCTTACGGACGAAGAAACATGAAATTTGGTGATGGAGAAGAAACATATTGAATATATTTACATCTAATTTACCATAATTAAATGTGAAAAAGGTAAATATAAATAAGTTTGAGCTTCATTATTTAATTTATATTTTTACCTATATTATATAAATTATATGTCATGGACTATAGTCTTTTATCTTTGTTTTTTAGTGGGGAAAAACCTAAAATTTTATGATGTAGTTTAAAAATAAAATATAATTAATTTTTTAAACCTAATATAGTCTATTATGTATGTTGCTTAGTGATAAAAAAACCTAATACTTTGGCATGGGGAAGAAAAAACCTAAAATATTTGTCATTCATTTATAGTCTTTTAACTCTGTGGCTTACTGACGAAGAAAAATGAAATTTGATGATGGAGAAGAAACATATTGAATATATTTACATCTAATTTTCCATAATTCAATGTGAAAAAGGTAAATATAAATAAGTTTGAGCTTCATTATTTAATTTATATTTTTACCTATATTATATAAAATATATGTCATGGACTATAGTCTTTTATCTTTGTTTTTTAGTGGGGAAAAACCTAAAATTTTATGATGTAGTTTAAAAATAAAATATAATTAATTTTTTAAACCTAATATAGTCTATTATGTATGTTGCTTAGTGATAAAAAAACCTAATACTTTGGCATGGGGAAGAAAAAACCTAAAATATTTGTCATTCATTTATAGTCTTTTAACTCTGTCGCTTACTGACGAAGAAAAATGAAATTTGATGATGGAGAAGAAACATATTGAATATATTTACATCTAATTTTCAATAATTCAATGTGAAAAAGGTAAATATAAATAAGTTTGAGCTTCATTATTTAATTTATATTTTTACCTATATTATATAAAATATATGTCATTGACTATAGTCTTTTATCTTTGTTTTTTAGTGGGAAAAAACCTAAAATTTTATGATGTAGTTGGAAAATAAAATATAATTAATTTTTCACACCTAATGTAGTCTATTATGTATGGTGCTTAGTGATAAAAAAACCTAAGACTTTGGCATGGTGAAGAAAAAACCTAAAATATTTGTCATTCATTTATAATCTTTTAACTCTGTGGCTTACGGACGAAGAAACATGAAATTTGGTGATGGAGAAGAAACATATTGAATATATTTACATCTAATTTACCATAATTAAATGTGAAAAAGGTAAATATAAATAAGTTTGAGCTTCATTATTTAATTTATATTTTTACCTATATTATATAAATTATATGTCATGGACTATAGTCTTTTATCTTTGTTTTTTAGTGGGGAAAAACCTAAAATTTTATGATGTAGTTTAAAAATAAAATATAATTAATTTTTTAAACCTAATATAGTCTATTATGTATGTTGCTTAGTGATAAAAAAACCTAATACTTTGGCATGGGGAAGAAAAAACCTAAAATATTTGTCATTCATTTATAGTCTTTTAACTCTGTGGCTTACTGACGAAGAAAAATGAAATTTGATGATGGAGAAGAAACATATTGAATATATTTACATCTAATTTTCCATAATTCAATGTGAAAAAGGTAAATATAAATAAGTTTGAGCTTCATTATTTAATTTATATTTTTACCTATATTATATAAAATATATGTCATTGACTATAGTCTTTTATCTTTGTTTTTTAGTGGGAAAAAACCTAAAATTTTATGATGTAGTTGGAAAATAAAATATAATTAATTTTTCACACCTAATATAGTCTATTATGTATGGTGCTTAGTGATAAAAAAACCTAAGACTTTGGCATGGTGAAGAAAAAACCTAAAATATTTGTCATTCATTTATAATCTTTTAACTCTGTGGCTTACGGACGAAGAAACATGAAATTTGGTGATGGAGAAGAAACATATTGAATATATTTACATCTAATTTACCATAATTAAATGTGAAAAAGGTAAATATAAATAAGTTTGAGCTTCATTATTTAATTTATATTTTTACCTATATTATATAAATTATATGTCATGGACTATAGTCTTTTATCTTTGTTTTTTAGTGGGGAAAAACCTAAAATTTTATGATGTAGTTTAAAAATAAAATATAATTAATTTTTTAAACCTAATATAGTCTATTATGTATGTTGCTTAGTGATAAAAAAACCTAATACTTTGGCATGGGGAAGAAAAAACCTAAAATATTTGTCATTCATTTATAGTCTTTTAACTCTGTGGCTTACTGACGAAGAAAAATGAAATTTGATGATGGAGAAGAAACATATTGAATATATTTACATCTAATTTTCCATAATTCAATGTGAAAAAGGTAAATATAAATAAGTTTGAGCTTCATTATTTAATTTATATTTTTACCTATATTATATAAAATATATGTCATTGACTATAGTCTTTTATCTTTGTTTTTTAGTGGGAAAAAACCTAAAATTTTATGATGTAGTTGGAAAATAAAATATAATTAATTTTTCACACCTAATATAGTCTATTATGTATGGTGCTTAGTGATAAAAAAACCTAAGACTTTGGCATGGTGAAGAAAAAACCTAAAATATTTGTCATTCATTTATAATCTTTTAACTCTGTGGCTTACGGACGAAGAAACATGAAATTTGGTGATGGAGAAGAAACATATTGAATATATTTACATCTAATTTACCATAATTAAATGTGAAAAAGGTAAATATAAATAAGTTTGAGCTTCATTATTTAATTTATATTTTTACCTATATTATATAAATTATATGTCATGGACTATAGTCTTTTATCTTTGTTTTTTAGTGGGGAAAAACCTAAAATTTTATGATGTAGTTTAAAAATAAAATATAATTAATTTTTTAAACCTAATATAGTCTATTATGTATGTTGCTTAGTGATAAAAAAACCTAATACTTTGGCATGGGGAAGAAAAAACCTAAAATATTTGTCATTCATTTATAGTCTTTTAACTATGTGGCTTACTGACGAAGAAAAATGAAATTTGATGATGGAGAAGAAACATATTGAATATATTTACATCTAATTTTCCATAATTCAATGTGAAAAAAGTAAATATAAATAAGTTTGAGCTTCATTATTTAATTTATATTTTTACCTATATTATATAAAATATATGTCATTGACTATAGTCTTTTATCTTTGTTTTTTAGTGGGAAAAAACCTAAAATTTTATGATGTAGTTGGAAAATAAAATATAATTAATTTTTCACACCTAATATAGTCTATTATGTATGGTGCTTAGTGATAAAAAAACCTAAGACTTTGGCATGGTGAAGAAAAAACCTAAAATATTTGTCATTCATTTATAATCTTTTAACTCTGTGGCTTACGGACGAAGAAACATGAAATTTGGTGATGGAGAAGAAACATATTGAATATATTTACATCTAATTTACCATAATTAAATGTGAAAAAGGTAAATATAAATAAGTTTGAGCTTCATTATTTAATTTATATTTTTACCTATATTATATAAATTATATGTCATGGACTATAGTCTTTTATCTTTGTTTTTTAGTGGGGAAAAACCTAAAATTTTATGATGTAGTTTAAAAATAAAATATAATTAATTTTTTAAACCTAATATAGTCTATTATGTATGTTGCTTAGTGATAAAAAAACCTAATACTTTGGCATGGGGAAGAAAAAACCTAAAATATTTGTCATTCATTTATAGTCTTTTAACTCTGTGGCTTACTGACGAAGAAAAATGAAATTTGATGATGGAGAAGAAACATATTGAATATATTTACATCTAATTTTCCATAATTCAATGTGAAAAAGGTAAATATAAATAAGTTTGAGCTTCATTATTTAATTTTAATTTTTACCTATATTATATAAAATATATATCATGGACTATAGTCTTTTATCTTTGTTTTTTAGAGGGGAAACACCTAAAATTTTATATTGGAGTTGAAAAATAAAATATAATTAATTTATTACACCTACTATAGTCTATTATGTATGGTGCTTAGTGATAAAAAAACCTAAGACTTTGGCATGGTGAAGAAAAAACCTAAAATATTTGTCATTCATTTATAGTCTTTTAACTCTGTGGCTTACTGACGAATTACATGAAATTTGGTGATGGAGAAGAAACATATTGAATATATTTACATCTAATTTACCATAATTAAATGTGAAAAAGGTAAATATAAATAAGTTTGAGCTTCATTATTTAATTTATATTTTTACCTATATTATATAAATTATATGTCATGGACTATAGTCTTTTATCTTTGTTTTTTAGTGGGGAAAAACCTAAAATTTTATGATGTAGTTTAAAAATAAAATATAATTAATTTTTTAAACCTAATATAGTCTATTATGTATGTTGCTTAGTGATAAAAAAACCTAATACTTTGGCATGGGGAAGAAAAAACCTAAAATATTTGTCATTCATTTATAGTCTTTTAACTCTGTGGCTTACTGACGAAGAAAAATGAAATTTGATGATGGAGAAGAAACATATTGAATATATTTACATCTAATTTTCCATAATTCAATGTGAAAAAGGTAAATATAAATAAGTTTGAGCTTCATTATTTAATTTTAATTTTTACCTATATTATATAAAATATATATCATGGACTATAGTCTTTTATCTTTGTTTTTTAGAGGGGAAACACCTAAAATTTTATATTGGAGTTGAAAAATAAAATATAATTAATTTATTACACCTACTATAGTCTATTATGTATGGTGCTTAGTGATAAAAAAACCTAAGACTTTGGCATGGTGAAGAAAAAACCTAAAATATTTGTCATTCATTTATAGTCTTTTAACTCTGTGGCTTACTGACGAATTACATGAAATTTGGTGATGGAGAAGAAACATATTGAATATATTTACATCTAATTTACCATAATTAAATGTGAAAAAGGTAAATATAAATAAGTTTGAGCTTCATTATTTAATTTATATTTTTACCTATATTATATAAATTATATGTCATGGACTATAGTCTTTTATCTTTGTTTTTTAGTGGGGAAAAACCTAAAATTTTATGATGTAGTTTAAAAATAAAATATAATTAATTTTTTAAACCTAATATAGTCTATTATGTATGTTGCTTAGTGATAAAAAAACCTAATACTTTGGCATGGTGAAGAAAAAACCTAAAATATTTGTCATTCATTTATAGTCTTTTAACTCTGTGGCTTACTGACGAAGAAAAATGAAATTTGATGATGGAGAAGAAACATATTGAATATATTTACATCTAATTTACCATAATTCAATGTGAAAAAGGTAAATATAAATAAGTTTGAGCTTCATTATTTAATTTATATTTTTACCTTTATTATATAAAATATATGTCATTGACTATAGTCTTTTATCTTTGTTTTTTAGTGGGAAAAAACCTAAAATTTTATGATGTAGTTGGAAAATAAAATATAATTAATTTTTCACACCTAATATAGTCTATTATGTATGGTGCTTAGTGATAAAAAAACCTAAGACTTTGGCATGGTGAAGAAAAAACCTAAAATATTTGTCATTCATTTATAATCTTTTAACTCTGTGGCTTACGGACGAAGAAACATGAAATTTGGTGATGGAGAAGAAACATATTGAATATATTTACATCTAATTTACCATAATTAAATGTGAAAAAGGTAAATATAAATAAGTTTGAGCTTCATTATTTAATTTATATTTTTACCTATATTATATAAATTATATGTCATGGACTATAGTCTTTTATCTTTGTTTTTTAGTGGGGAAAAACCTAAAATTTTATGATGTAGTTTAAAAATAAAATATAATTAATTTTTTAAACCTAATATAGTCTATTATGTATGTTGCTTAGTGATAAAAAAACCTAATACTTTGGCATGGGGAAGAAAAAACCTAAAATATTTGTCATTCATTTATAGTCTTTTAACTCTGTGGCTTACTGACGAAGAAACATGAAATTTGGTGATGGAGAAGAAACATATTGAATATATTTACATCTAATTTACCATAATTAAATGTGAAAAAGGTAAATATAAATAAGTTTGAGCCTCATTATTTAATTTATATTTTTACCTATATTATATAAATTATATGTCATGGACTATAGTCTTTTATCTTTGTTTTTTAGTGGGGAAAAACCTAAAATTTTATGATGTAGTTGGAAAATAAAATATAATTAATTTTTTAAACCTAATATAGTCTATTATGTATGTTGCTTAGTGATAAAAAAACCTAATACTTTGGCATGGGGAAGAAAAAACCTAAAATATTTGTCATTCATTTATAGTCTTTTAACTCTGTGGCTTACTGACGAAGAAAAATGAAATTTGATGATGGAGAAGAAACATATTGAATATATTTACATCTAATTTTCCATAATTCAATGTGAAAAAGGTAAATATAAATAAGTTTGAGCTTCATTATTTAATTTATATTTTTACCTATATTATATAAAATATATGTCATTGACTATAGTCTTTTATCTTTGTTTTTTAGAGGGAAAAAACCTAAAATTTTATGATGTAGTTGGAAAATAAAATATAATTAATTTTTCACACCTAATATAGTCTATTATGTATGGTGCTTAGTGATAAAAAAACCTAAGACTTTGGCATGGTGAAGAAAAAACCTAAAATATTTGTCATTCATTTATAATCTTTTAACTCTGTGGCTTACTGACGAAGAAACATGAAATTTGGTGATGGAGAAGAAACATATTGAATATATTTACATCTAATTTACCATAATTAAATGTGAAAAAGGTAAATATAAATAAGTTTGAGCTTCATTATTTAATTTATATTTTTACCTATATTATATAAATTATATGTCATGGACTATAGTCTTTTATCTTTGTTTTTTAGTGGGGAAAAACCTAAAATTTTATGATGTAGTTTAAAAATAAAATATAATTAATTTTTTAAACCTAATATAGTCTATTATGTATGTTGCTTAGTGATAAAAAAACCTATACTTTGGCATGGGGAAGAAAAAACCTAAAATATTTGTCATTCATTTATAGTCTTTTAACTCTGTGGCTTACTGACGAAGAAAAATGAAATTTGATGATGGAGAAGAAACATATCGAATATATTTACATCTAATTTTCCATAATTCAATGTGAAAAAGGTAAATATAAATAAGTTTGAGCTTCATTATTTAATTTATATTTTTACCTATATTATATAAAATATATATCATGGACTATAGTCTTTTATCTTTGTTTTTTAGAGGGGAAACACCTAAAATTTTATATTGGAGTTGAAAAATAAAATATAATTAATTTATTACACCTACTATAGTCTATTATGTATGGTGCTTAGTGATAAAAAAACCTAAGACTTTGGCATGGTGAAGAAAAAACCTAAAATATTTGTCATTCATTTATAGTCTTTTAACTCTGTGGCTTACTGACGAATTACATGAAATTTGGTGATGGAGAAGAAACATATTGAATATATTTACATCTAATTTACCATAATTAAATGTGAAAAAGGTAAATATAAATAAGTTTGAGCTTCATTATTTAATTTATATTTTTACCTATATTATATAAATTATATGTCATGGACTATAGTCTTTTATCTTTGTTTTTTAGTGGGGAAAAACCTAAAATTTTATGATGTAGTTTAAAAATAAAATATAATTAATTTTTTAAACCTAATATAGTCTATTATGTATGTTGCTTAGTGATAAAAAAACCTAATACTTTGGCATGGGGAAGAAAAAACCTAAAATATTTGTCATTCATTTATAGTCTTTTAACTCTGTGGCTTACTGACGAAGAAAAATGAAATTTGATGATGGAGAAGAAACATATTGAATATATTTACATCTAATTTTCCATAATTCAATGTGAAAAAGGTAAATATAAATAAGTTTGAGCTTCATTATTTAATTTTAATTTTTACCTATATTATATAAAATATATGTCATTGACTATAGTCTTTTATTATTATTTTTTAGTGGGAAAAAACCTAAAATTTTATGATGTAGTTGGAAAATAAAATATAATTAATTTTTCACACCTAATATAGTCTATTATGTATGGTGCTTAGTGATAAAAAAACCTAAGACTTTGGCATGGTGAAGAAAAAACCTAAAATATTTGTCATTCATTTATAATCTTTTAACTCTGTGGCTTACTGACGAAGAAACATGAAATTTGGTGATGGAGAAGAAACATATTGAATATATTTACATCTAATTTACCATAATTAAATGTGAAAAAGGTAAATATAAATAAGTTTGAGCTTCATTATTTAATTTATATTTTTACCTATATTATATAAATTATATGTCATGGACTATAGTCTTTTATCTTTGTTTTTTAGAGGGGAAACACCTAAAATTTTATATTGGAGTTGAAAAATAAAATATAATTAATTTATTACACCTACTATAGTCTATTATGTATGGTGCTTAGTGATAAAAAAACCTAAGACTTTGGCATGGTGAAGAAAAAACCTAAAATATTTGTCATTCATTTATAGTCTTTTAACTCTGTGGCTTACTGACGAATTACATGAAATTTGGTGATGGAGAAGAAACATATTGAATATATTTACATCTAATTTACCATAATTAAATGTGAAAAAGGTAAATATAAATAAGTTTGAGCTTCATTATTTAATTTATATTTTTACCTATATTATATAAATTATATGTCATGGACTATAGTCTTTTATCTTTGTTTTTTAGTGGGGAAAAACCTAAAATTTTATGATGTAGTTTAAAAATAAAATATAATTAATTTTTTAAACCTAATATAGTCTATTATGTATGTTGCTTAGTGATAAAAAAACCTAATACTTTGGCATGGGGAAGAAAAAACCTAAAATATTTGTCATTCATTTATAGTCTTTTAACTCTGTGGCTTACTGACGAAGAAAAATGAAATTTGATGATGGAGAAGAAACATATTGAATATATTTACATCTAATTTTCCTTAATTCAATGTGAAAAAGGTAAATATAAATAAGTTTGAGCTTCATTATTTAATTTTAATTTTTACCTATATTATATAAAATATATGTCATTGACTATAGTCTTTTATCTTTGTTTTTTAGTGGGAAAAAACCTAAAATTTTATGATGTAGTTGGAAAATAAAATATAATTAATTTTTCACACCTAATATAGTCTATTATGTATGGTGCTTAGTGATAAAAAAACCTAAGACTTTGGCATGGTGAAGAAAAAACCTAAAATATTTGTCATTCATTTATAATCTTTTAACTCTGTGGCTTACTGACGAAGAAACATGAAATTTGGTGATGGAGAAGAAACATATTGAATATATTTACATCTAATTTACCATAATTAAATGTGAAAAAGGTAAATATAAATAAGTTTGAGCTTCATTATTTAATTTATATTTTTACCTATATTATATAAATTATATGTCATGGACTATAGTCTTTTATCTTTGTTTTTTAGTGGGGAAAAACCTAAAATTTTATGATGTAGTTGGAAAATAAAATATAATTAATTTTTTAAACCTAATATAGTCTATTATGTATGTTGCTTAGTGATAAAAAAACCTAATACTTTGGCATGGGGAAGAAAAAACCTAAAATATTTGTCATTCATTTATAGTCTTTTAACTCTGTGGCTTACTGACGAAGAAAAATGAAATTTGATGATGGAGAAGAAACATATTGAATATATTTACATCTAATTTTCCATAATTCAATGTGAAAAAGGTAAATATAAATAAGTTTGAGCTTCATTATTTAATTTATATTTTTACCTATATTATATAAAATATATGTCATTGACTATAGTCTTTTATCTTTGTTTTTTAGTGGGAAAAAACCTAAAATTTTATGATGTAGTTGGAAAATAAAATATAATTAATTTTTCACACCTAATATAGTCTATTATGTATGGTGCTTAGTGATAAAAAAACCTAAGACTTTGGCATGGTGAAGAAAAAACCTAAAATATTTGTCATTCATTTATAGTCTTTTGACTCTGTGGCTTACTGACGAATTACATGAAATTTGGTGATGGAGAAGAAACATATTGAATATATTTACATCTAATTTACCATAATTAAATGTGAAAAAGGTAAATATAAATAAGTTTGAGCTTCATTATTTAATTTATATTTTTACCTATATTATATAAATTATATGTCATGGACTATAGTCTTTTATCTTTGTTTTTTAGTGGGGAAAAACCTAAAATTTTATGATGTAGTTTAAAAATAAAATATAATTAATTTTTTAAACCTAATATAGTCTATTATGTATGTTGCTTAGTGATAAAAAAAACCTAATACTTTGGCATGGTGAAGAAAAAACCTAAAATATTTGTCATTCATTTATAGTCTTTTAACTCTGTGGCTTACTGACGAAGAAAAATGAAATTTAATGATGGAGAAGAAACATATTGAATATATTTACATTTAATTTACCATAATTCAATGTGAAAAAGGTAAATATAAATAAGTTTGAGCTTCATTATTTAATTTATATTTTTACCTATATTATATAAAATATATGTCATTGACTATAGTCTTTTATCTTTGTTTCTTAGTGGGAAAAAACCTAAAATTTTATGATGTAGTTGGAAAATAAAATATAATTAATTTTTCACACCTAATATAGTCTATTATGTATGGTGCTTAGTGATAAAAAAACCTAAGACTTTGGCATGGTGAAGAAAAAACCTAAAATATTTGTCATTCATTTATAATCTTTTAACTCTGTGGCTTACTGACGAAGAAACATGAAATTTGGTGATGGAGAAGAAACATATTGAATATATTTACATCTAATTTACCATAATTCAATGTGAAAAAGGTAAATATAAATAAGTTTGAGCTTCATTATTTAATTTATATTTTTATCTATATTATATAATATATATGTCATTGACTATAGTCTTTTATCTTTGTTTTTTAGTGGGAAAAAACCTAAAATTTTATGATGTAGTTGAAAAATAAAATATAATTAATTTTTTAAACCTACTATAGTCTATTATGTATGTTGCTTAGTGATAAAAAACCTAATACTTTGGCATGGAGAAGAAAAAACCTAAAATATTTATCATTCATTTATAGACTTTTAACTCTGTGGCTTACTGACGAAGAAAAATGAAATTTGATGATGGAGAAGAAAGATATTGAATATATTTACATATAATTTTCCATAATTCAATTTGAAAAAGGTAAATATAAATAAGTTTGAGCTTCATTATTTAATTTTAATTTTTACCTATATTATATAAAATATATATCATGGACTATAATCTTTTATCTTTGTTTTTTAGTGGGGAAAAAACTAAACTTTTATGTTGGAGTTGAAAAATAAAATATAATTAATTTTTTACAGCTACTATAGTCTATTATGTATGGTGCTTAGTGATAAAAAACCTAAGACTTTGGCATGGTGAAGAAAAAACCTAAAATATTTGTCATTCATTTATAGTCTTTTAACTCTGTGGCTTACTGACGAATTACATGAAATTTGGTGATGGAGAAGAAACATATTGAATATATTTACATCTAATTTACCATAATTAAATGTGAAAAAGGTAAATATAAATAAGTTTGAGCTTCATTATTTAATTTATATTTTTACCTATATTATATAAATTATATGTCATGGACTATAGTCTTTTATCTTTGTTTTTTAGTGGGGAAAAACCTAAAATTTTATGATGTAGTTTAAAAATAAAATATAATTAATTTTTTAAACCTAATATAGTCTATTATGTATGTTGCTTAGTGATAAAAAATCCTAATACTTTGGCATGGTGAAGAAAAAACCTAAAATATTTGTCATTCATTTATAGTCTTTTATCTCTGTGGCTTACTGACGAAGAAAAATGAAATTTGATGATGGAGAAGAAACATATTGAATATATTTACATATAATTTTCCATAATTCAATTTGAAAAAGGTAAATATAAATAAGTTTGAGCTTCATTATTTAATTTTAATTTTTACCTATATTATATAAAATATATATCATGGACTATAATCTTTTATCTTTGTTTTTTAGTGGGGAAAAAACTAAAATTTTATGTTGGAGTTGAAAAATAAAATATAATTAATTTTTTACACCTACTATAGTCTATTATGTATGGTGCTTAGTGATAAAAAACCTAAGACTTTGGCATGGTGAAGAAAAAACCTAAAATATTTGTCATTCATTTATAGTCTTTTAACTCTATGGCTTACTGACGAATTACATGAAATTTGGTGATGGAGAAGAAACATATTGAATATATTTACATCTAATTTACCATAATTAAATTTGAAAAAGGTAAATATAAATAAGTTTGAGCTTCATTATTTAATTTATATTTCTACCTATATTATATAAATTATATGTCATGGACTATAGTCTTTTATCTTTGTTTTTTAGTGGGGAAAAACCTAAAATTTTATGATGTAGTTTAAAAATAAAATATAATTAATTTTTTAAACCTAATATAGTTTATTATGTATGTTGCTTAGTGATAAAAAAGCCTAATACTTTGGCATGGTGAAGAAAAAACCTAAAATATTTGTCATTCATTTATAGTCTTTTAACTCTGTGGCTTACTGACGAAGAAAAATGAAATTTGATGATGGAGAAGAAACATATTGAATATATTTACATATAATTTTCCATAATTCAATTTGAAAAAGGTAAATATAAATAAGTTTGAGCTTCATTATTTAATTTTAATTTTTACCTATATTATATAAAATATATATCATGGACTATAATCTTTTATCTTTGTTTTTTAGTGGGGAAAAAACTAAAATTTTATGTTGGAGTTGAAAAATAAAATATAATTAATTTTTTACACCTACTATAGTCTATTATGTATGGTGCTTAGTGATAAAAAACCTAAGACTTTGGCATGGTGAAGAAAAAACCTAAAATATTTGTCATTCATTTATAGTCTTTTAACTCTATGGCTTACTGACGAATTACATGAAATTTGGTGATGGAGAAGAAACATATTGAATATATTTACATCTAATTTACCATAATTAAATGTGAAAAAGGTAAATATAAATAAGTTTGAGCTTCATTATTTAATTTATATTTCTACCTATATTATATAAATTATATGTCATGGACTATAGTCTTTTATCTTTGTTTTTTAGTGGGGAAAAACCTAAAATTTTATGATGTAGTTTAAAAATAAAATATAATTAATTTTTTAAACCTAATATAGTTTATTATGTATGTTGCTTAGTGATAAAAAAGCCTAATACTTTGGCATGGTGAAGAAAAAACCTAAAATATTTGTCATTCATTTATAGTCTTTTAACTCTGTGGCTTACTGACGAAGAAAAATGAAATTTGATGATGGAGAAGAAACATATTGAATATATTTACATATAATTTTCCATAATTCAATTTGAAAAAGGTAAATATAAATAAGTTTGAGCTTCATTATTTAATTTTAATTTTTACCTATATTATATAAAATATATATCATGGACTATAATCTTTTATCTTTGTTTTTTAGTGGGGAAAAAACTAAAATTTTATGTTGGAGTTGAAAAATAAAATATAATTAATTTTTTACACCTACTATAGTCTATTATGTATGGTGCTTAGTGATAAAAAACCTAAGACTTTGGCATGGTGAAGAAAAAACCTAAAATATTTGTCATTCATTTATAGTCTTTTAACTCTATGGCTTACTGACGAATTACATGAAATTTGGTGATGGAGAAGAAACATATTGAATATATTTACATCTAATTTACCATAATTAAATGTGAAAAAGGTAAATATAAATAAGTTTGAGCTTCATTATTTAATTTATATTTCTACCTATATTATATAAATTATATGTCATGGACTATAGTCTTTTATCTTTGTTTTTTAGTGGGGAAAAACCTAAAGTTTTATGATGTAGTTTAAAAATAAAATATAATTAATTTTTTAAACCTAATATAGTCTATTATTTATGTTGCTTAGTGATAAAAAAAACCTAATACTTTGGCATGGTGAAGAAAAAACCTAAAATATTTGTCATTCATTTATAGTCTTTTAACTCTGTGGCTTACTGACGAAGAAAAATGAAATTTGATGATGGAGAAGAAACATATTGAATATATTTACATCTAATTTTCCATAATTCAATGTGAAAAAGGTAAATATAAATAAGTTTGAGCTTCATTATTTAATTTTAATTTTTACCTATATTATATAAAATATATATCATGGACTATGGTCTTTTATCTTTGTTTTTTAGAGGGGAAACACCTAAAATTTTATATTGGAGTTGAAAAATAAAATATAATTAATTTATTACACCTACTATAGTCTATTATGTATGGTGCTTAGTGATAAAAAAACCTAAGACTTTGGCATGGTGAAGAAAAAACCTAAAATATTTGTCATTCATTTATAGTCTTTTAACTCTGTGGCTTATTGACGAATTACATGAAATTTGGTGATGGAGAAGAAACATATTGAATATATTTACATCTAATTTACCATAATTAAATGTGAAAAAGTTAAATATAAATAAGTTTGAGCTTCATTATTTAATTTATATTTTTACCTATATTATATAAGTTATATGTCATGGACTATAGTCTTTTATCTTTGTTTTTTAGTGGGGAAAAACCTAAAATTTTATGATGTAGTTTAAAAATAAAATATAATTAATTTTTTAAACCTAATATAGTCTATTATGTATGTTGCTTAGTGATAAAAAAACCTAATACTTTGGCATGGTGAAGAAAAAACCTAAAATATTTGTCATTCATTTATAGTCTTTTAACTCCGTGACTTACTGACGAAGAAAAATGAAATTTGATGATGGAGAAGAAACATATTGAATATATTTACATTTAATTTTCCATAATTCAATGTGAAAAAGGTAAATATAAATAAGTTTGTGCTTCATTATTTAATTTTAATTTTTACCTATATTATATAAAATATATGTCATTGACTATAGTCTTTTATCTTTGTTTTTTAGTGGGAAAAAACCTAAAATTTTATGATGTAGTTGAAAAATAAAATATAATTAATTTTTTACACCTACTATAGTCTATTATGTATGGTGCTTAGTGATAAAAAAACCTAAGACTTTGGCATGGTGAAGAAAAAACCTAAAATATTTGTCATTCATTTATAATCTTTTAACTCTGTGGCTTACTGACGAATTACATGAAATTTGGTGATGGAGAAGAAACATATTGAATATATTTACATCTAATTTACCATAATTAAATGTGAAAAAGTTAAATATAAATAAGTTTGAGCTTCATTATTTAATTTATATTTTTACCTATATTATATAAAATATATGTCATTGACTATAGTCTTTTATCTTTGTTTTTTAGTGGGAAAAAACCTAAAATTTTATGATGTAGTTGAAAAATAAAATATAATTAATTTTTTAAACCTAATATAGTCTATTATGTATGTTGCTTAGTGATAAAAAAACCTAATACTTTGGCATGGAGAAGAAAAAACCTAAAATATTTGTCATTCATTTATAGACTTTTAACTCTGTGGCTTACTGACGAAGAAAAATGAAATTTGATGATGGAGAAGAAACATATTGAATATATTTACATATAATTTTCCATAATTCAATTTGAAAAAGGTAAATATAAATAAGTTTGAGCTTCATTATTTAATTTTAATTTTTACCTATATTATATAAAATATATATCATGGACTATAATCTTTTATCTTTGTTTTTTAGTGGGGAAAAAACTAAAATTTTATGTTGGAGTTGAAAAATAAAATATAATTAATTTTTTACAGCTACTATAGTCTATTATGTATGGTGCTTAGTGATAAAAAACCTAAGACTTTGGCATGGTGAAGAAAAAACCTAAAATATTTGTCATTCATTTATAGTCTTTTAACTTTGTGGCTTACTGACGAATTACATGAAATTTGGTGATGGAGAAGAAACATATTGAATATATTTACATCTAATTTACCATAATTAAATGTGAAAAAGGTAAATATAAATAAGTTTGAGCTTCATTATTTAATTTATATTTCTACCTATATTATATAAATTATATGTCATGGACTATAGTCTTTTATCTTTGTTTTTTAGTGGGGAAAAACCTAAAGTTTTATGATGTAGTTTAAAAATAAAATATAATTAATTTTTTAAACCTAATATAGTCTATTATTTATGTTGCTTAGTGATAAAAAAAACCTAATACTTTGGCATGGTGAAGAAAAAACCTAAAATATTTGTCATTCATTTATAGTCTTTTAACTCTGTGGCTTACTGACGAAGAAAAATGAAATTTGATGATGGAGAAGAAACATATTGAATATATTTACATCTAATTTTCCATAATTCAATGTGAAAAAGGTAAATATAAATAAGTTTGAGCTTCATTATTTAATTTTAATTTTTACCTATATTATATAAAATATATATCATGGACTATGGTCTTTTATCTTTGTTTTTTAGAGGGGAAACACCTAAAATTTTATATTGGAGTTGAAAAATAAAATATAATTAATTTATTACACCTACTATAGTCTATTATGTATGGTGCTTAGTGATAAAAAAACCTAAGACTTTGGCATGGTGAAGAAAAAACCTAAAATATTTGTCATTCATTTATAGTCTTTTAACTCTGTGGCTTATTGACGAATTACATGAAATTTGGTGATGGAGAAGAAACATATTGAATATATTTACATCTAATTTACCATAATTAAATGTGAAAAAGTTAAATATAAATAAGTTTGAGCTTCATTATTTAATTTATATTTTTACCTATATTATATAAATTATATGTCATGGACTATAGTCTTTTATCTTTGTTTTTTAGCGGGGAAAAACCTAAAATTTTATGATGTAGTTTAAAAATAAAATATAATTAATTTTTTAAACCTAATATAGTCTATTATGTATGTTGCTTAGTGATAAAAAAACCTAATACTTTGGCATGGTGAAGAAAAAACCTAAAATATTTATCATTCATTTATAGTCTTTTAACTCTGTGGCTTACTGACGAAGAAAAATGAAATTTGATGATGGAGAAGAAACATATTGAATATATTTACATATAATTTTCCATAATTCAATTTGAAAAAGGTAAATATAAATAAGTTTGAGCTTCATTATTTAATTTTAATTTTTACCTATATTATATAAAATATATATCATGGACTATAATCTTTTATCTTTGTTTTTTAGTGGGGAAAAAACTAAAATTTTATGTTGGAGTTGAAAAATAAAATATAATTAATTTTTTACACCTACTATAGTCTATTATGTATGGTGCTTAGTGATAAAAAAACCTAAGACTTTGGCATGGTGAAGAAAAAACCTAAAATATTTGTCATTCATTTATAGTCTTTTAACTCTGTGGCTTATTGACGAATTACATGAAATTTGGTGATGGAGAAGAAACATATTGAATATATTTACATCTAATTTACCATAATTAAATGTGAAAAAGTTAAATATAAATAAGTTTGAGCTTCATTATTTAATTTATATTTTTACCTATATTATATAAATTATATGTCATGGACTATAGTCTTTTATCTTTGTTTTTTAGTGGGGAAAAACCTAAAATTTTATGATGTAGTTTAAAAATAAAATATAATTAATTTTTTAAACCTAATATAGTCTATTATGTATGTTGCTTAGTGATAAAAAAACCTAATACTTTGGCATGGTGAAGAAAAAACCTAAAATATTTGTCATTCATTTATAGTCTTTTAACTCCGTGGCTTACTGACGAAGAAAAATGAAATTTGATGATGGAGAAGAAACATATTGAATATATTTACATATAATTTTCCATAATTCAATTTGAAAAAGGTAAATATAAATAAGTTTGAGCTTCATTATTTAATTTTAATTTTTACCTATATTATATAAAATATATATCATGGACTATAATCTTTTATCTTTGTTTTTTAGTGGGGAAAAAACTAAAATTTTATGTTGGAGTTGAAAAATAAAATATAATTAATTTTTTACACCTACTATAGTCTATTATGTATGGTGCTTAGTGATAAAAAACCTAAGACTTTGGCATGGTGAAGAAAAAACCTAAAATATTTGTCATTCATTTATAGTCTTTTAACTCTGTGGCTTACTGACGAATTACATGAAATTTGGTGATGGAGAAGAAACATATTGAATATATTTACATCTAATTTACCATAATTAAATGTGAAAAAGGTAAATATAAATAAGTTTGAAATTCATTATTTAATTTATATTTTTACCTATATTATATAAATTATATGTCATGGACTATAGTCTTTTATCTTTGTTTTTTAGTGGGGAAAAACCTAAAATTTTATGATGTAGTTTAAAAATAAAATATAATTAATTTTTTAAACCTAATATAGTCTATTATGTATGTTGCTTAGTGATAATAAAACCTAATACTTTGGCATGGTGAAGAAAAAACCTAAAATATTTGTCATTCATTTATAGTCCTTTAACTCTGTGGCTTACTGACGAAGAAAAATGAAATTTGATGATGGAGAAGAAATATATTGAATATATTTACATCTAATTTTCCATAATTCAATGTGAAAAAGGTAAATATAAATAAGTTTGAGCTTCATTATTTAATTTTAATTTTTACCTATAATATATAAAATATATATCATGGACTATAGTCTTTTATCTTTGTTTTTTAGAGGGGAAACACCTAAAATTTTATATTGGAGTTGAAAAATAAAATATAAATAATTTATTACACCTACTATAGTCTATTATGTATGGTGCTTAGTGATAAAAAAACCTAAGACTTTGGCATGGTGAAGAAAAAACCTAAAATATTTGTCATTCATTTATAGTCTTTTAACTCTGTGGCTTATTGACGAATTACATGAAATTTGGTGATGGAGAAGAAACATATTGAATATATTTACATCTAATTTACCATAATTAAATGTGAAAAAGTTAAATATAAATAAGTTTGAGCTTCATTATTTAATTTATATTTTTACCTATATTATATAAATTATATGTCATGGACTATAGTCTTTTATCTTTGTTTTTTAGTGGGGAAAAACCTAAAATTTTATGATGTAGTTTAAAAATAAAATATAATTAATTTTTTAAACCTAATATAGTCTATTATGTATGTTGCTTAGTGATAAAAAAACCTAATACTTTGGCATGGTGAAGAAAAAACCTAAAATATTTGTCATTCATTTATAGTCTTTTAACTCTGTGGCTTACTGACGAAGAAAAATGAAATTTGATGATGGAGAAGAAACATATTGAATATATTTACATATAATTTTCCATAGTTCAATGTGAAAAAGGTAAATATAAATAAGTTTGAGCTTCATTATTTAATTTTAATTTTTACCTATATTATATAAAATATATATCATGGACTATAGTCTTTTTATCTTTGTTTTTTAGAGGGCAAAAACCTAAAATTTTATGTTGGAGTTGAAAAATAAAATATAATTAATTTATTACACCTACTATAGTCTATTATGTATGGTGCTTAGTGATAAAAAAACCTAATACTTTGGCATGGTGAAGAAAAAACCTAAAATATTTGTCATTCATTTATAATCTTTTAACTCTGTGACTTACTGACGAAGAAACATGAAATTTGGTGATGGAGAAGAAACATATTGAATATATTTACATCTCATTTTCCATAGTTCAATGTGGAAAAGGTAAATATAAATAAGTTTGAGCTTCATTATTTAATTTTAGTTTTTACCTATATTATATAAAATATATATCATGGACTATAATGTTTTATCTTTGTTTTTTAGTGGGGAAAAACCTAAAATTTTATGTTGGAGTTGAAAAATAAAATATAATTAATTTTTTACACATACTATAGTCTATTACGTATGGTGCTTAGTGATAAAAAAACCTAAGACTTTGGCATGGTGAAGAAAAAACCTAAAATATTTGTCATTCATTTACAGTCTTTTAACTATGTGGTTTACTGACGATGAAACACGAAATTTGGTGATGGAGAAGAAACATATTGAATATATTTATATCTAATTTACCATAATTCAATGTGAAAAAGGTAAATATAAATAAGTTTAAGCTTCATTATTTAATTTATATTTTTACCTATATTATATAAAGTAAATGTCACAGACTATAGTCTTTTATCTTTGTTTTTTAGTGGGGAAAAACCTAAAATTTTATGTTGGAGTTGAAAAATAAAATATAACTAATTTATTACACCTACTATAGTCTATTATGTATGGTGCTTAGTGATAAAAAAACCTAAGACTTTGGCATTGTGAAGAAAAAACCTAAAATATTTTTCATTCATTTATAATCTTTTAACTCTGTGACTTACTGACGAAGAAACATGAAATTTGGTGATGGAGAAGAAACATATTGAATATATTTACATCTAATTTACCATAATTCAATGTGAAAAAGGTAAATATAAATAAGTTTGAGCTTCATTATTTAATTTTAAATTTTACCTATATTATATAAAATATATGTCATGGACTACAATCTTTTATCTTTGTTTTTTAGTGGGGAAAAACCTAAAATTTTATGTTGGAGTTGAAAAATAAAATATAATTAATTTTTTACACCTACTATAGTCAATTATGTATGGTGCTTAGTGATAAAAAACCTAAGACTTTGGGATCGTAAAGAAAAAACCTAAAATATTTGTCATTCATTTGTAGTTTTTTAACTCTGTGGCTTACTGATGAAGAAACATGAAATTTGATGATGGAGAAGAAACATATTGAATATATTTACATATAATTTTCCATAATTCAATGTGAAAAAGGTAAATTTAAATAAGTTTGAGCTTCATTATTTAATTTTAAAGTTTTCCTATATTATATAAAGTAAATGTCACAGACTATAGTCTTTTATCTTTGTTTTTTAGTGGGGAAAAACCTAAAATTTTATGTTGGAGTTGAAAAATAAAATTTAACTAATTTATTACACCTACTATAGTCTATTATGTATGGTGCTTAGTGATAAAAAAACCTAAGACTTTGGCATTGTGAAGAAAAAACCTAAAATATTTGTCATTCATTTATAATCTTTTAACTCTGTGACTTACTGACGAAGAAACATGAAATTTGGTGATGGAGAAGAAACATATTGAATATATTTACATCTAATTTACCATAATTCAATGTGAAAAAGGTAAATATAAATAAGTTTAAGCTTCATTATTTAATTTATATTTTTACCTATATTATATAAAATATATATCATGGACTATAGTCTTTTATCTTTGTTTTTTAGTGGGAAAAAACCTAAAATTTTATGATGTATTTGAAAAATAAAATATAATTAATTTTTTAAACCTACTATAGTCTATTATGTATGTTACTTAGTTATAAAAAAACCTAATACTTGGGCATGGTGAAGAAAAAACCTAAAATATTTGTCATTCATTTATAGTGTTTTAACTCTGTGGCTTACGGACGAAGAAACATGAAATTTGGTGATGGAGAAGAAACATATTGAATATATTTACATCTAATTTACCATAATTAAATGTGAAAAAGGTAAATATAAATAAGTTTGAGCGTCATTATTTAATTTATATTTTTACCTATATTATATAAAATATATGTCATGGAATATATAGTCTTTTATCTTTGTTTTTTAGTGGGGAAAAACCTAAAATTTTATGATGTAGTTGAAAAATAAAATATAATTAATTTTTTAAACCTACTATGGTCTATTATGTATGTTGCTTAGTGATAAAAAAACCTAATACTTTGGCATGGTGAAGAAAAAACCTAAAATATTTGTCATTCATTTATAGTCTTTTAACTCCGTGGCTTACTGACGAAGAAAAATGAAATTTGATGATGGAGAAGAAACATATTGAATATATTTACATATAATTTTCCATAATTCAATTTGAAAAAGGTAAATATAAATAAGTTTGAGCTTCATTATTTAATTTTAATTTTTACCTATATTATATAAAATATATATCATGGACTATAATCTTTTATCTTTGTTTTTTAGTGGGGAAAAAACTAAAATTTTATGTTGGAGTTGAAAAATAAAATATAATTAATTTTTTACACCTACTATAGTCTATTATGTATGGTGCTTAGTGATAAAAAACCTAAGACTTTGGCATGGTGAAGAAAAAACCTAAAATATTTGTCATTCATTTATAGTCTTTTAACTCTGTGGCTTACTGACGAATTACATGAAATTTGGTGATGGAGAAGAAACATATTGAATATATTTACATCTAATTTACCATAATTAAATGTGAAAAAGGTAAATATAAATAAGTTTGAAATTCATTATTTAATTTATATTTTTACCTATATTATATAAATTATATGTCATGGACTATAGTCTTTTATCTTTGTTTTTTAGTGGGGAAAAACCTAAAATTTTATGATGTAGTTTAAAAATAAAATATAATTAATTTTTTAAACCTAATATAGTCTATTATGTATGTTGCTTAGTGATAATAAAACCTAATACTTTGGCATGGTGAAGAAAAAACCTAAAATATTTGTCATTCATTTATAGTCCTTTAACTCTGTGGCTTACTGACGAAGAAAAATGAAATTTGATGATGGAGAAGAAATATATTGAATATATTTACATCTAATTTTCCATAATTCAATGTGAAAAAGGTAAATATAAATAAGTTTGAGCTTCATTATTTAATTTTAATTTTTACCTATAATATATAAAATATATATCATGGACTGTAGTCTTTTATCTTTGTTTTTTAGAGGGGAAACACCTAAAATTTTATATTGGAGTTGAAAAATAAAATATAAATAATTTATTACACCTACTATAGTCTATTATGTATGGTGCTTAGTGATAAAAAAACCTAAGACTTTGGCATGGTGAAGAAAAAACCTAAAATATTTGTCATTCATTTATAGTCTTTTAACTCTGTGGCTTATTGACGAATTACATGAAATTTGGTGATGGAGAAGAAACATATTGAATATATTTACATCTAATTTACCATAATTAAATGTGAAAAAGTTAAATATAAATAAGTTTGAGCTTCATTATTTAATTTATATTTTTACCTATATTATATAAATTATATGTCATGGACTATAGTCTTTTATCTTTGTTTTTTAGTGGGGAAAAACCTAAAATTTTATGTTGGAGTTGAAAAATAAAATATAATTAATTTTTTAAACATACTATAGTCTATTATGTATGGTGCTTAGTGATAAAAAAACCTAAGACTTTGGCATGGTGAAGAAAAAACCTAAAATATTTGTCATTCATTTACAGTCTTTTAACTCTGTGGCTTACTGACGATGAAACACGAAATTTGGTGATGGAGAAGAAACATATTGAATATATTTATATCTAATTTACCATAATTCAATGTGAAAAAGGTAAATATAAATAAGTTTAAGCTTCATTATTTAATTTATATTTTTACCTATATTATATAAAGTAAATGTCACAGACTATAGTCTTTTATCTTTGTTTTTTAGTGGGGAAAAACCTAAAATTTTATGTTGGAGTTGAAAAATAAAATATAACTAATTTATTACACCTACTATAGTCTATTATGTATGGTGCTTAGTGATAAAAAAACCTAAGACTTTGGCATTGTGAAGAAAAAACCTAAAATAATTTTCATTCATTTATAATCTTTTAACTCTGTGACTTACTGACGAAGAAACATGAAATTTGGTGATGGAGAAGAAACATATTGAATATATTTACATCTAATTTACCATAATTCAATGTGAAAAAGGTAAATATAAATAAGTTTGAGCTTCATTATTTAATTTTAAATTTTACCTATATTATATAAAATATATGTCATGGACTACAATCTTTTATCTTTGTTTTTTAGTGGGGAAAAACCTAAAATTTTATGTTGGAGTTGAAAAATAAAATATAATTAATTTTTTACACCTACTATAGTCAATTATGTATGGTGCTTAGTGATAAAAAACCTAAGACTTTGGGATCGTAAAGAAAAAACCTAAAATATTTGTCATTCATTTGTAGTTTTTTAACTCTGTGGCTTACTGATGAAGAAACATGAAATTTGATGATGGAGAAGAAACATATTGAATATATTTACATATAATTTTCCATAATTCAATGTGAAAAAGGTAAATTTAAATAAGTTTGAGCTTCATTATTTAATTTTAAAGTTTTCCTATATTATATAAAGTAAATGTCACAGACTATAGTCTTTTATCTTTGTTTTTTAGTGGGGAAAAACCTAAAATTTTATGTTGGAGTTGAAAAATAAAATTTAACTAATTTATTACACCTACTATAGTCTATTATGTATGGTGCTTAGTGATAAAAAAACCTAAGACTTTGGCATTGTGAAGAAAAAACCTAAAATATTTGTCATTCATTTATAATCTTTTAACTCTGTGACTTACTGACGAAGAAACATGAAATTTGGTGATGGAGAAGAAACATATTGAATATATTTACATCTAATTTACCATAATTCAATGTGAAAAAGGTAAATATAAATAAGTTTAAGCTTCATTATTTAATTTATATTTTTACCTATATTGAATAAAATATATATCATGGACTATAGTCTTTTATCTTTGTTTTTTAGTGGGAAAAAACCTAAAATTTTATGATGTATTTGAAAAATAAAATATAATTAATTTTTTAAACCTACTATAGTCTATTATGTATGTTACTTAGTTATAAAAAAACCTAATACTTGGGCATGGTGAAGAAAAAACCTAAAATATTTGTCATTCATTTATAGTGTTTTAACTCTGTGGCTTACGGACGAAGAAACATGAAATTTGGTGATGGAGAAGAAACATATTGAATATATTTACATCTAATTTACCATAATTAAATGTGAAAAAGGTAAATATAAATAAGTTTGAGCGTCATTATTTAATTTATATTTTTACCTATATTATATAAAATATATGTCATGGAATATATAGTCTTTTATCTTTGTTTTTTAGTGGGGAAAAACCTAAAATTTTATGATGTAGTTGAAAAATAAAATATAATTAATTTTTTAAACCTACTATGGTCTATTATGTATGTTGCTTAGTGATAAAAAAACCTAAGACTTTGGCATGGTGAAGAAAAAACCTAAATTATTTGTCATTCATTTATAGTCTTTTAACTCTGTGGCTTACTGACGAAGAAAAATGAAATTTGATGATGGAGAAGAAACATATTGAATATATTTACATCTAACTTTCCATAATTCAATGTGAAAAAGGTAAATATAAATAAGTTTGAGCTTGATTATTTAATTTTAAATTTTACCTATATTATATAAAATATATGTCATGGACTACAGTCTTTTATCTTTGTTTTTTAGTGGGGAAAAACCTAAAATTTTATGTTGGAGTTGAAAAATAAAATATAATTAATTTTTTACACCTACTATAGTCAATTATGTATGGTGCTTAGTGATAAAAAACCTAAGACTTTGGGATCGTAAAGAAAAAACCTATAATATTTGTCATTCATTTGTAGTTTTTTAACTCTGTGGCTTACTGATGAAGAAACATGAAATTTGATGATGGAGAAGAAACATATTGAATATATTTACATATAATTTTCCATAATTCAATGTGAAAAAGGTAAACTTAAATAAGTTTGAGCTTCATTATTTAATTTTAAAGTTTTCCTATATTATATAAAGTAAATGTCACAGACTATAGTCTTTTATCTTTGTTTTTTAGTGGGAATAACCTAAAATTTTTTGTTGGAGTTGAAAAATTAAATATAATTAATTTTTTACACCTACTACAGTCAATCATGTATGGTGCTTAGTGATAAAAAAACCTAAGACTTTGGGATGGTGAAGAAAAAACCTAAAATATTTGTCATTAATTTATAGTCTTTTAACTATGTGGCTTACAGACGAAGAAACACGAAATTTGGTGATGGAGAAGAAACATTTTGAATATATTTACATCTAATTTTCCTTAACTCAATGTGAAAAAGGTAAATATAAATAAGTTTGAGCTTCATTATTTAATTTTAATTTTTACCTATATTATATAAAATATATGTCATGGACTATAGTCTTTTATCTTTGTTTCTTAGTGGAAAAAACCTAAAATTTTATGTTGGAGTTGAAAAATAAAATATAATTAATTTTTTACACCTACAACAGTCAATTATGTATGGTGCTTAGTGATAAAAAAACCTAAGACTTTGGCATGGTGAAGAAAATACCTAAAATAGTTGCCATTCATATATAATCTTTTAACTATGTGGCTTACTAACGAAGAAACATGAAATTTGGTGATGGAGAAGAAACATATTGAATATATTTACATCTAATTTGCCATAATTCAATGTGAAAAAGGTAAATATAAATAAGTTTGAGCTTCATTATTTAATTTTAATTTTTACCTATATTATATAAAATATATGTCATGGACTATAGTCTTTTATCCTTGTTTTTTAGTGGGGAAAAACCTAAAACTTTATGTTGGAGTTTAAAAATAAAATATAATTAATTTTTTACACCTACTATAGTCTTTTATCTTTGTTTTTTAGTAGGAAAAACCTAAAATTTTGTGTTGGAGTTGAAAAATTAAATATAATTAATTTTTTACACCTACTACAGTCAATCATGTATGGTGCTTAGTGATAAAAAAACCTAAGACTTTGGGATGGTGAAGAAAAAACCTAAAATATTTGTCATTAATTTATAGTCTTTTAACTATGTGGCTTACAGACGAAGAAACATGAAATTTGGTGATGGAGAAGAAACATATTGAATATATTTACATCTAATTTACCATAATTAAATGTGAAAAAGGTAAATATAAATAAGTTTGAGCTTCATTATTTAATTTATATTTTTACCTATATTATATAAATTATATGTCATGGACTATAGTCTTTTATCTTTGTTTTTTAGTGGGAAAAAACCTAAAATTTTATGATGTAGTTGAAAAATAAAATATAATTAATTTTTTAAACCTACTATAGTCTATTATGTATGTTGCTTAGTGATAAAAAAAACCTAAGACTTTGGCATGGTGAAGAAAAAACCTAAAATATTTATCATTCATTTATAGTCTTTTAACTATGTGGCTTACTGACGAAGAAAAATGAAATTTGAAGATGGAGAAGAAACATATTGAATATATTTACATCTAATTTGCCATAATTCAATGTGAAAAAGGTAAATATAAATAAGTTTGAGCTTCATTATTTAATTTTAATTTTTACCTATATTTTATAAAATATATGTCATGGACTATAGTCTTTTATCCTTGTTTTTTAGTGGGGAAAAACCTAAAACTTTATGTTGGAGTTTAAAAATAAAATATAATTAATTTTTTACACCTACTATAGTCTATTATGTATAGTTCTTAGTGATAAAAAAACCTAAGACTTTCTCATGGTGAAGAAAAAACCTAAAATATTTGTCATTCATTTACAATCTTTTAACTCTGTGGCTTACTGACGAAGAAACATGAAATTTGGTGATGGAGAAGAAACATATTGAATATATTTACATCTAATTTACCATAATTAAATGTGAAAAAGGTAAATATAAATAATTTTAAGCTTCATTATTTAATATATATTTTTACCTATATTATATAAAATAGATATCATGGACTATAGTCTTTTATCTTTGTTTTTTAGTGGGAAAAAACCTAAAATTTTATGATGTAGTTGAAAAATAAAATATAATTAATTTTTTAAACCAACTATAGTCTGTTATGTATGTTACTTAGTGATAAAAAAAACCTAAGACTTTGGCATGGTGAAGAAAAAACATAAAATATTTGTCATTCATTTATTGTCTTTTAACTCTGGTGCTTACGGACGAAGAAACATGAAATTTGGTGATGGAGAAGAAACATATTGAATATATTTACATCTAATTTACCATAATTAAATGTGAAAAAGATATATATAATTAAGTTTGAGCTTCATTATTTAATTTATATTTTTACCAATATTATATAAAATATATGTCATGGAATATAGTCTTTTATCTTTGTTTTTTAGTGGGGAAAAACCTAAAATTTTATGATGTAGTTGAAAAATAAAATATAATTAATTTTTTAAACCTACTATGGTCTATTATGTATGTTGCTTAGTGATAAAAAAACCTAAGACTTTGGCATGGTGAAGAAAAAACCTAAATTATTTGTCATTCATTTATAGTCTTTTAACTCTGTGGCTTACTGACGAAGAAAAATGAAATTTGATGATTGAGAAGAAACATATTGAATATATTTACATCTAATTTTCCATAATTCAATGTGAAAAAGGTAAATATAAATAAGTTTGAGCTTCATTATTTAATTTTAAATTTTACCTATATTATATAAAATATATGTCATGGACTACAGTCTTTTATCTTTGTTTTTTAGTGGGGAAAAACCTAAAATTTTATGTTGGAGTTGAAAAATAAAATATAATTAATTTTTTACACCTACTATAGTCAATTATGTATGGTGCTTAGTGATAAAAAACCTAAGACTTTGGGATCGTGAAGAAAAAACCTAAAATATTTGTCATTCATTTGTAGTTTTTTAACTCTGTGGCTTACTGACGAAGAAACATGAAATTTGATGATGGAGAAGAAACATATTGAATATATTTACATATAATTTTCCATAATTCAATGTGAAAAAGGTAAATTTAAATAAGTTTGAGCTTCATTATTTAATTTTAATTTTTACCTATATTATATAAAATATATGTCATGGACTATAGTCTTTTATCTTTGTTTTTTAGTGGAAAAAACCTAAAATTTTATGTTGGAGTTGAAAAATAAAATATAATTAATTTTTTACACCTACATAAGTCAATTATGTATGGTGCTTAGTGATAAAAAAACCTAAGACTTTGGCATGGTGAAGAAAATACCTAAAATAGTTGCCATTCATATATAATCTTTTAACTATGTGGCTTACTAACGAAGAAACATGAAATTTGGTGATGGAGAAGAAACATATTGAATATATTTACATCTAATTTGCCATAATTCAATGTGAAAAAGGTAAATATAAATAAGTTTGAGCTTCATTATTTAATTTTAATTTTTACCTATATTATATAAAATATATGTCATGGACTATAGTCTTTTATCCTTGTTTTTTAGTGGGGAAAAACCTAAAACTTTATGTTGGAGTTTAAAAATAAAATATAATTAATTTTTTACACCTACTATAGTCTTTTATCTTTGTTTTTTAGTAGGAAAAACCTAAAATTTTGTGTTGGAGTTGAAAAATTAAATATAATTAATTTTTTACACCTACTACAGTCAATCATGTATGGTGCTTAGTGATAAAAAAACCTAAGACTTTGGGATGGTGAAGAAAAAACCTAAAATATTTGTCATTAATTTATAGTCTTTTAACTATGTGGCTTACAGACGAAGAAACATGAAATTTGGTGATGGAGAAGAAACATATTGAATATATTTACATCTAATTACCATAATTAAATGTGAAAAAGGTAAATATAAATAAGTTTGAGCTTCATTATTTAATTTATATTTTTACCTATATTATATAAATTATATGTCATGGACTATAGTCTTTTATCTTTGTTTTTTAGTGGGAAAAAACCTAAAATTTTATGATGTAGTTGAAAAATAAAATATAATTAATTTTTTAAACCTACTATAGTCTATTATGTATGTTGCTTAGTGATAAAAAAAACCTAAGACTTTGGCATGGTGAAGAAAAAACCTAAAATATTTATCATTCATTTATAGTCTTTTAACTCTGTGGCTTACTGACGAAGAAAAATGAAATTTGAAGATGGAGAAGAAACATATTGAATATATTTACATCTAATTTGCCATAATTCAATGTGAAAAAGGTAAATATAAATAAGTTTGAGCTTCATTATTTAATTTTAATTTTTACCTATATTTTATAAAATATATGTCATGGACTATAGTCTTTTATCCTTGTTTTTTAGTGGGGAAAAACCTAAAACTTTATGTTGGAGTTTAAAAATAAAATATAATTAATTTTTTACACCTACTATAGTCTATTATGTATAGTTCTTAGTGATAAAAAAACCTAAGACTTTCTCATGGTGAAGAAAAAACCTAAAATATTTGTCATTCATTTACAATCTTTTAACTCTGTGGCTTACTGACGAAGAAACATGAAATTTGGTGATGGAGAAGAAACATATTGAATATATTTACATCTAATTTACCATAATTAAATGTGAAAAAGGTAAATATAAATAATTTTAAGCTTCATTATTTAATATATATTTTTACCTATATTATATAAAATAGATATCATGGACTATAGTCTTTTATCTTTGTTTTTTAGTGGGAAAAAACCTAAAATTTTATGATGTAGTTGAAAAATAAAATATAATTAATTTTTTAAACCAACTATAGTCTGTTATGTATGTTACTTAGTGATAAAAAAAACCTAAGACTTTGGCATGGTGAAGAAAAAACCTAAAATATTTGTCATTCATTTATTGTCTTTTAACTCTGGTGCTTACGGACGAAGAAACATGAAATTTGGTGATGGAGAAGAAACATATTGAATATATTTACATCTAATTTACCATAATTAAATGTGAAAAAGATATATATAATTAAGTTTGAGCTTCATTATTTAATTTATATTTTTACCAATATTATATAAAATATATGTCATGGAATATAGTCTTTTATCTTTGTTTTTTAGTGGGGAAAAACCTAAAATTTTATGATGTAGTTGAAAAATAAAATATAATTAATTTTTTAAACCTACTATGGTCTATTATGTATGTTGCTTAGTGATAAAAAAACCTAAGACTTTGGCATGGTGAAGAAAAAACCTAAATTATTTGTCATTCATTTATAGTCTTTTAACTCTGTGGCTTACTGACGAAGAAAAATGAAATTTGATGATTGAGAAGAAACATATTGAATATATTTACATCTAATTTTCCATAATTCAATGTGAAAAAGGTAAATATAAATAAGTTTGAGCTTCATTATTTAATTTTAAATTTTACCTATATTATATAAAATATATGTCATGGACTACAGTCTTTTATCTTTGTTTTTTAGTGGGGAAAAACCTAAAATTTTATGTTGGAGTTGAAAAATAAAATATAATTAATTTTTTACACCTACTATAGTCAATTATGTATGGTGCTTAGTGATAAAAAACCTAAGACTTTGGGATCGTGAAGAAAAAACCTAAAATATTTGTCATTCATTTGTAGTTTTTTAACTCTGTGGCTTACTGACGAAGAAACATGAAATTTGATGATGGAGAAGAAACATATTGAATATATTTACATATAATTTTCCATAATTCAATGTGAAAAAGGTAAATTTAAATAAGTTTGAGCTTCATTATTTAATTTTAAAGTTTTACTATATTATATAAAGTATATGTCACAGACTATAGTCTTTTATCTTTGTTTTTTAGTGGGGAAAAACCTAAAATTTTATGTTGTAGTTGAAAAATAAAATATAATTAATTTTTTACACCTACTATAGTCTATTATGTATGGTGCTTAGTGATAAAAAACCCTTAGACTTTGGCATGGTGAAGAAAAAAGCTAAAATATTTGTCATTCATTTATAATCTTTTAACTCTGTGGCATACTGTTGAAGAAACATGAAATTTGGTGATGGAGAAGAAACATATTGAATATATTTACATCTAATTTACCATAATTCAATGTGAAAAAGGTAAATATAAATAAGTTTGATCTTCATTATTTAATTTATATTTTAACCTATACTATATAAAATATACGTCACGGACTATAGTCTTTTATTTTTGTTTTTTAGTGGGAAAAACCTAAAATTTTATGTTGGAGTTGAAAAATAAAATATAATTAATTTTTTACACCTACTACAGTCAATTATGTATGGTGCTTAGTGATAAAAAAAACCTAAGACTTTGGGATGGTGAAGAAAAAACCTAAAATATTTGTCATTAATTTATAGTCTTTTAACTATGTGGCTTACTAACGAAGAAACATGAAATTTGGTGATGGAGAAGAAACATATTGAATATATTTACATCTAATTTGCCATAATTCAATGTGAAAAAGGTAAATATAAATAAGTTTGAGCTTCATTATTTAATTTTAATTTTTACCTATATTATATAAAATATATGTCATGGACTATAGTCTTTTATCCTTGTTTTTTAGTGGGGAAAAACCTAAAACTTTATGTTGGAGTTGAAAAATAAAATATAATTAATATTTTACACCTACTATATTCTATTATGTATTGTTCTTAGTGATAAAAAAACCTAAGACTTTGGCATGGTGAAGAAAAAACCTAAAATATTTGTCATTCATTTATAATATTTTAACTCTCTGGCTTACTGTTGAAGAAACATGAAATTTGGTGATGGAGAAGAAACATATTGAATTTATTTACATCTAATTTTTCATAATTCAATGTGAAAAAGGTAAATATAAATAAGTTTGGTCTTCATTATTTAATTTATATTTTTACCTATACTATATAAAATATATGTCACGGACTATAGTCTTTTATCTTTGTTTTTTAGTGGGGAAAAACCTAAAATTTTATGTTGGAGTTGAAAAATAAAACATAATTAATTTTTTACACCTACTATAGTCTATTATGTATGGTGCTTAGTGATAAAAAAAACCTAAGACTTTGGGATGGTGAAGAAAAAACCTAAAATATTTGTCATTAATTTATAGTCTTTTAACTATGTGGCTTACTGACGATGAAACATGAAATTTGATGATGGAAAAGAAACATATTAAATATATTTACATCTAATTTACCATAATTTAATGTGAAAAAGGTAAAGATAAATAAGTTTGAGCTTCATTATTTAATTTTAATTTTTACCTATATTATATAAAATATATGTCACGGACTAAAGTCTTTTATCTTTGTGTTTTAGTGGGGAAAAACCTAAAATTTTATGTTGGAGTTGAAAAATAAAATATAATTGATTTTTTACACCTAATATATTCTATTATGTATGGTGCTTAGTGATAAAAAAACCTAAGACTTTGGGATGGTGAAGAAAAAACCTAAAATATTTGTCATTCATTTATAATCTTTTAACTCTGTGGTTTACTGACGAAGAAACATGAAATTTGGTGATGGAGATGAAACATATTGAATATATTTACGTCTAATTTACCATAATTCAATGTGAAAAAGGTAAATATAAATAAGTTTGAGCTTCATTATTTAATTTATATTTTTACCTATATTATATAAAATATATGTCATGGACAATAGTCTTTAATCTTTGTTTTTTAGTGGGGAAAAACCTAAAATTTAATGATGTAGTTGAAAAATAAAATATAATTAATTTTTTAAACCTACTATAGTCTATTATGTATGTTGCTTAGTGATAAAAAATCCTAAGACTTTGGCATGGTGAAGAAAAAACCTAAATTATTTGTCATTCATTTATAGTCTTTTAACTCTGTGGCTTACTGACGAAGAAAAATGAAATTTGATGATGGAGAAGAAACATATTGAATATATTTACATCTAATTTTCCATAATTCAATGTGAAAAAGGTAAATATAAATAAGTTTGAGCTTCATTATTTAATTTTAATTTTTACCTATATTTTATAAAATATATGTCATGGACTATAGTCTTTTATCCTTGTTTTTTAGTGGGGAAAAACCTAAAACTTTATGTTGGAGTTTAAAAATAAAATATAATTAATTTTTTACACCTACTATAGTCTATTATGTATAGTTCTTAGTGATAAAAAAACCTAAGACTTTCTCATGGTGAAGAAAAAACCTAAAATATTTGTCATTCATTTACAATCTTTTAACTCTGTGGCTTACTGACGAAGAAACATGAAATTTGGTGATGGAGAAGAAACATATTGAATATATTTACATCTAATTTACCATAATTAAATGTGAAAAAGGTAAATATAAATAATTTTAAGCTTCATTATTTAATATATATTTTTACCTATATTATATAAAATAGATATCATGGACTATAGTCTTTTATCTTTGTTTTTTAGTGGGAAAAAACCTAAAATTTTATGATGTAGTTCAAAAATAAAATATAATTAATTTTTTAAACCAACTATAGTCTGTTATGTATGTTACTTAGTGATAAAAAAAACCTAAGACTTTGGCATGGTGAAGAAAAAACCTAAAATATTTGTCATTCATTTATTGTCTTTTAACTCTGGTGCTTACGGACGAAGAAACATGAAATTTGGTGATGGAGAAGAAACATATTGAATATATTTACATCTAATTTACCATAATTAAATGTGAAAAAGATATATATAATTAAGTTTGAGCTTCATTATTTAATTTATATTTTTACCAATATTATATAAAATATATGTCATGGAATATAGTCTTTTATCTTTGTTTTTTAGTGGGGAAAAACCTAAAATTTTATGATGTAGTTGAAAAATAAAATATAATTAATTTTTTAAACCTACTATGGTCTATTATGTATGTTGCTTAGTGATAAAAAAACCTAAGACTTTGGCATGGTGAAGAAAAAACCTAAATTATTTGTCATTCATTTATAGTCTTTTAACTCTGTGGCTTACTGACGAAGAAAAATGAAATTTGATGATTGAGAAGAAACATATTGAATATATTTACATCTAATTTTCCATAATTCAATGTGAAAAAGGTAAATATAAATAAGTTTGAGCTTCATTATTTAATTTTAAATTTTACCTATATTATATAAAATATATGTCATGGACTACAGTCTTTTATCTTTGTTTTTTAGTGGGGAAAAACCTAAAATTTTATGTTGGAGTTGAAAAATAAAATATAATTAATTTTTTACACCTACTATAGTCAATTATGTATGGTGCTTAGTGATAAAAAACCTAAGACTTTGGGATCGTGAAGAAAAAACCTAAAATATTTGTCATTCATTTGTAGTTTTTTAACTCTGTGGCTTACTGACGAAGAAACATGAAATTTGATGATGGAGAAGAAACATATTGAATATATTTACATATAATTTTCCATAATTCAATGTGAAAAAGGTAAATTTAAATAAGTTTGAGCTTCATTATTTAATTTTAAAGTTTTACTATATTATATAAAGTATATGTCACAGACTATAGTCTTTTATCTTTGTTTTTTAGTGGGGAAAAACCTAAAATTTTATGTTGTAGTTGAAAAATAAAATATAATTAATTTTTTACACCTACTATAGTCTATTATGTATGGTGCTTAGTGATAAAAAACCCTTAGACTTTGGCATGGTGAAGAAAAAAGCTAAAATATTTGTCATTCATTTATAATCTTTTAACTCTGTGGCATACTGTTGAAGAAACATGAAATTTGGTGATGGAGAAGAAACATATTGAATATATTTACATCTAATTTACCATAATTCAATGTGAAAAAGGTAAATATAAATAAGTTTGATCTTCATTATTTAATTTATATTTTAACCTATACTATATAAAATATACGTCACGGACTATAGTCTTTTATTTTTGTTTTTTAGTGGGAAAAACCTAAAATTTTATGTTGGAGTTGAAAAATAAAATATAATTAATTTTTTACACCTACTACAGTCAATTATGTATGGTGCTTAGTGATAAAAAAAACCTAAGACTTTGGGATGGTGAAGAAAAAACCTAAAATATTTGTCATTAATTTATAGTCTTTTAACTATGTGGCTTACTAACGAAGAAACATGAAATTTGGTGATGGAGAAGAAACATATTGAATATATTTACATCTAATTTGCCATAATTCAATGTGAAAAAGGTAAATATAAATAAGTTTGAGCTTCATTATTTAATTTTAATTTTTACCTATATTATATAAAATATATGTCATGGACTATAGTCTTTTATCCTTGTTTTTTAGTGGGGAAAAACCTAAAACTTTATGTTGGAGTTGAAAAATAAAATATAATTAATATTTTACACCTACTATATTCTATTATGTATTGTTCTTAGTGATAAAAAAACCTAAGACTTTGGCATGGTGAAGAAAAAACCTAAAATATTTGTCATTCATTTATAATATTTTAACTCTCTGGCTTACTGTTGAAGAAACATGAAATTTGGTGATGGAGAAGAAACATATTGAATTTATTTACATCTAATTTTTCATAATTCAATGTGAAAAAGGTAAATATAAATAAGTTTGGTCTTCATTATTTAATTTATATTTTTACCTATACTATATAAAATATATGTCACGGACTATAGTCTTTTATCTTTGTTTTTTAGTGGGGAAAAACCTAAAATTTTATGTTGGAGTTGAAAAATAAAACATAATTAATTTTTTACACCTACTATAGTCTATTATGTATGGTGCTTAGTGATAAAAAAAACCTAAGACTTTGGGATGGTGAAGAAAAAACCTAAAATATTTGTCATTAATTTATAGTCTTTTAACTATGTGGCTTACTGACGATGAAACATGAAATTTGATGATGGAAAAGAAACATATTAAATATATTTACATCTAATTTACCATAATTTAATGTGAAAAAGGTAAAGATAAATAAGTTTGAGCTTCATTATTTAATTTTAATTTTTACCTATATTATATAAAATATATGTCACGGACTAAAGTCTTTTATCTTTGTGTTTTAGTGGGGAAAAACCTAAAATTTTATGTTGGAGTTGAAAAATAAAATATAATTGATTTTTTACACCTAATATATTCTATTATGTATGGTGCTTAGTGATAAAAAAACCTAAGACTTTGGGATGGTGAAGAAAAAACCTAAAATATTTGTCATTCATTTATAATCTTTTAACTCTGTGGTTTACTGACGAAGAAACATGAAATTTGGTGATGGAGATGAAACATATTGAATATATTTACGTCTAATTTACCATAATTCAATGTGAAAAAGGTAAATATAAATAAGTTTGAGCTTCATTATTTAATTTATATTTTTACCTATATTATATAAAATATATGTCATGGACAATAGTCTTTAATCTTTGTTTTTTAGTGGGGAAAAACCTAAAATTTAATGATGTAGTTGAAAAATAAAATATAATTAATTTTTTAAACCTACTATAGTCTATTATGTATGTTGCTTAGTGATAAAAAATCCTAAGACTTTGGCATGGTGAAGAAAAAACCTAAATTATTTGTCATTCATTTATAGTCTTTTAACTCTGTGGCTTACTGACGAAGAAAAATGAAATTTGATGATGGAGAAGAAACATATTGAATATATTTACATCTAATTTTCCATAATTCAATGTGAAAAAGGTAAATATAAATAAGTTTGAGCTTCATTATTTAATTTTAAATTTTACCTATATTATATAAAATATATGTCACAGACTATAGTCTTTTATCTTTGTTTTTTAGTGGGGAAAAACCTAAAATTTTATGTTGGAGTTGAAAAATAAAATATAATTAATTTTTTACACCTACTGTTGTCTATTATGTATGTTGCTTAGTGATAAAAATACCTAAGACTTTGGGATGGTGAAGAAAAAACCTAAAATATTTGTCATTCATTTATAGTCTTGTAACTTTGTGGCTTACTGACGAAGAAACATGAAATTTGGTGATGGAGAAGAAACATATTGAACATATTTACATCTAATTTTCCATAATTCAATGGGAAAAAGGTTAATATAAATAATTTTGAGCTTTATTATTTAATTTTAACTTATATCTATATTATATAAAATATATGTCATGGACTATAGACTTTTATCTTTGTTTTTTAGTGGGGAAAAACCTAAAATATTATGTTGGAGTTTAAAAATAAAATATAATTAACTTTTTACACCTACTATAGTCTATTATGTACGGTGCTTATTGATAAAAAAACCTAAGACTTTGGGATGGTGAAGAAAAAACCTAAAATATTTGTCATTCATTTATAGTTTTTTAACTCTGTGGCTTACTGACGAAGAAACATGAAATTTGTTGATGGAGAAGAAACATATTGAGTATATTTACATCTAATTTGCCATAATTCAATTTGAAAAAGGTAAATATAAATATGTTTGAGCTTTATTATTTAATTTTAATTTTTATCTATATTATATAAAATATATGTCATGGACTATAGTCTTTTATCTTTGTTTTTTAGTGGGGAAAAACCTAACATTTTATATTGGATTTGAAAAATAAAATATAATTAATTTTTTACACCTACAATAGTCTATTATGTTTGGTACTTAGTGATAAAAAAACCTAATACTTTGGGATGGTGAAGAAAAAACCTAAAATATTTGTCATTGATTTAAAGTCTTTTTACTATGTGGCTTACTGACGAAGAAACATGAAATTTGGTGATGGAGAAGAAACATATTGAATATATTTACATCTAATTTACCATAATTCAGTGTGAAAAAGTTAAATATAAATACGTTTGAGCTTCATTATTTAATTTTAATTTTTATCTATATTATATAAAATATATGTCATGGACTATAGTCTTTTATCTTTGTTTTTTAGTGGGGAAAAACCTAACATTTTATGTTGGAGTTGAAAAATAAAATACAATTATTTTTTTACTCCTACTATAGTCTATTACGTATGTTGCTTTGTGATAAAAAAACCTAAGACTTTGGCATGGTGAAGAAAAAACCTAAAATATTTGTAATTCATTTAGTGTCTTTTAACTCTGTGGCTTACGGACGAAGAAACATGAAATTTGGTGATGGAGAAGAAACCTATTGAATATATTTACATCTAATTTGCCATAATTCAATGCGAAAAAGGTAAATATAATTAAGTTTGAGCTTCATTATTTAATTTATATTTTTACCTATATTATATAAATTATATGTCACGGAATATAGTCTTTTATCTTTGTTTTTTAGTGGGGAAAAACCTAAAATTTTATGATGTAGTTGAAAAATAAAATATAATTAATTTTTTACACCTACTGTAGTCTATTATGTATGTTGCTTAGTGATAAAAAAACATAATACTTTGGCATGGTGAAGAAAAAACCTAAATTTTTTGTCATTCATTTTGAGTCTTTAACTCTGTGGCTTACTGACGAAGAAAAGTGAAATTTGATGATGGAGAAGAAACATATTGAATATATTTACATCTAATTTTCCATAATTCAATGTGAAAAAGGTAAATATAAATAAGTTTGAGCTTCATTATTTAATTTTAAATTTTACCTATATTATATAAAATATATGTCATGGACTACAGTCTTTTATCTTTGTTTTTTAGTGGGGAAAAACCTAAAATTTTATGTTGGAGTTGAAAAATAAAATATAATTAATTTTTTACACCTACTATAGTCAATTATGTATGGTGCTTAGTGATAAAAAACCTAAGACTTTGGGATCGTGAAGAAAAAACCTAAAATATTTGTCATTCATTTGTAGTTTTTTAACTCTGTGGCTTACTGACGAAGAAACATGAAATTTGATGATGGAGAAGAAACATATTGAATATATTTACATATAATTTTCCATAATTCAATGTTAAAAAGGTAAATTTAAATAAGTTTGAGCTTCATTATTTAATTTTAAAGTTTTCCTATATTATATAAAGTAAATGTCACACACTATAGTCTTTTATCTTTGTTTTTTAGTAGGGAAAAACCTAAAATTTTATGTTGGAGTTGAAAAATAAAATATAATTAATTTTTTACACCTACTATAGTCTATTATGTATGGTGCTTAGTGATAAAACAACCTAAGACTTTGGCATGGTGAAAAAAAAAGCTAAAATATTTGTCATTCATATATAATCTTTTAACTCTGTGGCATACTGTTGAAGAAACATGAAATTTGGTGATGGAGAAGAAACATATTGAATATATTTACATCTAATTTACCATAATTCAATGTGAAAAAGGTAAATATAAATAAGTTTGATCTTCATTATTTTATTTATATTTTAACCTATACTATATAAAATATACGTCACGGACTATAGTCTTTTATCTTTGTTTTTTAGTGGGAAAAACCTAAAATTTTATGTTGGAGTTGAAAAATAAAATATAATTAATTTTTTTCACCTACTACAGTCAATTATGTATGGTGCTTAGTGAGAAAAAAAACCTAAGACTTTGGGATGGTGAAGAAAAAACCTAAAATATTTGTCATTAATTTATAGTCTTTTAACTATGTGGCTTACTAACGAAGAAACATGAAATTTGTTGATGGAGAAGAAACATATTGAATATATTTACATCTAATTTGCCATAATTCAATGTGAAAAAGGTAAATATAAATAAGTTTGAGCTTCATTATTTAATTTTAATTTTTACCTATATTATATAAAATATATGTCATGGACTATAGTCTTTTATCCTTGTTTTTTAGTGGGGAAAAACCTAGAACTTTATGTTGGAGTTGAAAAATAAAATATAATTAATATTTTACACCTACTATAGTCTATTATGTATTGTTCTTAGTGATAAAAAAACCTAAGACTTTGGCATGGTGAAGAAAAAACCTAAAATATTTGTCATTCATTTATAATATTTTAACTCTCTAGCTTACTGTTGAAGAAACATGAAATTTGGTGATGGAGATGAAACATATTGAATATATTTACGTCTAATTTACCATAATTCAATGTGAAAAAGGTAAATATAAATAAGTTTGAGCTTCATTATTTAATTTATATTTTTACCTATATTATATAAAATATATGTCATGGACTATAGTCTTTTATCTTTGTTTTTTAGTGGGGAAAAACCTAAAATTTTATGATGGAGTTGAAAAATAAAATATAATTAATTTTTTAAACCTACTATAATCTACTATGTATGTTACTTAGTTATAAAAAAACCTAAGACTTTGGCATGGTGAAGAAAAAACCTAAAATATTTGCCATTCATTTATAGTCTTTTAACTCTGTGGCTTAATGACGAAGAAAAATGAAATTTGATGATGGAGAAGAAACATATTGAATATATTTACATATAATTTTCGATAATTCAATATGAAAAAGGTAAATATAAATATGTTTGAGCTTCATTATTTAATTTTAATTTTTACCTATATTATATAAAATATATACCATGGACTATAGTCTTTAATCTTTGTTTTTTAGTGGGGAAAAACCTAAAATTTAATGATGTAGTTGAAAAATAAAATATAATTAATTTTTTAAACCTACTATAGTCTATTATGTATGTTGCTTAGTGATAAAAAATCCTAAGACTTTGGCATGGTGAAGAAAAAACCTAAATTATTTGTCATTCATTTATAGTCTTTTAACTCTGTGGCTTACTGACGAAGAAAAATGAAATTTGATGATGGAGAAAAAACATATTGAATATATTTACATCTAATTTTCCATAATTCAATGTGAAGAAGGTAAATATAAATAAGTTTGAGCTTCATTATTTAATTTTAAATTTTACCTATATTATATAAAATATATGTCACGGACTATAGTCTTTTATCTTTGTTTTTTAGTGGGGAAAAACCTAAAATTTTATGTTGGAGTTGAAAAATAAAATATAATTAATTTTTTACACCTGCTATATTCTATTATGTATAGTGCTTAGTGATAAAAATACCTAAGACTTTGGGATGGTGAAGAAAAAACCTAAAATATTTGTCATTCATTTATAGTCTTGTAACTTTGTGGCTTACTGACGAAGAAACATGAAATTTGGTGATGGAGAAGAAACATATTGAACATATTTACATCTAATTTTCCATAATTCAATGGGAAAAAGGTTAATATAAATAATTTTGAGCTTTATTATTTAATTTTAACTTATATCTATATTATATAAAATATATGTCATGGACTATAGACTTTTATCTTTGTTTTTTAGTGGGGAAAAACCTAAAATATTATGTTGGAGTTTAAAAATAAAATATAATTAACTTTTTACACCTACTATAGTCTATTATGTACGGTGCTTATTGATAAAAAAACCTAAGACTTTGGGATGGTGAAGAAAAAACCTAAAATATTTGTCATTCATTTATAGTTTTTTAACTCTGTGGCTTACTGACGAAGAAACATGAAATTTGTTGATGGAGAAGAAACATATTGAGTATATTTACATCTAATTTGCCATAATTCAATTTGAAAAAGGTAAATATAAATAAGTTTGAGCTTTATTATTTAATTTTAATTTTTATCTATATTATATAAAATATATGTCATGGACTATAGTCTTTTATCTTTGTTTTTTAGTGGGGAAAAACCTAACATTTTATATTGGATTTGAAAAATAAAATATAATTAATTTTTTACACCTACAATATTCTATTATGTTTGGTACTTAGTGATAAAAAAACCTAATACTTTGGGATGGTGAAGAAAAAACCTAAAATATTTGTCATTCATTTAAAGTATTTTTACTATGTGGCTTACTGACGAAGAAACATGAAATTTGGTGATGGAGAAGAAACATATTGAATATATTTACATCTAATTTACCATAATTCAGTGTGAAAAAGTTAAATATAAATACGTTTGAGCTTCATTATTTAATTTTAATTTTTATCTATATTATATAAAATATATGTCATGGACTATAGTCTTTTATCTTTGTTTTTTAGTGGGGAAAAACCTAACATTTTATGTTGGAGTTGAAAAATAAAATACAATTATTTTTTTACTCCTACTATAGTCTATTACGTATGTTGCTTAGTGATAAAAAAACCTAAGACTTTGGCATGGTGAAGAAAAAACCTAAAATATTTGTAATTCATTTAGTGTCTTTTAACTCTATGGCTTACGGACGAAGAAACATGAAATTTGGTGATGGAGAAGAAACCTATTGAATATATTTACATCTAATTTGCCATAATTCAATGCGAAAAAGGTAAATATAATTAAGTTTGAGCTTCATTATTTAATTTATATTTTTACCTATATTATATAAAATATATGTCACGGAATATAGTCTTTTATCTTTGTTTTTTAGTGGGGAAAAACCTAAAATTTTATGATGTAGTTGAAAAATAAAATATAATTAATTTTTTACACCTACTGTAGTCTATTATGTCTATTATGTATGTTGCTTAGTGATAAAAAAACATAATACTTTGGCATGGTGAAGAAAAAACCTAAATTTTTTGTCATTCATTTAGAGTCTTTAACGCTGTGGCTTACTGACGAAGAAAAGTGAATTTGATGATGGAGAAGAAACATATTGAATATATTTACATCTAATTTTCCATAATTCAATGTGAAAAAGGTAAATATAAATAAGTTTGAGCTTCATTATTTAATTTTAAATTTTACCTATATTATATAAAATATATGCCATGGACTACAGTCTTTTATCTTTGTCTTTTAGTGGGGAAAAACCTAAAATTTTATGTTGGAGGTGAAAAATAAAATATAATTAATTTTTTACACCTATAATAGTCTATTATGTATGGTGCTTAGTGATAAAAAACCTAAGACTTTGGTTTGGTGAAGAAAAAACCTAAAATATTTGTCATTCATTTATAGTCTTTTAACTATGTGGCTTACTGACGAAGAAACATGAAATTTGGTGAAGGAGAAGAAACATATTGAATATATTTACATATAATTTGCCATAATTCAATGTGAAAAAGGTAAATATAAATAAGGTTGAGCTCATTATTTAATATTAATTTTTAGCTATATTATATAAAATATATATCATGGACTATAGTCTTTTTATCTTTGTTTTTTAGTGGGGAAAAACCTAAAATTTTACGTTGGAGTTGAAAAATAAAATATAATTAATTTTTTACACCTACTATAGTCTATTATGTATGGTGCTTAGTGATAAAAAACATAAGACTTTGGCATGGTGAAGAAATAACCTAAAATACGTGTCATTCATTTATAGTCTTTTAACTCTGTGGCTTACTGACGAAGAAACATGAAATTTGTTGATGGAGAAGAAACATATTGAATATATTTACATCTAATTTACCATAATTAAATGTGAAAAAGGAAAACATAAATAAGTTTGAGGTTCATTATTTAATTTATATTTTAACATATATTATATAAAATATATGTCATGGACTATAGTCTTTTATCTTTGTTTTTTAGTGGGGAAAAACCTAAAATTTTATGATGTAGTTGTAAAATAAAATATAATTAGTTTTTTAAACCTACTATAGTATATTATGTATGTTCCTTAGTGATAAAAAAAAACCTAAGACTTTGGCATGGTGAAGGAAAAACCTAAAATATTTGCCAGTCATTTATAGTCTTTTAACTCATTGGTTTACGGACGAAGAAACATGAAATTTGGTGATGGAGAAGAAACATATTGAATATATTTACATCTAATTTACCATAATTCAATGTGAAAAAGGTAAATATAACTAAGTTTGAGCATCATTATTTAATTTATATTTTTACCTATATTATATAAAATATATGTCATGTAATATAGTCTTTTATCTTTGTTTTTTAGTGGGGAAAAACCTAAAATTTTATGATGTAGTTGAAAAATAAAATATAATTAATTTTTTAAACCTACTATAGTCTATTATGTATGTTGCTTAGTGATAAAAAAACCTAATACTTTCGCATTATGAAGAAAAAACCTAAAATATTTGTCATTCATTTATAGTCTTTTAACTCTGTGGCTTACTGACGAAGAAAAATGAAATTTGATGATGGAGAAGAAACATATTGAATATATTTACATCTAATTTTCAATAATTCAATGTGAAAAAGGTAAATATAAATAAATTTGAGCTTCATTGTTTAATTTTAATTTTTACCTATATTATATAAAATATATATCATGGACTATAGTCTTTTATCTTTGTTTTTTAGTGGGGAAAAACCTAAAATTTTATGTCGGAGTTGAAAAATAAAATATAATTAATTTTTTACACCTAACATAGTTTATTATGTATGGTGCTTAGTGATAAAAAAACCTAAGACTTTGGCATGGTGAAGAGAAAACCTAAAATATTTGTCATTCATTTATAATCTTTAAACTCTGTGGCTTACTGTTGAAGAAACCTGAAATTTGGTGATGGAGAAGAAACATATTGAATATATTTACATCTAATTTGCCATAATTCAATGTGAAAAAGGTAAATATAAATAAGTTTGAACTTCATTATTTAATTTTATGTTTTACCTATATTATATAAAATATATGTCATGGACTATAGTCTTTTATCTTTGTTTTTTAGTGGGGAAAAACCTAAAATTTTATGTTGGAGTTGAAAAATAAAATATAATTAACTTTTTACACCTACTATAGTCTATTATGTACGGTGCTTATTGATAAAAAAAACCTAAGACTTTGGGATGGTGAAGAAAAAACCTGAAATATTTGTCATTAATTTATAGTCTTTTAACTATGTGGCTTACTGACGAAGAAACATGAAATTTAGTGATGGAGAAGAAACATATTGAATATATTTACATCTAATTTGCCATAATTCAATGTGAAAAAGGTAAATATAAATAAGTTTGAGCTTCATTATTTAATTTTAATTTTGACCTATATTATATAAAATATATGTCATGGACTATAGTCTTTTATCTTTGCTTTTTAGTGGGGAAAAACCTAAAACTTTATGTTGGAGTTGAAAAATAAAATATAATTAATTTTTTACACCTACTATAGTCTATTATGTATGGTGCTTAGTGATAAAAAAACCTAAGACTTTGGCATGGTGAAGAAAAAACCTAAAATATTTGTCATTCATTTACAATCTTTTAACTCTGTGGCTTACTGTTGAAGAAACATGAAATTTGGTGATGGAGAAGAAACATATTGAATATATTTACATCTAATTGACCATAATTCAATGTGAAAAAGGTAAATATAAATAAGTTTGATCTTCATTATTTAATTTATATTTTTACCTATACTATATAAAATATACGTCACGGACTATAGTCTTTTATCTTTGTTTTTTAGTGGGGAAAACCTAAAATTTTATGTTGGAGTTGAAAAATAAAATATAATAAATTTTTTACACCTACTATAGTCAATTATGTATAGTACTTAGTGATAAAAATACCTAAGACTTTGGGATGGTGAAGAAAAAACCTAAAATTTTTGTCATTCATTTATAGTCTTGTAACTTGTGGCTTACTGACGAAGAAACATGAAATTTGGTGATGGAGAAGAAACATATTGAATATATTTACATCTAATTTACCATAATTATATGGGAAAAAGGTAAATATAAATAAGTTTGACATTCATTATTTAATTTTAATTTTTATCTATATTATATAAAATATATGTCATGGACTATAGACTTTTATCTTTGTTTTTTAGTGGGGGAAAACCTAAAATATTGTGTTGGAGTTGAAAAATAAAATAAAATTAACTTTTTACACCTACTATAGTCTATTATGTATGGTGCTTATTGATAAAAAAAAACCTAAGACTTTGGGATGGTGAAGAAAAAACCTGAAATATTTGTCATTAATTTATAGTCTTTTAACTATGTGGCTTACTGACGAAGAAAAATGAAATTTAGTTATGGAGAAGAAACATATTGAATATATCTACATATAATTTGCCATAATTCAATGTGAAAAAGTTAAATATAAATAAGTTTGAGCTTCATTATTTAATTTTAATTTTTACCTATATTATATAAAATATATGTCATGGACTATAGTCTTTTATCTTTGTTTTTTAGTGGGGAAAAACCTAAAACTTTATGTTGGAGTTGAAAAATAAAATATAATTAATTTTTTACACCTACTATAGTCTATTATGTACGGTGCTTATTGATAAAAAAAAACCTAAGACTTTGGGATGGTGAAGAAAAAACCTGAAATATTTCTCATTCATTTATAGTCTTGTAACTTGTGGCTTACTGACGAAGAAACATGAAATTTAGTGATGGAGAAGAAACATATTGAATATATTTACATCTAATTTGCCATAATTCAATGTGAAAAAGGTAAATATAAATAAGTTTGAGCTTCATTATTTAATTTTAATTTTTACCTATATTATATAAAATATATGTCATGGACTATAGTCTTTTATCTTTGTTTTTTAGTGGGGAAAAACCTAAAACTTTATGTTGGAGTTGAAAAATAAAATATAATTAATTTTTTACACCTACTATAGTCTATTATGTATGGTGCTTAGTGATAAAAAAACCTAATACTTTGGCATGGTGAAGAAAAAACCTAAAATATTTGTCATTAATTTATAGTCTTTTAACTCTGTGGCTTACTGACGAAGAAACATGAAATTTAGTGATGGAGAAGAAACATATTGAATATATTTACATCTAATTGACCATAATTCAATGTGAAAAAGGTAAATATAAATAAGTTTGATCTTCATTATTTAATTTATATTTTTACCTATACTATATAAAATATACGTCACGGACTATAGTCTTTTATCTTTGTTTTTTAGTGGGGAAAACCTAAAATTTTATGTTGGAGTTGAAAAATAAAATGTAATTAATTTTTTACACCTACTATAGTCTATTATGTATGTTGCTTAGTGATAAAAAAACCTAAGACTTTGGGATGGTGAAGAAAAAACCTAAAATATTTGTCATTCATTTATAGTCTTGTAACTTTGGGGCTTACTGACGAAGAAACATGAAATTTGGTGATGGAGAAGAAACATATTGAATATATTTACATCTAATTTACCATAACTCAATGTGAAAAAGGTAAATATAAATAAGTTTGAGCTTCATTACTTAATTTATATTTTTACCTATATTATATTAAATATATGTCATGGAATATAGTCTTTTATCTTTGTTTTTTAGTGGGGAAAACCTAAAATTTTATGATGTAGTTGAAAAATAAAATATAATTAATTTTTTAAACCTACTATAGTCAATTATTTATGTTGCTTAGTGATAAAAAAACCTAAGACTTTGGCATTGTGAAGAAAAAACCTAAAATATTTGTCATTCATTTATAGTCTTTTAACTCTGTGGCTTACTGACGAAGAAAAATGAAATTTGAGGATGGAGAAGAAACATATTGAATATATCTACATATAATTTTCCATAATTCAATGTGAAAAAGGTAAATATAAATAAGTTTGATCTTCATTATTTAATTTTAAATTTTACCTATATTATATAAAATATATGTCATGGACTACAGTCTTTTATCTTTGTTTTTTAGTGGGGAAAAACCCAAAATTTTATGTTGGAGTTGAAAAATAAAATATAATTAATTTTTTACACCTTTTATAGTCTATTATGTATAGTGCTTAGTGATAAAAATACCTAAGACTTTGGGATGGTGAAGAAAAAACCTAAAATATTTCTCATTCATTTATAGTCTTGTAACTTGTGGCTTACTGACGAATTAACATGAAATTTGGTGATGGAGAAGAAACATATTAAACATATTTACATCTAACTTACCATAATTCAATGGGAAAAAGGTAAATATAAAGAAGTTTGAGCTTCATTATTTAATTTTAATTTTTACCTATATTATATAAAATATATGTCATGGACTATATACTTTTATCTTTGTTTTTTAGTGGGGAAAAACCTAAAATATCATGTTGGAGTTGAAAAATAAAATATAATTAACTTTATACACCTACTATAGTCTATTATGTACGGTTCTTATTGATAAAAAAAACCTAAGACTTTGGGATGGTGAAGAAAAAACCTAAAATATTTGTCATTAATTTATAGTCCTTTAACTATGTGGCTTACTGACGAAGAAACGTGAAATTTAGTGATGGAGAAGAAACATATTGAATATATTTACATCTAATTTGCCATAATTCAATGTGAAAAAGGTAAATATAAATAAGTTTGAGCTTCATTATTTAATTTTAATTTTTACCTATATTATATAAAATATATGTCATGGACTATAGTCTTTTATCTTTGTTTTTTAATGGGGAAAAACCTAAAACTTTATGTTGGAGATGAAAAATAAAATATAATTAATTTTTTGCACCTACTATAGTCTATTATGTATGGTGCGTAGTGGTAAAAAAAACCTAAGACTTTGGCATGGTGAAGAAAAAACCTAAAATATTTTTCATTCATTTATAATCTTTTAACTCTGTGGCTTACTGTTGAAGAAACATGAAATTTGGTGATGGAGAAGAAACATATTGAATATATTTACATCTAATTGACCATAATTCAATGTGAAAAAGGTAAATATAAATAAGTTTGATCTTCATTATTTAATTTATATTTTTACCTATACTATATAAAATATACGTCACGGAGTATAGTCTTTTATCTTTGTTTTTTAGTGGGGAAAACCTAAAATTTTATGTTGGAGTTGAAAAATAAAATATAATTTACTTTTTACACCTACTATAGTCTATTATGTACGGTGCTTATTGATAAAAAAAACCTAAGACTTTGGGATGGTGAAGAAAAAACCTGAAATATTTGTCATTAATTTATAGTCTTTTAACTATGTGGCTTACTGACGAAGAAACATGAAATTTAGTGATGGAGAAGAAACATATTGAATATATTTACATCTAATTTGCCATAATTCAATGTGAAAAAGGTAAATATAAATAAGTTTGAGCTTCATTATTTAATTTTAATTTTTACCTATATTATATAAAATATATGTCATGGATTACAGTCTTTTATCTTTGTTTTTTAGTGGGGAAAAACCTAAAATATTATGATGTAGTTGAAAAATAAAATATAAATAATTTTTTAAACCTACTATAGTCTATTATTTATGTTGCTTAGTGTTAAAAAAACCTTAGACTTTGGCATTGTGAAGAAAAAACCTAAAATATTTGTCATTCATTTATAGTCTTTTAACTTTGTGGCTTACTGACGAAGAAACATGAAATTTGGTGATGGAGAAGAAACATATTGAACATATTTACATCTAATTTACCATAATTCAATGGGAAAAAGGTAAATACAAATAAGTTTGAGCTTCATTATTTAATTTTAATTTTTACCTATATTATATAAAATATATGTCATGGACTACATACTTTTATCTTTGTTTTTTAGTGGGGAAAAACCTAAAATATTACGTTGGAGTTGAAAAATAAAATATAATTAACTTTTTACACCTACTATAGTCTATTATGTACGGTGCTTATTGATAAAAAAAACCTAAGACTTTGTGATGGTGAAGAAAAAACCGGAAATATTTGTCATTAATTTATAGTCTTTTAACTATGTGGCTTACTGACGAAGAAACATGAAATTTAGTGATGGAGAAGAAACATATTGAATATATTTACATCTAATTTTCCATAATTCAATGTGAAAAAGGTAAATATAAATAATTTTGATCTTCATTATTTAATTTTAATTTTTACGTATATTATATAAAATATATGTCATGGATTACAGTCTTTTATCTTTGTTTTTTAGTGGGGAAAAACCTAAAATTTTATGTTGGAGTTCAAAAAAAAAATATAATTAATTTTTTACACCTACTATAGTCTATTATGTATAGTGCTTAGTGATAAAAATACCTAATACTTTGGGATGGTGAAGAAAAAACCTAAAATATTTGTCATTCATTTATAGTCTTGTAACTTTGTGGCGTACTGACGAAGAAACATGAAATTTGGTGATGGAGAAGAAACATATTGAACATATTTACATCTAATTATCCATAATTCAATGGGAAAAAGGTAAATATAAATAAGTTTGAGCTTTATTATTTAATTTTAATTTTTACCTATATTATATAAAATATATGTCATGGACTATACTCTTTTATCTTTGTTTTTTAGTGGGGAAAAACCTAAAATTTTATGTTGGAGTTGAAAAATAAAATATAATTAATTTTTTACACCTACTATAGTCTATTATGTATGGTGCTTAGTGATAAAAAAACCTAAGACTTTGGCATGGTGAAGAAAAAACCTAAAATATTTGTCATTCATTTATAATCTTTTAACTCTATGGCTTACTGTTGAAGAAACATGAAATTTGGTGATGAAGAAGAAACATATTGAATATATTTACATCTAATTTACAATAATTCAATGTTAAAAAGGTAAATATAAATAAGATTGATCTTCATTATTTAACTTATATTTTTACCTATACTATATAAAATATATGTCACGGACTATGGTCTTTTATCTTTGTTTTTTAGTGGGGAAAAACCTAAAATTTTATGTTGGAGTTGAAAAATAAAATATAATTAAATTTTTACACCTACTATAGTCTATTATGTATGGTGCTTAGTGATAAAAAAAACGTAAGACTTTGGGATTGTGAAGAAAAAACCTAAAATATTTGTCATTAATTTATAGTCTTTTAACTATGTGGCTTACTGACGATGAAACATGAAATTTGGTGATGGAAAAGAAACATATTGAATATATTTATATCTAATTTACCATAATTCAATGTGAAAAAGGTAAAGATAAATAAGTTTGAGCTTCATTATTTAATTTTAATTTTTACCTATATTATACAAAATATATGTCACGAACTATAGCCTTTTATCTTTGTGTTTTAGTGGGGAAAAACCTAAAATTTTATGTTGGAGTTGAAAAATAAAATATAATTAATTTTTTACACCTACTATAGTCTATTATGTATGGTGCTTAGTGATAAAAAAACCTAATACTTTGGCATGGTGAAGAAAAAACCTAAAATATTTCTCATTCATTTATAATCTTTTAACTCTGTGGCTTACTGTTGAAGAAACATGAAATTTGGTGATGGAGAAGAAACATATTGAATATATTTACATCTAATTGACCATAATTCAATGTGAAAAAGGTAAATATAAATAAGTTTGATCTTCATTATTTAATTTATATTTTTACCTATACTATATAAAATATACGTCACGGACTATAGTCTTTTATCTTTGTTTTTTAGTGGGGAAAACCTAAAATTTTATGTTGGAGTTGAAAAATAAAATGTAATTAATTTTTTACACCTACTATAGTCTATTATGTATGTTGCTTAGTGATAAAAAAACCTAAGACTTTGGGATGGTGAAGAAAAAACCTAAAATATTTGTCATTCATTTATAGTCTTGTAACTTTGGGGCTTACTGACGAAGAAACATGAAATTTGGTGATGGAGAAGAAACATATTGAATATTATTATATCTAATTTACCATAACTCAATGTGAAAAAGGTAAATATAAATAAGTTTGAGCTTCATTACTTAATTTATATTTTTACCTATATTATATAAAATATATGTCATGGAATATAGTCTTTTATCTTTGTTTTTTAGTGGGGAAAACCTAAAATTTTATGATGTAGTTGAAAAATAAAATATAATTAATTTTTTAAACCTACTATAGTCTATTATTTATGTTGCTTAGTGATAAAAAAACCTAAGACTTTGGCATTGTGAAGAAAAAACCTAAAATATTTGTCATTCATTTATAGTCTTTTAACTCTGTGGCTTACTGACGAAGAAAAATGAAATTTGAGGATGGAGAAGAAACATATTGAATATATCTACATATAATTTTCCATAATTCAATGTGAAAAAGGTAAATATAAATAAGTTTGATCTTCATTATTTAATTTTAAATTTTACCTATATTATATAAAATATATGTCATGGACTACAGTCTTTTATCTTTGTTTTTTAGTGGGGAAAAACCCAAAATTTTATGTTGGAGTTGAAAAATAAAATATAATTAATTTTTTACACCTTTTATAGTCTATTATGTATAGTGCTTAGTGATAAAAATACCTAAGACTTTGGGATGGTGAAGAAAAAACCTAAAATATTTCTCATTCATTTATAGTCTTGTAACTTGTGGCTTACTGACGAATTAACATGAAATTTGGTGATGGAGAAGAAACATATTAAACATATTTACATCTAACTTACCATAATTCAATGGGAAAAAGGTAAATATAAAGAAGTTTGAGCTTCATTATTTAATTTTAATTTTTACCTATATTATATAAAATATATGTCATGGACTATATACTTTTATCTTTGTTTTTTAGTGGGGAAAAACCTAAAATATCATGTTGGAGTTGAAAAATAAAATATAATTAACTTTTTACACCTACTATAGTCTATTATGTACGGTTCTTATTGATAAAAAAAACCTAAGACTTTGGGATGGTGAAGAAAAAACCTGAAATATTTGTCATTAATTTATAGTCTTTTAACTATGTGGCTTACTGACGAAGAAACGTGAAATTTAGTGATGGAGAAGAAACATATTTAATATATTTACATCTAATTTGCCATAATTCAATGTGAAAAAGGTAAATATAAAAAAGTTTGAGCTTCATTATTTAATTTTAATTTTTACCTATATTATATAAAATATATGTCATGGACTATAGTCTTTTATCTTTGTTTTTTAATGGGGAAAAACCTAAAACTTTATGTTGGAGATGAAAAATAAAATATAATTAATTTTTTACACCTACTATAGTCTATTATGTATGGTGCGTAGTGGTAAAAAAAACCTAAGACTTTGGCATGGTGAAGAAAAAACCTAAAATATTTTTCATTCATTTATAATCTTTTAACTCTGTGGCTTACTGTTGAAGAAACATGAAATTTGGTGATGGAGAAGAAACATATTGAATATATTTACATCTAATTGACCATAATTCAATGTGAAAAAGGTAAATATAAATAAGTTTGATCTTCATTATTTAATTTATATTTTTACCTATACTATATAAAATATATGTCATGGATTACAGTCTTTTATCTTTGTTTTTTAGTGGGGAAAAACCTAAAATATTATGATGTAGTTGAAAAATAAAATATAAATAATTTTTTAAACCTACTATAGTCTATTATTTATGTTGCTTAGTGATAAAAAAACCTTAGACTTTGGCATTGTGAAGAAAAAACCTAAAATATTTGTCATTCATTTATAGTCTTTTAATTTTGTGGCTTACTGACGAAGAAACATGAAATTTGGTGATGGAGAAGAAACATATTGAACATATTTACATCTAATTTACCATAATTCAATGGGAAAAAGGTAAATATAAATAAGTTTGAGCTTCATTATTTAATTTTAATTTTTACCTATATTATATAAAATATATGTCATGGACTACATACTTTTATCTTTGTTTTTTAGTGGGGAAAAACCTAAAATATTACGTTGGAGTTGAAAAATAAAATATAATTAACTTTTTACACCTACTATAGTCTATTATGTACGGTGCTTATTGATAAAAAAAACCTAAGACTTTGTGATGGTGAAGAAAAAACCTGAAATATTTGTCATTAATTTATAGTCTTTTAACTATGTGGCTTACTGACGAAGAAACATGAAACTTAGTGATGGAGAAGAAACATATTGAATATATTTACATCTAATTTTCCATAATTCAATGTGAAAAAGGTAAATATAAATAATTTTGATCTTCATTATTTAATTTTAATTTTTACCTATATTATATAAAATATATGTCATGGATTACAGTCTTTTATCTTTGTTTTTTAGTGGGGAAAAACCTAAAATTTTATGTTGGAGTTCAAAAAAAAAAATATAATTAATTTTTTACACCTACTATAGTCTATTATGTATAGTGCTTAGTGATAAAAATACCTAATACTTTGGGATGGTGAAGAAAAAACCTAAAATATTTGTCATTCATTTATAGTCTTGTAACTTTGTGGCTTACTGACGAAGAAACATGAAATTTGGTGATGGAGAAGAAACATATTGAACATATTTACATCTAATTATCCATAATTCAATGGGAAAAAGGTAAATATAAATAAGTTTGAGCTTTATTATTTAATTTTAATTTTTACCTATATTATATAAAATATATGTCATGGACTATACTCTTTTATCTTTGTTTTTTAGTGGGGAAAAACCTAAAATTTTATGTTGGAGTTGAAAAATAAAATATAATTAATTTTTTACACCTACTATAGTCTATTATGTATGGTGCTTAGTGATAAAAAAACCTAAGACTTTGGCATGGTGAAGAAAAAACCTAAAATATTTGTCATTCATTTATAATCTTTTAACTTTATGGCTTACTGTTGAAGAAACATGAAATTTGGTGATGAAGAAGAAACATATTGAATATATTTACATCTAATTTACAATAATTCAATGTTAAAAAGGTAAATATAAATAAGATTGATCTTCATTATTTAACTTATATTTTTACCTATACTATATAAAATATATGTCACGGACTATGGTCTTTTATCTTTGTTTTTTAGTGGGGAAAAACCTAAAATTTTATGTTGGAGTTGAAAAATAAAATATAATTAAATTTTTACACCTACTATAGTCTATTATGTATGGTGCTTAGTGATAAAAAAACGTAAGACTTTGGGATTGTGAAGAAAAAACCTAAAATATTTGTCATTAATTTATAGTCTTTTAACTATGTGGCTTACTGACGATGAAACATGAAATTTGGTGATGGAAAAGAAACATATTGAATATATTTATATCTAATTTACCATAATTCAATGTGAAAAAGGTAAAGATAAATAAGTTTGAGATTCATTATTTAATTTTAATTTTTACCTATATTATACAAAATATATGTCACGAACTATAGCCTTTTATCTTTGTGTTTTAGTGGGGAAAAACCTAAAATTTTATGTTGGAGTTGAAAAATAAAATATGATTAATTTTTTACACCTACTATATTCTATTATGTATGGTGCTTAGTGATGAAAAAACCCAAGACTTTGGGACGGTGAAGAAAAAACCTAAAATATTTGTCATTCATTTAACTATGTGGCTTACTGACGAAGAAACATGAAATTTGGTGATGGAGAAGAAACATATTGATTATATTTACATCTAATTTGCCATAATTCAATGTGAAAAAGGTAAATATAAATAAGTTCACTAGTGGAAAAATACCTTCTTAGCAGAGGTTTTTAAGTCAGTTCATCAATAACCCGACTTAAGAAACGACACGGTGGCAAATCCATAAATATTTGAAACTTTGTTATGTCGGGTATATGTTTAACCGACCTACAAAGATTAAATAAAAAAAATATATAATTTTCATTAAATTTCTTAAGTCGTTTCTTTTACTAAACTGACTTAAGAAATTTATTTATTAAGTCAGGTGTTTATTACCTGACCTAAGAGGGTCTTACAAGACTCCACTTCGATTCTTACTTGATAAATTCTAGTAGAAATAAACATTACTTAATACTTAGTTAATAAATTTTAATTAAAATAATTTCTTGATAGCACAGTGACCTTTCTCTTTCTCTTTCTCTTTCTGCGTGTAAACCTTTCTCTTTCTCTAAGTTCTAACGCGAAATTTTTCACCACAACGTCTTGTTCTCTCAATCTTTCACCACAACTTCCGTTTTCAGATTTGATCATTCTCTCAATCTTTCACCAATCGCTGCTGCTACCACTATTACCATACTCACTCTTTTTTCTCCAGGTTCTCTCTTCTCTCTGCGTTTTGAAATGTTAGGTTTTGAAATTTCAATGAATACATTGTAAAGAGTATTTCGTGTTTTCAAATTTGAAGCAGGTACTTGTGGAAAAATTGTTGGAGGTTTTGGTGATACTAGCAAAGGTTTTGAACTCTGCAGATTAGGTATGCTTTCATGATTATTCATGTATGGTGGTTCAGTTTCTTACGTATGTTGTTGTTAAATTGCAGATTAGGTATGTTTTCATGATTATTCATGTTGTTGTTTGGTTGTTCAATTTCTTTCTCCGATTTTTTTTACAAAATTTCCCCTTACATATACTTCTCATAAAAACCATTGTGAAACTCCCATAGAACAATTTTGAACGCCTTTTGATTCAGATCCTTCACCATCAATCGCAATTAAGATTTGGGAATTTCCTGGTTTGGTTTCGATGATGTGTTATTTATTTTTAGGTTCAATCACTGGTTCAAACGGTTTGGTTCGAATAGAGCAATTTTGATACTTACGGGTTGCTGCTGTTATGTTTCTATGATGTAAAAGGGTGACTTATGCTGCTGCACTTAAAAGGGGTTTTGAGATCTGTCAAACAAAGTAGCAATCGAACCTCTTCATCTATTTGCTGTTACTTATTTTCAGGTGAGAGATGTCCGTCTAATCATGGATCGGAACTCAAGACGATCTAAAGGAGTTGGGTATATCCTAAATGATCAAACAAACTCTTGTTGCATTTGAATATTAACTTCTAAAACTCATGTTTGACTGTCTAAAGGAGTTGGGTATGTCCTAAATGATCAAACAAATCCTTTTTAAGTGTTTCCTTATTAGAAGTTAGTCACATTGCTCATGTAGCTTTTTATGTTTGATTCATAAGAAGTTCCCTTATTTTACTTCTTGCTCTCTTTGTTCTTCTCCTTTAGTTTTTGGTGGGAGGAATATTTATTGTTGTCTTGGTGTTGTGATGCTCTTATATTTGGTTCTGTTTGACTGTTAGTATCATCTGACGAGTAGGTGGGTTACTGTTCTACAGACTAACATTTCCTTTACATGAGTTGAGTCAGATGCATTAAACTCACCTTGAGTTGTCTGCTCTAAAGTTTTTGTTTCCCTACATCTCTTTGCTCTATTCTTTGTAAGTTTTGATTGCAATTATTTGTTTCTTAGTTTTGAAAACTTGATGCAAGTTCTTGATGAGGTTGCAGGTATATTGAATTTTATGATGCAATGTCAGTGCCAATGGCAATTGCTATCTCCGGCCAACTACTTCTTGGGCAACCTGTAATGGTGAAACCTTCTGAAGCTGAAAAGAATCTTGTTCAGTCTAATGCTTCCAGTGGAGCTGCTGGTGTAGTAGGACCATAAGGAGCAGTGGACAGAAAATTGTATGTGGGGAATCTTCATTTCAACATGAACGAGGCTAATCTCTGAGAGGTATTTGTCTCTTTGTTTTGTTCTTTTGCTGTTCCATTAGCTGTTGTGGCGAGAATACTGATGTTTGTCATACTTCCATATTTATTTATTTACACAGGGCATCTGCATCCTTTATCTGTAATGTAAATGCTGGGACTTTTATTGAATGGCAATAGTTTAACTAAATTTATATCCCTGGAAACCAGTAAATTTGATTTCTTCAAATTGGGTCCAATATTCTTGGTAGGCTTTTATATATTAGAATCTTGTTGTGGTAGTTTATCATCATTTGACACCTTACTTTATGTTGTTTTAGATTTTTGAGCCATTTGGTCAAATTGTGGTTGTACAACTACCTCTTGACATGGAGACAGGACACTGCAAGGGTTTTGGGTTTGTTCAGGTTTGCTTCCAACACTTGTTCTTTAGAAATATTGCTTCTGGTAATACTTTTATGTATCACTAAATCTCTAACTTGCATCCACTGTACAGTTAGCCCATCTTGAACATGCCAAGGCAGCTCAGAGTTTAAATGGAAAATTGGAGATTGCTGGTAGGACTTTAAAGGTAAAAATATTTGTGTTGGCCTGATTTTTTCACTTAAATTCTATTAATTTTGTTGATAATCATTTGCTAAATTATTTGTTTGTTACTGATGTTTATAAATCTCAGGTTTCATCTGTTACAGATCATGTTGGAAGTCAAGATACAACTGCAAAATCTGCAGACTTTGATGATGATGAAGGTGGATTGGTATGTTTTCACTTGTTACTTGAATATTAAAAAATTGATTGTGATAAGTTTGTCATTGAAATCCATATCTCATTACACTATTACAAATTTACCTTATAATTTGATATGATTTGATGTTTAAAGTTTATACTAGTGATTAACTTTTTAGATTGTTATTAATTACTTTGAATATTAAAAAATTGGTTGTGATAAGTTTGTCATTGAAATTCATATCTCATTACATTATTACAAATTTACTTGATTTTATTTGATGTTACTAAAGTTTATACGAGTGATTATTTTTTCATATTGTTATAAACCCTGAATGACGAAAGTTGATCCATGTAGCCGACCCCCACTTAAGTGGGATAAGGCTTGGTGGTTGTTGTTGTTATAAACATGAATGACATGAAGTTTGATATGAAATCAGACTGTTATTAAACTTTTATTTTTGTAGAACAGTTCTAGATATGAAATGTGTACAGATTGATGACAGGATTATTTTACTGGCAAATAAATAACATAGAAAAGAAATGACTTGAGAGGTATTAGTTTTAAATATAATGAAAATGAGAGGTATTATATGTGAGTTCACATATAAGACAGATAAAACATTATATGTGATTTCAAACATATAATGTGTACAGATTGATGACAGGATTACACTTTTAAATATACTAATTTGATTTTAAAAATTTATTTACAGGTGTGATTTTTTTTGTTGAATATTTTGGAGTCACTTTATGACTCAACTACACAAGCCTCTCTTTTTTGAAATCACTTTTTGAAACTCATCTTTTGACGTTTGGGACGTGTATTAGTTGCTCAACTATGGATATTAGGTATTTTTTACCACTTGTTTTCTGCTTTCCACTCTCTTTTACTTATATATTTCAATGTTGAAATTCTTTTTGCCTTTGAAAATTCTTCCTCGCAGTTGCCAATTTGCCATTGGAGAAACCCTGCAGTTCCCAACTTGCCACTAGAGAAAGACTTATGAATTGCAAATTTCATCTATATGGTGAGAAAAATAAGAGTTTCAATAATTGATATCATGTATATATGACTTTCTATTGACTTTCTGATGTGCAAATTTGGTTTATGTTTTTCTCTTTATAGTAATTCAATAATTGAGATCCTGTTAAATTTTATGATTGTGTAGAATTTTAATTTAACACACAATGCCTATTATGTGGAATTTTAGTTTAACACCTAATGCCTGTTTTGATAATTTAATGTTAACTATTCTAATTTAGTATATAATTATTTTAATTACAGCTGAAACTCCAAGTTCTAAATGCATAACTTATTTTGGTAGGAGTACAACTGCTAGTGCGAAATCATTCCATAGAAGACTTTCATATTCATTGTCAATTTTAATACTCAAAGATGGCATTACATGAGCATTCACATGTTGTCTATTGGGGCATGATGAACACTGATTTCTTGTCTGTACATGTTAATGTGGCTCATACCATTCTAGCTGAGAATAACTCCAGAGGAGCTTATTCTAACTATCATGGTCGTGGAAGGTCAAATCGAGGGCACTATTGTGGTAGTGGTAGACACTGGTAATAGACCAACTTGCCAACTCTGGAAAATATGGACATGCTGGAATAGATTTGATGAGAGCTATATGCCTCTCTCTCCTTCAAGTGATCAGACAAAGGATGCCAAGACCTCAACTTTGACAAATTCATCAACTCAAGAGGCTGCTCAAGAAGCTCAAACTGTGGCAATGATGGCTACTACAGGTAACCAAAAACCTTTCACTCAAGAATACTCACTACCTGTAGAACTAGAATTCCAAGCTTGGTTTGCTGATTTAGGTGCTTCTCACCACCAAACCCCCTATGATTCTCTTTTACAAACCAAATGCAAATATGTAGGGCCTAATAGGGTGTATGTGGGAAATGGTCAAACTATTAACATTGAATCTGTAGGTTCCTCTAAAGTGGTCTCTAGTATCATTCCTAATTATAAGTTGAAACTGATCAATATCATACGTGTTCCCTCAATCACTAGGAATTTATTGTTTGTTTCCAAGTTCTCTAATGATAACAATGTTGTGTTTGAGTTTCTTCCTAACAAGTGTTATATTAAATCTTAGGATTCTGACCAAATCATTGTGGAAGGAATTTTAGATGCTAGTGGTCTCTACTATTTTCCTCAACTAGCCTTGGAGCTCACAAGGTCTCACCATGTGCATCACAACTTGAGTGCTACTTCTCCTGTTCAAAGTTATGTTGCTTCTCACTCATGTTCAATATCTCTAATAATTGTAACAATACTATGTTGTGGCATAATAGGTTAGAACACATAAATTTTTCTTTAGTTTCTCATGTCCTAAAGTTGTGTAATATACATTCATCTAATAAACATGACTTTTGCAATTCCTGTAATCTTGGTAAATCTCATAGGTTGTATGCTCCTCTAACTGATATAGTATAGTTGCATTTGACATATTGTGACAACATATCACCATTATTGATATTCCTCAATTATGATGAGTGACAACAGTTATATATGATAGAACAAACACATCTTACATGTATAATAAATATATGTTACTCTGAGCACTTGGTTTTTCCTGAAATAGTCTACTACTTTAAGTTTTAACTTTTAAGTAGGGCAGCCATGTATAATGAATATATATTACTCTGAGCACTTGGTTTCTCCTGAAACTCTTATTATTTATCTCCTCCCTTTTATCTAAAACTAACAACTTCAGCAGAATCCATGAAAATGATTTTTTATTTTAAATAAGTGATTTTTCTACGAAATAATCTATAACAAATTGGTTCTTTGACATATTGGATAAACATGATAACATTTTCTATATGATAAGTATTTTACTATTCTTTAACTTAATTACAAATAAATTACTCTATGTAATATATTTAGCATGGCTAAATTTACGTTTCTTTTGGCTTGACTTTATTTACAGATGAGCTTTGGGTTATCAGGGCCAAATTCAGAGGGTTCAGAGCATTGAAATTCAGAGGGTCAAAGTGGCAAAAATTGACAAGTGGGTCTATTTTTTGATTCATGAAACTTTCTTACCTTGTATGTTGTTTTTCATTATACTTTTGTTGGTTCATGGACACATGTAAGTAATATGATATTTTTAGCAAGTTGTATCAATTAATTACAAAAAATTATGTTGATATATTAATTTAATTTTTAGCAAGTTGTATCAATTAATTACAAAAAACTGTGATCTGTGTTGTGTGATTTTTTTTGGGTGTAATTTGTTGATTGAGTTGGATAGTTTGATTTGGGGGTAAATTGTTAAATGGGAAAACTGCATCTGATTTGTGTGATTATACAAAAAAAAACTTCTTAGGTCAGTTAATTATACCTGATTTAAGAAAGTAAGTTCTTAGTTCGGGTATAAATGATTTCTGCAGGCTAGACTTATTAAGTCGGGTTCTGTCTAACCGACCTAATAATAGTTTGTTAAGTCAGGTTCACAACCAACTTAAGAAGTCAAAACTTCTTATGTCGGTAATTCTTAGGTCGGGCTCGGACCCGACTTAAAAAGTCATTTTTAACCGACTTAAAAAGCCTTTTTTCCACTAGTGGTTTGAGCTTCATTATTTAATTTTAATTTTTACATATATTATATAAAATATATGACATGGACTATAGTCTTTTATCTTTGTTTTATAGTGGGGAAAAACCTAAAATTTTATGTTGGAGTTGAAAAATAAAATATAATTAACTTTTTACACCTACTATAGTCTATTATGTACAATGCTTATTGATAAAAAAAATCTAAGACTTTGGGATGGTGAAGAAAAAACCTAAAATATTTGTCATTCATTTATAGTCTTTTAACTCTGTGGCTTACTGACGAAGAAACATAAAATTTGATGATGGAGAAGAAACATATTGAATATATTTACATCTAATTTGCCATAATTCAATGTGAAAAAGGAAAATATAAATAAGTTTTAGCTTCATTATTTAATTTTAAATTTTACCTATATTATATAAAATATATGTCACGGACTATAGTCTATTAATTTTTTACACCTACTATAGTCTATTATGTATGGTGCTTAGTGATAAAAAAAACCTAAGACTTTGGTATGGTGAAGAAAAAACCAAAAATATTATTCATTCATTTATAATCTTTTAACTCTATGGCTTACTGACGAAGAAACATGAAATTTGGTGATGGAGAAGAAACATATTGAATATATTTACATCTAATTTGCTTTAATTCAATGTGAAAAAGGTAAATATGAATAAGTTTGAGCTTTATTATTTAATTTTAATTTTTACCTATATTATATAAAATATATGTCGTGGACTATAGTCTTTTATCTTTGTTTTTTAATGGGAAAAAACCTAAAATTTTATGTTGGAGTTGAAAAATAAAATATAATTAATTTTTTACACCTACTATAGTCTATTATGTATGGTGCTTAGTGATAAAAAAACCTAAGACTTTGGGATGGTGATGAAAAAACCCAAAATATTTGTCATTCATTTATAGTCTTTTAACTATGTGGCTTACTGACGATGAAACATGAAATTTGGTGATGGAAAAGAAACATATTGAATATATTTACATCTAATTTACCATAATTCAATGTGAAAAAGGTAAAGATAAATAAGTTTCAGCTTCATTATTTAATATTAATTTTTACCTATATTATACAAAATATATGTCACGAACTATAGTCTTTTATCATTGTTTTTTAGTGGAGAAAAACCTAAAATTTTATGTTGGAGTTGAAAAATAAAATATAATTAATTTTTTACACCTACTATAGTCTATTATGTATGGTCCTTAATGATAAAAAAAACCTAAGACTTTGGGATGGTGAAGAAAAAACCTAAAAAATTTGTCATTCATTTAACTATGTGGCTTACTGACGAAGAAACATGAAATTTGGTGATGGAGAAGAAACATATTGAATATATTTACAACTAATTTGCCATAATTCAATGTGAAAAAGGTAAATATAAATAAGTTTGAGCTTCAATATTTAATTTTAATTTTTACCTATATTATAAAATATATATGTCATGGACTATAGTCTTTTTATCTTTGTGTTTTAGTGGGGAAAAACCTAAAATTTTATGTTGGAGTTGAAAAATAAAATATAATTAATTTTTTACACCTACTATAGTCTATTATGTATGGTGCTTAGTGATAAAAAAAATCTAAGACTTTGGCATGGTGAAGAAAAAACCAAGAATATTTGTCATTCATTTATAATTTTTTAACTCTGTGGCTTACTGACGAAGAAACATGAAATTTGGTGATGGAGAAGAAACATATTGAATATATTTACATATAATTTGCCATAATTCAATGTGAAAAAGGTAAATATAAATAAGTTTGAGCTTTATTATTTAATTTTAATTTTTACCTATATTTTATAAAATATATGTCATGGACTATATTCTTTTATCTTTGTTTTTTAGTGGGAAAAAACCTAAAATTTTATGTTGGAGTTGAAAAATAAAATATAATTAATTTTTTACACCTACTATAGTCTATTATGTACGGTGCTTATTGATAAAAAAACCTAAGACTTTGGGATGGTGAAGAAAAAACCTAAAATTTTTGTCATTCATTTATAATCTTTTAACTCTGTGGCTTACTGACGAAGAAACATGAAATTTGGTGATGGAGAAGAAACATATTGAATATATTTACATCTAATTTACCATAATTCAAGGTGAAAAAGGTAAATATAAATAAGTTTGATCTTCATTATTTAATTTATATTTTTACCTATATTATATAAAATATAATTCAAGGACTATAGTCTTTTATCTTTGTTTTTTAGTGGGGAAAAACCTAATATTTTATGTTGGAGTTGAAAAATAAAATATAATTAATTTTTTACACCTACTATAGTCTATTATGTATGGTGCTTAGTGATAAAAAAAACCTATGACTTTGGGATGGTGAAGAAAAAACCTAAAATATGTGTCATTAATTTATAGTCTTTTAACTATGTGGCTTACTAACGAAGAAATATGAAATTTGGTGATGGAGAAGAAACATATTGAATATATTTACATCTAATTTGCCATAATTCAATGTGAAAAAGGTAAATATAAATAAGTTTGAGCTTCATTATTTAATTTTAATTTTTACCTATATTATATAAAATATATGTCATGGACTATAGTCTTTTATCCTTGTTTTTTAGTGGGGAAAAACATAAAACTTTATGTTGGAGTTGAAAAATAAAATATAATTAATTTTTCACACCTACTATAGTCTATTATGTATGTTGCTTAGTGATAAAAAACCTAAGACTTTGGCATGGTGAAAAAAAAACCTAAAATTTTTGTCATTCATTTATAATCCTTTAAATCTGTGGCTTACTGACGAAGAAACATGAAATTTGGTGATGGAGAAGAAACATATTGAATATATTTACATCTAATTTTCCATAATTCAATGTGAAAAAGGTAAATATAAATAATTTTTTGCTTCATTATTTAATTTTAAATTTTACCTATATTATATAAAATATATGTCATGGACTATAGTCTTTTTATCTTTGTTTTTTAGTGGGGAAAAACCTAAAGTTTTATGTTGGAGTTGAAAAATAAAATATAATTAATTTTTTACACCTACTATAGTCTATTATGTATGGTGCTTAGTGATAAAAAAAACCTAAGACTTTGGCATGGTGAAGAAAAAACCAAAAATATTTTTCATTCATTTATAATCTTTTAACTCTGTGGCTTACTGACGAAGAAACATGAAATTTGGTGTTGGAGAAGAAACATATTGAATATATTTACATCTAATTTGCCATAATTCAATGTGAAAAAGGTAAATATAAATAAGTTTGAGCTTTGTTATTTAATTTTAACTTTTACCTATATTATATAAAATATATGTCATGGACTATAGTCTTTTATCTTTGTTTTTTAGTGGGAAAAAACCTAAAATTTTATGTTGGAGTTGAAATACAAAATATAATTAATTTTTTACACCTAATATAGTCTATTATGTATGGTGCTTAGTGATAAAAAAACCTAAGACTTTGGGATGGTGAAGAAAAAACCTAAAATATTTGTCATTAATTTATAGTCTTTTAACTCTGTGGCTTACTGACGAAGAAACATGAAATTTTGTGATGGAGAAGAAACATATTGAATATATTTACATCTAATTTACCATAATTCAATGTGAAAAAGGTAAATATAAATAAGTTTGATCTTCATTATTTAATTTATATTTTTACCTATATTATATAAAATATAATTCAAGGACTATAGTCTTTTATCTTTGTTTTTTAGTGGGGAAAAACCTAAAATTTTATTTTGAAGTTGAAAAATAAAATATAATTAATTTTTTACACCTACTATAGTCTATTATGTATGGTGCTTAGTGATAAAAAAAACCTAAGACTTTGGGATGGTGAAGAAAAAACCTAAAATATTTGTCATTAATTTATAGTCTTTTAACTATGTGGCTTACTAACGAAGAAACATGAAATTTGGTGATGGAGAAGAAACATATTGAATATATTTACATCTAATTTGCCATAATTCAATGTGAAAAAGGTAAATATAAATAATTTTGAGCTTCATTATTTAATTTTAATTTTTACCTATATTATATAAAATATATGTCATGGACTATAGTCTTTTATCCTTGTTTTTTAGTGGGGAAAAACATAAAACTTTATGTTGGAGTTGAAAAATAAAATATAATTAATTTTTCACACCTACTATAGTCTATTATGTATGTTGCATAGTGATAAAAAACCTAAGACTTTGGGATGGTGAAGAAAAAACCTAAAATTTTTGTTATTCATTTATAATCTTTTAACTTTGTGGCTTACTGACGAAGAAACATGGAATTTGGTGATGGAGAAGAAACATATTGAATATATTTACATCTAATTTTCCATAATTCAATGTGAAAAAGGTAAATATAAATAAGTTTTTGCTTCATTATTTAATTTTAAATTTGACCTATATTATATAAAATATATGTCATGGACTATAGTCTTTTTATCTTTGTTTTTTAGTGGGGAAAAACCTAAAATTTTATGTTGGAGTTGAAAAATAAAATATAATTAATTTTTTACACCTAGTATAGTCTATTATGTATGGTGCTTAATGATAAAAAAACCTAAGACTTTGGGATGGTGAAGAAAAAACCTAAAAAATTTGTCATTCATTTAACTATGTGGCTTACTGACGAAGAAACATGAAATTTGGTGATGGAGAAGAAACATATTGAATATATTGACATCTAATTTGCCATAATTCAATGTGAAAAAGGTAAATATAAATAAGTTTGAGCTTCATTATTTAATATTTATTTTTACCTATATTATACAAAATATATGTCACGGACTATAGTCTTTTATCATTGTTTTTTACTGGGGAAAAACCTTAAATTTTATGTTGGAGTTGAAAAATAAAATATAATTAATTTTTTACACCTACTATAGTCTATTATGTATGGTGCTTAGTGATAAAAAAACCTAAGACTTTGGTATGGTGAAGAAAAAACCAAAAATATTATTCATTCATTTATAATCTTTTAACTCTATGGCTTACTGACGAAGAAACATGAAATTTGGTGATGGAGAAGAAACATATTGAATATATTTACATCTAATTTGCTTTAATTCAATGTGAAAAAGGTAAATATGAATAAGTTTGAGCTTTATTATTTAATTTTAATTTTTACCTATATTATATAAAATATATGTCGTGGACTATAGTCTTTTATCTTTGTTTTTTAATGGGAAAAAACCTAAAATTTTATGTTGGAGTTGAAAAATAAAATATAATTAATTTTTTACACCTACTATAGTCTATTATGTATGGTGCTTAGTGATAAAAAAACCTAAGACTTTGGGATGGTGATGAAAAAACCCAAAATATTTGTCATTCATTTATAGTCTTTTAACTATGTGGCTTACTGACGATGAAACATGAAATTTGGTGATGGAAAAGAAACATATTGAATATATTTACATCTAATTTACCATAATTCAATGTGAAAAAGGTAAAGATAAATAAGTTTCAGCTTCATTATTTAATATTAATTTTTACCTATATTATACAAAATATATGTCACGAACTATAGTCTTTTATCATTGTTTTTTAGTGGAGAAAAACCTAAAATTTTATGTTGGAGTTGAAAAATAAAATATAATTAATTTTTTACACCTACTATAGTCTATTATGTATGGTCCTTAATGATAAAAAAAACCTAAGACTTTGGGATGGTGAAGAAAAAACCTAAAAAATTTGTCATTCATTTAACTATGTGGCTTACTGACGAAGAAACATGAAATTTGGTGATGGAGAAGAAACATATTGAATATATTTACAACTAATTTGCCATAATTCAATGTGAAAAAGGTAAATATAAATAAGTTTGAGCTTCAATATTTAATTTTAATTTTTACCTATATTATAAAATATATATGTCATGGACTATAGTCTTTTTATCTTTGTGTTTTAGTGGGGAAAAACCTAAAATTTTATGTTGGAGTTGAAAAATAAAATATAATTAATTTTTTACACCTACTATAGTCTATTATGTATGGTGCTTAGTGATAAAAAAAACCTAAGACTTTGGCATGGTGAAGAAAAAACCAAGAATATTTGTCATTCATTTATAATTTTTTAACTCTGTGGCTTACTGACGAAGAAACATGAAATTTGGTGATGGAGAAGAAACATATTGAATATATTTACATATAATTTGCCATAATTCAATGTGAAAAAGGTAAATATAAATAAGTTTGAGCTTTATTATTTAATTTTAATTTTTACCTATATTTTATAAAATATATGTCATGGACTATATTCTTTTATCTTTGTTTTTTAGTGGGAAAAAACCTAAAATTTTATGTTGGAGTTGAAAAATAAAATATAATTAATTTTTTACACCTACTATAGTCTATTATGTACGGTGCTTATTGATAAAAAAAACCTAAGACTTTGGGATGGTGAAGAAAAAACCTAAAATTTTTGTCATTCATTTATAATCTTTTAACTCTGTGGCTTACTGACGAAGAAACATGAAATTTGGTGATGGAGAAGAAACATATTGAATATATTTACATCTAATTTACCATAATTCAAGGTGAAAAAGGTAAATATAAATAAGTTTGATCTTCATTATTTAATTTATATTTTTACCTATATTATATAAAATATAATTCAAGGACTATAGTCTTTTATCTTTGTTTTTTAGTGGGGAAAAACCTAATATTTTATGTTGGAGTTGAAAAATAAAATATAATTAATTTTTTACACCTACTATAGTCTGTTATGTATGGTGCTTAGTGATAAAAAAAACCTATGACTTTGGGATGGTGAAGAAAAAACCTAAAATATGTGTCATTAATTTATAGTCTTTTAACTATGTGGCTTACTAACGAAGAAATATGAAATTTGGTGATGGAGAAGAAACATATTGAATATATTTACATCTAATTTGCCATAATTCAATGTGAAAAAGGTAAATATAAATAAGTTTGAGCTTCATTATTTAATTTTAATTTTTACCTATATTATATAAAATATATGTCATGGACTATAGTCTTTTATCCTTGTTTTTTAGTGGGGAAAAACATAAAACTTTATGTTGGAGTTGAAAAATAAAATATAATTAATTTTTCACACCTACTATAGTCTATTATGTATGTTGCTTAGTGATAAAAAACCTAAGACTTTGGCATGGTGAAGAAAAAACCTAAAATTTTTGTCATTCATTTATAATCCTTTAAATCTGTGGCTTACTGACGAAGAAACATGAAATTTGGTGATGGAGAAGAAACATATTGAATATATTTACATCTAATTTTCCATAATTCAATGTGAAAAAGGTAAATATAAATAATCTTTTGCTTCATTATTTAATTTTAAATTTTACCTATATTATATAAAATATATGTCATGGACTATAGTCTTTTTATCTTTGTTTTTTAGTGGGGAAAAACCTAAAGTTTTATGTTGGAGTTGAAAAATAAAATATAATTAATTTTTTACACCTACTATAGTCTATTATGTATGGTGCTTAGTGATAAAAAAAACCTAAGACTTTGGCATGGTGAAGAAAAAACCAAAAATATTTTTCATTCATTTATAATCTTTTAACTCTGTGGCTTACTGACGAAGAAACATGAAATTTGGTGTTGGAGAAGAAACATATTGAATATATTTACATCTAATTTGCCATAATTCAATGTGAAAAAGGTAAATATAAATAAGTTTGAGCTTTGTTATTTAATTTTAACTTTTACCTATATTATATAAAATATATGTCATGGACTATAGTCTTTTATCTTTGTTTTTTAGTGGGAAAAAACCTAAAATTTTATGTTGGAGTTGAAATACAAAATATAATTAATTTTTTACACCTAATATAGTCTATTATGTATGGTGCTTAGTGATAAAAAAACCTAAGACTTTGGGATGGTGAAGAAAAAACCTAAAATATTTGTCATTAATTTATAGTCTTTTAACTCTGTGGCTTACTGACGAAGAAACATGAAATTTTGTGATGGAGAAGAAACATATTGAATATATTTACATCTAATTTACCATAATTCAATGTGAAAAAGGTAAATATAAATAAGTTTGATCTTCATTATTTAATTTATATTTTTACCTATATTATATAAAATATAATTCAAGGACTATAGTCTTTTATCTTTGTTTTTTAGTGGGGAAAAACCTAAAATTTTATTTTGAAGTTGAAAAATAAAATATAATTAATTTTTTACACCTACTATAGTCTATTATGTATGGTGCTTAGTGATAAAAAAAACCTAAGACTTTGGGATGGTGAAGAAAAAACCTAAAATATTTGTCATTAATTTATAGTCTTTTAACTATGTGGCTTACTAACGAAGAAACATGAAATTTGGTGATGGAGAAGAAACATATTGAATATATTTACATCTAATTTGCCATAATTCAATGTGAAAAAGGTAAATATAAATAATTTTGAGCTTCATTATTTAATTTTAATTTTTACCTATATTATATAAAATATATGTCATGGACTATAGTCTTTTATCCTTGTTTTTTAGTGGGGAAAAACATAAAACTTTATGTTGGAGTTGAAAAATAAAATATAATTAATTTTTCACACCTACTATAGTCTATTATGTATGTTGCATAGTGATAAAAAACCTAAGACTTTGGGATGGTGAAGAAAAAACCTAAAATTTTTGTTATTCATTTATAATCTTTTAACTTTGTGGCTTACTGACGAAGAAACATGGAATTTGGTGATGGAGAAGAAACATATTGAATATATTTACATCTAATTTTCCATAATTCAATGTGAAAAAGGTAAATATAAATAAGTTTTTGCTTCATTATTTAATTTTAAATTTGACCTATATTATATAAAATATATGTCATGGACTATAGTCTTTTTATCTTTGTTTTTTAGTGGGGAAAAACCTAAAATTTTATGTTGGAGTTGAAAAATAAAATATAATTAATTTTTTACACCTAGTATAGTCTATTATGTATGGTGCTTAATGATAAAAAAACCTAAGACTTTGGGATGGTGAAGAAAAAACCTAAAAAATTTGTCATTCATTTAACTATGTGGCTTACTGACGAAGAAACATGAAATTTGGTGATGGAGAAGAAACATATTGAATATATTGACATCTAATTTGCCATAATTCAATGTGAAAAAGATAAATATAAATAAGTTTGAGCTTCATTATTTAATATTTATTTTTACCTATATTATACAAAATAAATGTCACGGACTATAGTCTTTTATCATTGTTTTTTAGTGGGGAAAAACCTTAAATTTTATGTTGGAGTTGAAAAATAAAATATAATTAATTTTTTACACCTACTATAGTCTATTATGTATGGTGCTTAGTGATAAAAAAACCTAAGACTTTGGGATGGTGAAGAAAAAACCAAAAATATTTGTCATTTATTTATAGTCTTTCAACTATGTGGCTTACTGACGAAGAAACATGAAATTTGGTGATAGAGAAGAAACATATTGAATATATTTACATCTAATTTGCCATAATTCAATGTAAAAAGGTAAATATAAATAAGTTTGAGCTTCATTATTTAATATTAATTTTTACCTATATTATACAAAATATATGTCACGGACTATAGTCTTTTATCATTGTTTTTTAGTGGAGAAAAACCTAAAATTTTATGTTGGAGTTGAAAAATAAAATATAATTAATTTTTTACACCTACTATAGTCTATTATGTATGGTCCTTAATGATAAAAAAACCTAAGACTTTGGGATGGTGAAGAAAAAACCTAAAAAATTTGTCATTCATTTAACTATGTGGCTTACTGACGAAGAAACATGAAATTTGGTGATGGAGAAGAAACATATTGAATATATTTACAACTAATTTGCCATAATTCAATGTGAAAAAGGTAAATATAAATAAGTTTGAGCTTCATTATTTAATATTAATTTTTATCTATATTATACAAAATAAATGTCACGGACTATAGTCTTTTATCATTGTTTTTTAGTGGGGAAAAACCTTAAATTTTATGTTGGAGTTGAAAAATAAAATATAATTAATTTTTTACACCTACTATAGTCTATTATGTATGGTGCTTAGTGATAAAAAAACCTAAGACTTTGGGATGGTGAAGAAAAAACCAAAAATATTTGTCATTTATTTATAGTCTTTCAACTATGTGGCTTACTGACGAAGAAACATGAAATTTGGTGATAGAGAAGAAACATATTGAATATATTTACATCTAATTTGCCATAATTCAATGTAAAAAGGTAAATATAAATAAGTTTGAGCTTCATTATTTAATATTAATTTTTACCTATATTATACAAAATATATGTCACGGACTATAGTCTTTTATCATTGTTTTTTAGTGGGTAAAAACCTAAAATTTTATGTTGGAGTTGAAAAATAAAATATAATTAATTTTTTACATCTACTATAGTCTATTATGTATGGTGCTTAGTGATAAAAAAACCTAAGACTTTGGGATGGTGAAGAAAAAACCTAAAATATTTGTCATTAATTTATAGTCTTTTAACTATGTGGCTTACTAACGAAGAAACATTAAATTTGGTGATGGAGAAGAAACATATTGAATATATTTACATCTAATTTGCCATAATTCAATGTGAAAAAGGTAAAGATAAATAAGTTTGAGCTTCATTATTTAATATTAATTTTTACCTATATTATACAAAATATATGTCACGGACTATAGTCTTTTATCCTTGTTTTTTAGTGGGGAAAAACCTAAAATTTTATGTTGGAGTTGAAAAATAAAATATCTTTAATTTTTTACACCTACTATAGTCTATTATGTATGGTGCTTACTGATAAAAAACCTAAGACTTTGGGATGGTGAAGAAAAAACCTAAAATATTTGTCATTAATTTATAGTCTTTTAACTATGTGGCTTACTAACGAAGAAACGTGAAATTTAGTGATGGAGAAGAAACATATTGAATATATTTACATCTAATTTGCCATAATTTAATGTGAAAAAGGTAAACATAAATAAGTTTGAGCTTCATAATTTAATTTTAATTTTTACCTATATTATATAAAATATATGTCATGGACTATAGTCTTTTATCCTTGTTTTTTAGTTGGGAAAAAACATAAAACTTTATGTTGGAGTTGAAAAATAAAATATAATTAATTTTTTACACCTACTATAGCCTATTATGTATGGTGCTAATAGATAAAAAAACCTAAGACTTTGGGATGGTGAAGAAAAAACCTAAAATATTTGTCATTGATTTTAAGTCTTTTAACTCTGTGGCTTACTGACGAAGAAACATGAAATTTGGTGATGGAGAAGAAACATATTGAATATATTTACATCTAATTAGCCATAATTCAATGTGAAAAAGGTAAATATAAATAAGTTTGAACTTTATTATTTAATTTTAATTTTTACCTATATTATATAAAATATATGTCATGGACTATAGTCTTTTATCTTTGTTTTTTAATGGGAAAAAACCTAAAATTTTATGTTGGAGTTGAAAAATAAAATATAATTAATTTTTTACACCTACTATAGTCTATTATGTATGGTGCTTAGTGATAAAAAACCTAAGAATTTGGGATGGTGATGAAAAAACCCAAAATATTTGTCATTCATTTATAGTCTTTTAACTATGTGGCTTACTGACGAAGAAACATGAAATTTGGTGATGGAGAAGAAACATATTGAATATATTTACATCTAATTTACCATAATTCAATGTGAAAAAGGTAAAGATAAATAAGTTTGAGCTTCATTATTTAATATTAATTTTTACCTATATTATATAAAATATATGTCATGGACTATAGTCTTTTATCTTTGTTTTTTAATGGGAAAAAACCTAAAATTTTATGTTGGAGTTGAAAAATAAAATATAATTAATTTTTTACACCTACTATAGTCTATTATGTATGGTGCTTAGTGATAAAAAACCTAAGAATTTGGGATGGTGATGAAAAAACCCAAAATATTTGTCATTCATTTATAGTCTTTTAACTATGTGGCTTACTGACGAGGAAACATGAAATTTGGTGATGGAGAAGAAACATATTGAATATATTTACATCTAATTTGCCATAATTCAATGTGAAAAAGGTAAAGATAAATAAGTTTGAGCTTCATTATTTAATATTAATTTTTACCTATATTATACAAAATATATGTCACGGACTATAGTCTTTTATCATTGTTTTTTAGTGGGGAAAAACCTAAAATTTTATGTTGGAGTTGAAAAATAAAATATAATTAATTTTTTACATCTACTATAGTCTATTATGTATGGTGCTTAGTGATAAAAAAACTTAAGACTTTGGGATGGTGAAGAAAAAACCTAAAATATTTGTCATTAATTTATAGTCTTTTAACTATGTGGCTTACTAACGAAGAAACATTAAATTTGGTGATGGAGAAGAAACATATTGAATATATTTACATCTAATTTGCCATAATTCAATGTGAAAAAGGTAAAGATAAATCAGTTTGAGCTTCATTATTAAATATTAATTTTTACCTATATTATACAAAATATATGTCACGGACTATAGTCTTTTATCATTGTTTTTTAGTGGGGAAAAACCTAAAATTTTATGTTGGAGTTGAAAAATAAAATATAATTAATTTTTTACACCTACTATAGTCTATTATGTATGGTGCTTAGTGATAAAAAAACCTAAGACTTTGGGATGGTGAAGAAAAAACCTAAAATATTTGTCATTAATTTATAGTCTTTTAACTATGTCGCTTACTAACGAAGAAACATGAAATTTGGTGATGGAGAAGAAACATATTGAATATATTTACATCTAATTTGGCATAATTCAATGTGAAAAAGGTAAATATAAATAAGTTTGAGCTTCATTATTTAATTTTAATATTTACATATATTATATAAAATATATGTCATGGACTATAGTTTTTTATCCTTGTTTTTTAGTGGGGAAAAACCTAAAATTTTATGTTGGAGTTGAAAAATAAAATATAATTAATTTTTTACACCTACTATAGTCTATTATGTATGGTCCTTAATGATAAAAAAACCTAATACTTTGGGATGGTGAAGAAAAAACTTAAAAAATTTGTCATTCATTTAACTATGTGGCTTACTGACGAAGAAACATTAAATTTGGTGATGGAGAAGAAACATATTGAATATATTTACATCTAATTTGCCATAATTTAATGTGAAAAAGGTAAACATAAATAAGTTTGAGCTTCATAATTTAATTTTAATTTTTACCTATATTATATAAAATATATGTCATGGACTATAGTCTTTTATCCTTGTTTTTTAGTTGGGAAAAAACATAAAACTTTATGTTGGAGTTGAAAAATAAAATATAATTAATTTTTTACACCTACTATAGCCTTTTATGTATGGTGCTAATAGATAAAAAAACCTAAGACTTTGGGATGGTGAAGAAAAAACCTAAAATATTTGTCATTCATTTTAAGTCTTTTAACTCTGTGGCTTACTGACGAAGAAACATGAAATTTGGTGATGGAGAAGAAACATATTGAATATATTTACATCTAATTAGCCATAATTCAATGTAAAAAGGTAAATATAAATAAGTTTGAGCTTCATTATTTAATATTAATTTTTACCTATATTATACAAAATATATGTCATGGACTATAGTCTTTTATCATTGTTTTTTAGTGGGTAAAAACCTAAAATTTTATGTTGGAGTTGAAAAATAAAATATAATTAATTTTTTACATCTACTATAGTCTATTATGTATGGTGCTTAGTGATAAAAAAACCTAAGACTTTGGGATGGTGAAGAAAAAACCTAAAATATTTGTCATTAATTTATAGTCTTTTAACTATGTGGCTTACTAACGAAGAAACATTAAATTTGGTGATGGAGAAGAAACATATTGAATATATTTACATCTAATTTGCCATAATTTAATGTGAAAAAGGTAAACATAAATAAGTTTGAGCTTCATAATTTAATTTTAATTTTTACCTATATTATATAAAATATATGTCATGGACTATAGTCTTTTATCCTTGTTTTTTAGTTGGGAAAAAACATAAAACTTTATGTTGGAGTTGAAAAATAAAATATAATTAATTTTTTACACCTACTATAGCCTTTTATGTATGGTGCTAATAGATAAAAAAACCTAAGACTTTGGGATGGTGAAGAAAAAACCTAAAATATTTGTCATTCATTTTAAGTCTTTTAACTCTGTGGCTTACTGACGAAGAAACATGAAATTTGGTGATGGAGAAGAAACATATTGAATATATTTACATCTAATTAGCCATAATTCAATGTGAAAAAGGTAAATATAAATAAGTTTGAACTTTATTATTTAATTTTAATTTTTACCTATATTATATAAAATATATGTCATGGATTATAGTCTTTTATCTTTGTTTTTTAATGGGAAAAAACCTAAAATTTTATGTTGGAGTTGAAAAATAAAATATAATTAATTTTTTACACCTACTATAGTCTATTATGTATGGTGCTTAGTGATAAAAAACCTAAGAATTTGGGATGGTGATGAAAAAACCCAAAATATTTGTCATTCATTTATAGTCTTTTAACTATGTGGCTTACTGACGAAGAAACATGAAATTTGGTGATGGAGAAGAAACATATTGAATATATTTACATCTAATTTACCATAATTCAATGTGAAAAAGGTAAAGATAAATAAGTTTGAGCTTCATTATTTAATATTAATTTTTACCTATATTATATAAAATATATGTCATGGACTATAGTCTTTTATCTTTGTTTTTTAATGGGAAAAAACCTAAAATTTTATGTTGGAGTTGAAAAATAAAATATAATTAATTTTTTACACCTACTATAGTCTATTATGTATGGTGCTTAGTGATAAAAAACCTAAGAATTTGGGATGGTGATGAAAAAACCCAAAATATTTGTCATTCATTTATAGTCTTTTAACTATGTGGCTTACTGACGAAGAAACATGAAATTTGGTGATGGAGAAGAAACATATTGAATATATTTACATCTAATTTGCCATAATTCAATGTGAAAAAGGTAAAGATAAATAAGTTTGAGCTTCATTATTTAATATTAATTTTTACCTATATTATACAAAATATATGTCACGGACTATAGTCTTTTATCATTGTTTTTTAGTGGGGAAAAACCTAAAATTTTATGTTGGAGTTGAAAAATAAAATATAATTAATTTTTTACATCTACTATAGTCTATTATGTATGGTGCTTAGTGATAAAAAAACTTAAGACTTTGGGATGGTGAAGAAAAAACCTAAAATATTTGTCATTAATTTATAGTCTTTTAACTATGTGGCTTACTAACGAAGAAACATTAAATTTGGTGATGGATAAGAAACATATTGAATATATTTACATCTAATTTGCCATAATTCAATGTGAAAAAGGTAAAGATAAATCAGTTTGAGCTTCATTATTTAATATTAATTTTTACCTATATTATACAAAATATATGTCACGGACTATAGTCTTTTATCATTGTTTTTTAGTGGGGAAAAACCTAAAATTTTATGTTGGAGTTGAAAAATAAAATATCTTTAATTTTTTACACCTACTATAGTCTATTATGTATGGTGCTTACTGATAAAAAACCTAAGACTTTGGGATGGTGAAGAAAAAACCTAAAATATTTGTCATTAATTTATAGTCTTTTAACTATGTGGCTTACTAACGAAGAAACATTAAATTTGGTGATGGAGAAGAAACATATTGAATATATTTACATCTAATTTGCCATAATTTAATGTGAAAAAGGTAAACATAAATAAGTTTGAGCTTCATAATTTAATTTTAATTTTTACCTATATTATATAAAATATATGTCATGGACTATAGTCTTTTATCCTTGTTTTTTAGTTGGGAAAAAACATAAAACTTTATGTTGGAGTTGAAAAATAAAATATAATTAATTTTTTACACCTACTATAGCCTTTTATGTATGGTGCTAATAGATAAAAAAACCTAAGACTTTGGGATGGTGAAGAAAAAACCTAAAATATTTGTCATTCATTTTAAGTCTTTTAACTCTGTGGCTTACTGACGAAGAAACATGAAATTTGGTGATGGAGAAGAAACATATTGAATATATTTACATCTAATTAGCCATAATTCAATGTGAAAAAGGTAAATATAAATAAGTTTGAACTTTATTATTTAATTTTAATTTTTACCTATATTATATAAAATATATGTCATGGATTATAGTCTTTTATCTTTGTTTTTTAATGGGAAAAAACCTAAAATTTTATGTTGGAGTTGAAAAATAAAATATAATTAATTTTTTACACCTACTATAGTCTATTATGTATGGTGCTTAGTGATAAAAAACCTAAGAATTTGGGATGGTGATGAAAAAACCCAAAATATTTGTCATTCATTTATAGTCTTTTAACTATGTGGCTTACTGACGAAGAAACATGAAATTTGGTGATGGAGAAGAAACATATTGAATATATTTACATCTAATTTACCATAATTCAATGTGAAAAAGGTAAAGATAAATAAGTTTGAGCTTCATTATTTAATATTAATTTTTACCTATATTATATAAAATATATGTCATGGACTATAGTCTTTTATCTTTGTTTTTTAATGGGAAAAAACCTAAAATTTTATGTTGGAGTTGAAAAATAAAATATAATTAATTTTTTACACCTACTATAGTCTATTATGTATGGTGCTTAGTGATAAAAAACCTAAGAATTTGGGATGGTGATGAAAAAACCCAAAATATTTGTCATTCATTTATAGTCTTTTAACTATGTGGCTTACTGACGAAGAAACATGAAATTTGGTGATGGAGAAGAAACATATTGAATATATTTACATCTAATTTGCCATAATTCAATGTGAAAAAGGTAAAGATAAATAAGTTTGAGCTTCATTATTTAATATTAATTTTTACCTATATTATACAAAATATATGTCACGGACTATAGTCTTTTATCATTGTTTTTTAGTGGGGAAAAACCTAAAATTTTATGTTGGAGTTGAAAAATAAAATATAATTAATTTTTTACATCTACTATAGTCTATTATGTATGGTGCTTAGTGATAAAAAAACTTAAGACTTTGGGATGGTGAAGAAAAAACCTAAAATATTTGTCATTAATTTATAGTCTTTTAACTATGTGGCTTACTAACGAAGAAACATTAAATTTGGTGATGGAGAAGAAACATATTGAATATATTTACATCTAATTTGCCATAATTCAATGTGAAAAAGGTAAAGATAAATCAGTTTGAGCTTCATTATTTAATATTAATTTTTACCTATATTATACAAAATATATGTCACGGACTATAGTCTTTTATCATTGTTTTTTAGTGGGGAAAAACCTAAAATTTTATGTTGGAGTTGAAAAATAAAATATAATTAATTTTTTACACCTACTATAGTCTATTATGTATGGTGCTTAGTGATAAAAAACCTAAGACTTTGGGATGGTGAAGAAAAAACCTAGAATATTTGTCATTAATTTATAGTCTTTTAACTATGTCGCTTACTAACGAAGAAACATGAAATTTGGTGATGGAGAAGAAACATATTGAATATATTTACATCTAATTTGCCATAATTCAATGTGAAAAAGGTAAATATAAATAAGTTTGAGCTTCATTATTTAATTTTAATATTTACATATATTATATAAAATATATGTCATGGACTATGGTTTTTTATCCTTGTTTTTTAGTGGGGAAAAACCTAAAATTTTATGTTGGAGTTGAAAAATAAAATATAATTAATTTTTTACACCTATTATAGTCTATTATGTATGGTGCTTAGTGATAAAAAATACCTAAGACTTTGGCATGGTGAAGAAAAAACCAAAAATATTTGTCATTCATTTATAATTTTTTAACTCTGTGGCTTACTGACGAAGAAACATGAAATTTGATGATGGAGAAGATACATATTGAATATATTTACATCTAATTTGCCATAATTCAATGTGAAAAAGGTAAATATAAATAAGTTTGAGCTTCATTATTTAATTTTAATATTTACCTATATTATATAAAATATATGTCATGGACTATAGTTTTTTATCCTTATTTTTTAGTCGGGAAAAACCTAAAATTTTATGTTGGAGTTGAAAAATAAAATATAATTAATTTTTTACACCTACTATATTCTATTATGTATGGTGCTTAGTGATAAAAAATACCTAAGATTTTGGCATGGTGAAGAAAAAACCAAAAATATTTGTCATTCATTTATAATTTTTTAACTCTGTGGCTTACTGACGAAGAAACATGAAATTTGGTGATGGAGAAGATACATATTGAATATTTTTACATATAATTTGCCATAATTCAATGTGAAAAAGGTAAATATCAATAAGTTTGAGCTTTATTATTTAATTTTAATTTTTACCTATATTATATAAAATATATGTCATGAACTATAGTCTTTTATCTTTGTTTTTTAGTGGGAAAAAACCTAAAATTTTATGTTGGAGTTGAAAAATAAAATATAATTAATTTTTTACACCTACTATAGTCTATTATGTACGGTGCTTATTGATAAAAAAACCTAAGACTTTGGGATGGTGAAGAAAAAACCTAAAATTTTTGTCATTCATTTATAATCTTTTAACTCTGTGGCTTACTGACGAAGAAACATGAAATTTGGTGATGGAGAAGAAACATATTGAATATATTTACATCTAATTTAATTTTTTACACCTACTATAGTCTATTATGTATGGTGCTTAGTGATAAAAAAACCTAAGACTTTGGGATGGTGAAGAAAAAACCTAAAATATTTGTCATTAATTTATAGTCTTTTAACTATGTGGCTTACTAACGAAGAAACATTAAATTTGGTGATGGAGAAGAAACATATTGAATATATTTACATCTAATTTGCCATAATTCAATGTGAAAAAGGTAAATATAAATAAGTTTGAGCTTCATTATTTAATTTTAATTTTTTACCTATATTATATAAATTATATGTCATGGACTATATTCTTTTATCCTTGTTTTTTAGTGGGGAAAAAACCTAAAGTTTTATGTTGGAGTTGAAAAATAAAATAAAATTAATTTTTGACACCTACTATCGTCTATTATGTATGGTGCTAATAGATAAAAAAACCTAAGACTTTGGGATGGTGAAGAAAAAACCTAAAATATTTGTCATTCATTTTAAGTATTTTAACTCTGTGGCTTACTGACGAAGAAACATGAAATTTGGTGATGGAGAAGAAACATATTGAATATATTTACATCTAATTTGCCATAATTCAATGTGAAAAAGGTAAATATAAATAAGTTTGAGCTTTATTATTTAATTTTAATTTTTACCTATATTATATAAAATATATGTCATGGACTATAGTCTTTTATCATTGTTTTTTAGTGGGGAAAAACCTAAAATTTTATGTTGGAGGTTAAAAATAAAATATAATTAATTTTTTACATCTACTATAGTCTATTATGTATGGTGCTTAGTGATAAAAAAACTTAAGACTTTGGGATGGTGAAGAAAAAACCTAAAATATTTGTCATTAATTTATAGTCTTTTAACTATGTGGCTTACTAACGAAGAAACATTAAATTTGGTGATGGAGAAGAAACATATTGAATATATTTACATCTAATTTGCCATAATTCAATGTGAAATAGGTAAAGATAAATCAGTTTGAGCTTCATTATTTAATATTAATTTTTACCTATATTATACAAAATATATGTCACGGACTATAGTCTTTTATCATTATTTTTTAGTGGGGAAAAACCTAAAATTTTATGTTGGAGTTGAAAAATAAAATATAATTAATTTTTTACACCTACTATAGTCTATTATGTATGGTGCTTAGTGATAAAAAACCTATGAATTTGGGATGGTGAAGAAAAAACCTAAAATATTTGTCATTAATTTATAGTCTTTTAACTATGTGGCTTACTAACGAAGAAACATGAAATTTGGTGATGGAGAAGAAACATATTGAATATATTTACATCTAATTTGCCATAATTCAATGTGAAAAAGGTAAATATAAATAAGTTTGAGCTTCATTATTTAATTTTAATATTTACATATATTATATAAAATATATGTCATGGACTATAGTTTCTTATCCTTGTTTTTTAGTGGGGAAAAACCTAAAATTTTATGTTGGAGTTGAAAAATAAAATATAATTAATTT
>CAWUDS030001372.1:0-175824 GCA_963859935.3 Lathyrus sativus
GGGAAAAACATAAAACTTTATGTTGGAGTTGAAAAATAAAATATCATTAATTTTTTACACCTACTATAGTCTATTATGTATGGTGCTTAGTGATAAAAAACCTAAGACTTTGGGATGGTGAAGAAAAAACCTTAAATATTTGTCATTAATTTATAGTCTTTTAACTATGTGGCTTACTAACGAAGAAACATGAAATTTGGTGATGGAGAAGAAACATATTGAATATATTTACATCTAATTTGCCATAATTCAATGTGAAAAAGGTAAATATAAATAAGTTTGAGCTTCATTATTTAATTTTAATTTTTACCTATATTATATAAAATATATGTCATGGACTATAGTTTTTTATCCTTGTTTTTTAGTGGGGAAAAACCTAAAATTTTATGTTGGAGTTGAAAAACAAAATATAATTAATTTTTTACACCTACTATAGTCTATTATGTATGGTGCTTAGTGATAAAAAAACCTAAGACTTTGGCATGGTGAAGAAAAAACCAAAAATATTTGTCATTCATTTATAATTTTTTAACTCTGTGGCTTACTGACGAAGAAACATGAAATTTGGTGATGGAGAAGAAACATATTGAATATATTTACATATAATTTTCCATAATTCAATGTGAAAAAGGTAAATATAAATAGGTTTGAGCTTTATTATTTATATTTAATTTTTACCTATATTATATAAAATATATGTCATGGACTATAGTCTTTTATCTTTGTTTTTTAGTGGGAAAAAACCTAAAATTTTATGTTGGAGTTGAAAAATAAAATATAATTAATTTTTTACACCTACTATAGTCTATTATGTATGGTGCTTATTGATAAAAAAACCTAAGACTTTGGGATGGTGAAGAAAAAACCTAAAATTTTTGTCATTCATTTATAATATTTTAACTCTATGGCTTAGTGACGAAGAAACATGAAATTTGGTGATGGAGAAGAAACATATTGAATATATTTGCATCTAATTTACCATAATTCAATGTGAAAAAGGTAAATATAAATAAGTTTGAGCTTCATTACTTAATTTATATTTTTACCTATATTATATAAAATATATGTCATGGATTACAGTCTTTTATCTTTGTTTTTTAGAGGGGAAAAACCTAAATTTTTATGATGTAGTTGAAAAATAAAATATAATTAATTTTTTAAACCTACTATAGTCTATTATGTATGTTGCTTAGTGATAAAAAAACCTAAGACTTTGGCATTGTGAAGAAAAAACCTAAAATATTTGTCATTCATTTATAGTCTTTTAACTCTGTGGCTTACTGACGAAGAAAAATGAAATTTGATGATGGAGAAGAAACATATTGAATATATTTACATCTAATTTTCCATAATTCACTGTGAAAAATGTAAATATAAATAAGTTTGAGCTTCATTACTTAATTTTAATTTTTACCTATATTATATAAAATATATGTCATGGACTATAGTCTTTTATCTTTGTTTTTTAGAGGGAAAAAGCCTAAAATTTTATGTTGGAGTTGAAAAATAAAATATAATTAATTTTTTACACCTACTATAGCCTATTATGTACGGTGCTTATTGATAAAAAACCCTAAGACTTTGGGATGGTGAAGAAAAAACCTAAAATGTTTGTCATTCATTTATAATCTTTTAACTCTGTGGCTTACTGACGAAGAAACATGAAATTTGGTGATGGAGAAGAAACATATTGAATATATTTACATCTAATTTAATTTTTTACACCTACTATAGTCTATTATGTATGGTGCTTAGTGTTAAAAAAACCTAAAACTTTGGGATGGTGAAGAAAAAACCTAAAATATTTGTCATTAATTTATAGTCTTTTAACTATGTGGCTTACTAACGAAGAAACATGAAATTTGGTGATGGAGAAGAAACATATTGAATATATTTACATCTAATTTGCCATAATTCAATGTGAAAAAGTAAATATAAATAAGTTTGAGCTTCATTATTTAATTTTAATTTTTACCTATATTATATAAAATATATGTCATGGACTATAGTCTTTTATCCTTGTTTTTTAGTGGGGAAAAAACCTAAAGTTTTATGTTGGAGTTGAAAAATAAAATATAATTAATTTTTTACACCTACTATAGTCTATTATGTACGGTGCTTATTGATAAAAAAACCTAAGACTTTGGGATGGTGAAGAAAAAACCTAAAATATTTGTCATTCATTTATAGTCTTGTAACTTTGTGGCTTACTGACAAAGAAACATGAAATTTGGTGATGGAGAAGAAACATATTGAATATATTTACATCTAATTTACCATAATTCAATGTGAAAAAGTTAAATTTAAATAAGTTTGAGCTTCATTACTTAATTTATATTTTTACCTATAATATATAAAATATATGTCATGGACTATAGTCTTCTATCATTGTTTTTTAGTGGGAAAAAACCTAAAATTTTATGATGTAGTTGAAAAACAAAATATAATTAATTTTCTAAACCTACTATAGTCTATTATGTATGTTGCTTAGTGATAAAAAAAAACTAAGACTTTGGCATGGTGAAGAAAAAACCTAAAACATTTGTCATTCATTTATAGTCTTTTAACTCTGTGGCTTACGGACGAAGAAACATGAAATTTGGTGATGGAGAAGAAACATATTGAATATATTTACATCTAATTTACCATAATTCAATGTGAAAAGTTAAATATAACTATGTTTGAGCATCATTATTTAATTTATATTTTTACCTATATTATATAAAATATATGTCATGGAATATAGTCTTTTATCTTTGTTTTTTAGTGGGGAAAAACCTATAATTTTATGATGTAGTTGAAAAATAAAATATAATTAATTTTTTAAACCTACTATAGTCTATTATGTATGTTGCTTAGTGATAAAAAAAACCTAAGACTTGGGCATTGTGAAGAAAAAACCTAAAACATTTGTCATTCATTTATAGTCTTTTAACTCTGTGGCTTACTGACAAAGAAAAATGAAATTTGAGGATGGAGAAGAAACATATTGAATATATCTACATCTAATTTTCCATAATTCAATGTGAAAAAGGTAAATATAAATAAGTTTGAGCTTCATTATTTAATTTTAAATTTTACCTATACTATATAAAATATATGTCATGGACTACAGTCTTTTATCTTTGTTTTTTAGTGGGGAAAAACCTAAAATTTTATGTTGGAGTTGAAAAATAAAATATAATTAATTTTTTACACCTACTATAGTCTATTATGTATAGTTCTTAGTGATAAAAATACCTAAGACTTTGGGATGGTGAAGAAAAAACCTAAAATATTTGTCATTCATTTATAATTTTTTAACTCTGTGGCTTACTGACGAAGAAACATGAAATTTGGTGATGGAGAAGAAACATATTAAATATATTTACATATAATTTTCCATAATTAAATGTGAAAAAGGTAAATATAAATAGGTTTGAGCTTTATTATTTATATTTAATTTTTACCTATATTATATAAAATATATGTCATGGACTATAGTCTTTTATCTTTGTTTTTTAGTGTGAAAAAACCTAAAATTTTATGTTGGAGTTGAAAAATAAAATATAATTAATTTTTTACACCTACTATAGTCTATTATGTATGGTGCTTATTGATAAAAAACCTAAGACTTTGGGATGGTGAAGAAAAAACCTAAAATTTTTGTCATTCATTTATAATATTTTAACTCTGTGGCTTAGTGACGATGAAACATGAAATTTGGTGATGGAGAAGAAACATATTGAATATATTTACATCTAATTTACCATAATTCAATGTGAAAAAGGTAAATATAAATAAGTTTGAGCTTCATTACTTAATTTATATTTTTACCTATATTATATAAAATATATGTCATGGATTACAGTCTTTTATCTTTGTTTTTTAGAGGGGAAAAACCTAAATTTTTATGATGTAGTTGAAAAATAAAATATAATTAATTTTTTAAACCTACTATAGTCTATTATGTATGTTGCTTAGTGTTAAAAAAACCTAAGACTTTGGGATGGTGAATAAAAAACCTAAAATATTTGTCATTAATTTATAGTCTTTTAACTATGTGGCTTACTGACGAAGAAACATGAAGTTTGGTGATGGAGAAGAAACATATTGAATATATTTACATCTAATTTGCCATAATTCAATGTGAAAAAGTAAATTAAATAAGTTTGAGCTTCATTATTTAATTTTAATTTTTATCTATATTATATAAAATATATGTCATGGACTATAGTCTTTTATCCTTGTTTTTTAGTGGGGAAAAAACCTAAAGTTTTATGTTGGAGTTGAAAAATAAAATATAACTAATTTTTTACACCTACTATAGTCTATTATGTACGGTGCTTATTGATAAAAAAACCTAAGACTTTGGGATGGTGAAGAAAAAACCTAAAATATTTGTCATTCATTTATAGTCTTGTAACTTTGTGGCTTACTGACGAAGAAACATGAAATTTGGTGATGGAGAAGAAACATATTGAATATATTTACATCTAATTTACCATAATTCAATGGGAAAAAGTTAAATTTAAATAAGTTTGAGCTTCATTACTTAATTTATATTTTTACCTATATTATATAAAATATATGTCATGGACTATAGTCTTTTATCATTGTTTTTTAGTGGGAAAAAACCTAATATTTTATGATGTAGTTGAAAAATAAAATATAATTAATTTTCTAAACCTACTATAGTCTATTATGTATGTTGCTTAGTGATAAAAAAAACTAAGACTTTGGCATGGTGAAGAAAAAACCTAAAACATTTGTCATTCATTTATAGTCTTTTAACTTTGTGGCTTACGGACGAAGAAACATGAAATTTGGTGATGGAGAAGAAACATATTGAATATATTTACATCTAATTTACCATAATTCAATGTGAAAAAGTTAAATATAACTAAGTTTGAGCATCATTATTTAATTTATATTTTTACCTATATTATATAAAATATATGTCATGGAATATAGTCTTTTATCTTTGTTTTTTAGTGGGGAAAAACCTATAATTTTATGATGTAGTTGAAAAATAAAATATAATTAATTTTTTAAACCTACTATAGTCTATTATGTATGTTGCTTAGTGATAAAAAAACCTAAGACTTGGGCATTGTGAAGAAAAAACCTAAAATATTTGTCAATCATTTATAATCTTTTAACTCTGTGGCTTACTGACGAAGAAACATGAAATTTGGTGATGGAGAAGAAACATATTGAATATATTTACATCAAATTTAATTTTTTACACCTACTATAGTCTATTATGTATGGTGCTTAGTGTTAAAAAACCTAAGACTTTGGGATGGTGAAGAAAAAACCTAAAATATTTGTCATTAATTTATAGTCTTTTAACTATGTGGCTTACTAACGAAGAAACATGAAATTTGGTGATGGAGAAGAAACATATTGAATATATTTACATCTAATTTGCCATAATTCAATGTGAAAAAGTAAATATAAATAAGTTTGAGCTTCATTATTTAATTTTAATTTTTATCTATATTATATAAAATATATGTCATGGACTATAGTCTTTTATCCTTGTTTTTTAGTGGGGAAAAAACCTAAAGTTTTATGTTGGAGTTGAAAAATAAAATATAATTAATTTTTTACACCTACTATAGTCTATTATGTACGGTGCTTATTGATAAAAAAACCTAAGACTTTGGGTTGGTGAAGAAAAAACCTAAAATATTTGTCATTCATTTATAGTCTTGTAACTTTGTGGCTTACTGACGAAGAAACATGAAATTTGGTGATGGAGAAGAAACATATTGAATATATTTACATCTAATTTACCATAATTCAATGTGAAAAAGTTAAATTTAAATAAGTTTGAGCTTCATTACTTAATTTATATTTTTACCTATATTATATAAAATATATGTCATGGACTATAGTCTTTTATCATTGTTTTTTAGTGGGAAAAAACCTAATATTTTATGATGTAGTTGAAAAATAAAATATAATTAATTTTCTAAACCTACTATAGTCTATTATGTATGTTGCTTAGTGATAAAAAAAACTAAGACTTTGGCATGGTGAAGAAAAAACCTAAAACATTTGTCATTCATTTATAGTCTTTTAACTTTGTGGCTTACGGACGAAGAAACATGAAATTTGGTGATGGAGAAGAAACATATTGAATATATTTACATCTAATTTACCATAATTCAATGTGAAAAAGTTAAATATAACTAAGTTTGAGCATCATTATTTAATTTATATTTTTACCTATATTATATAAAATATATGTCATGGAATATAGTCTTTTATCTTTGTTTTTTAGTGGGGAAAAACCTATAATTTTATGATGTAGTTGAAAAATAAAATATAATTAATTTTTTAAACCTACTATAGTCTATTATGTATGTTGCTTAGTGATAAAAAAACCTAAGACTTGGGCATTGTGAAGAAAAAACCTAAAATATTTGTCATTCATTTATAGTCTTTTAACTCTGTGGCTTACTGACGAAGAAAAATGAAATTTGAGGATGGAGAAGAAACATATTGAATATATCTACATCTAATTTTCCATAATTCAATGTGAAAAAGGTAAATATAAATAAGTTTGAGCTTCATTATTTAATTTTAAATTTTACCTATACTATATAAAATATATGTCATGGACTACAGTCTTTTATCTTTGTTTTTTAGTGGGGAAAAACCTAAAATTTTATGTTGGAGTTGAAAAATAAAATATAATTAATTTTTTACACCTACTATAGTCTATTATGTATAGTGCTTAGTGATAAAAATACCTAAGACTTTGGGATGGTGAAGAAAAAACCTAAAATATTTGTCATTCATTTATAGTCTTGTAACTTGTGGCTTACTGACGAAGAAACATGAAATTTGGTGATGGAAAAGAAACATATTAAACATATTTACATCTAATTTACAATAATTCAATGGGAGAAAGGTAAATATAAATAAGTTTGAGCTTCATTATTTAATTTTAATTTTTACCTATATTATATAAAATATATCTCATGGACTATAGACTTTTATCTTTGTTTTTTAGTGGGGAAAAACCTAAAATATTATGTTGGAGTTGAAAAATAAAATATAATTAACTTTTTACACCTACTATAGTCTATTATGTATGGTGCTTATTGATAAAAAAACCTAAGACTTTGGGATGATGATGAAAAAACCTGAAATATTTGCAATTAATTTATAGTCTTTTAACTATGTGGCTTAATGACGAAGAAACATGAAATTTAGTTATGGAGAAGAAACATATTGAATATATTTACATCTAATTTTCCATAATTCAATGTGAAAAAGTTAAATATAAATAAGTTTCAGCTTCATTATTTAATTTTAATTTTTACCTATATTATATAAAATATATGTCATGGACTATAGTCTTTTATCTTTGTTTTTTACTGGGGAAAAACCAAAAACTTTATGTTGGAGTTGAAAAATAAAATATAATTAATTTTTTACACCTACTATAGTCTATTATGTATGGTGCTTAGTGATAAAGAAAACCTAAGACTTTGGCATGGTGAAGAAAAAACCAAAAATATTTGTCATTCATTTATAATTTTTTAACTTTGTGGCTTACTGACAAAGTAACATGAAATTTGGTGATGGAGAAGAAACATATTGAATATATTTACATCTAATTTACCATAATTCAATGTGAAAAAGTTAAATATAACTAAGTTTGAACATCATTATTTAATTTATATTTTTACCTATATTATATAAAATATATGTCATGGAATATAGTCTTTTATCTTTGTTTTTTAGTGGGGAAAAACCTAAATTTTTATGATGTAGTTGAAAAATAAAATATAATTAATTTTTTAAACCTACTATAGTCTATTATGTATGTTGCTTAGTGATAAAAAAACCTAAGACTTTGGGATGGTGAAGAAAAAACCTAAAATTTTTGTCATTCATTTATAATCTTTTAACTCTGTGGCTTAGTGACGAAGAAACATGAAATTTGGTGATGGAGAAGAAACATATTGAATATATTTACATCTAATTTTCCATAATTCACTGTGAAAAATGTAAATATAAATAAGTTTGAGCTTCATTATTTAATTTTAATTTTTACATATATTATATAAAATATATGTCATGGACTATAGTCTTTTATCTTTGTTTTTTAGAGGGAAAAAACCTAAAATTTTATGTTGGAGTTGAAAAATAAAATATAATTAATTTTTTACACCTACTATAGTCTATTATGTACGGTGCTTATTGATAAAAAAAACCTATGACTTTGGGATGGTGAAGAAAAAACCTAAAATATTTGTCATTCATTTATAGTCTTGTAACTTTGTGGCTTACTGACGAAGAAACATGAAATTTGGTGATGGAGAAGAAACATATTGAATATATTTACATCTAATTTACCATAATTCAATGTGAAAAAGTTAAATTTAAATAAGTTTGAGCTTCATTACTTAATTTATATTTTTACCTATATTATATAAAATATATGTCATGGACTATAGTCTTTTATCATTGTTTTTTAGTGGGAAAAAACCTAAAATTTTATGATGTAGTTGAAAAATAAAAGATAATTAATTTTCTAAACCTATTATAGTCTATTATGTATGTTGCTTAGTGATAAAAAAAACTAAGACTTTGGCATGGTGAAGAAAAAACCTAAAACATTTGTCATTCATTTATAGTCTTTTAACTCTGTGGTTTACGGACGAAGAAACATGAAATTTGGTGATGGAGAAGAAACATATTGAATATATTTACATCTAATTTACCATAATTCAATGTGAAAAAGTTAAATATAACTAAGTTTGAGCATCATTATTTAATTTATATTTTTACCTATATTATATAAAATATATGTCATGGAATATAGTCTTTTATCTTTGTTTTTTAGTGGGGAAAAACCTATAATTTTATGATGTAGTTGAAAAATAAAATATAATTAATTTTTTAAACCTACTATAGTCTATTATGTATGTTGCTTAGTGATAAAAAAACCTAAGACTTGGGCATTGTGAAGAAAAAACCTAAAATATTTGTCATTCATTTATAGTTTTTTAACTCTGTGGCTTACTGACGAAGAAAAATGAAATTTGAGGATGGAGAAGAAACATATTGAATATATCCACATCTAATTTTCCATAATTCAATGTGAAAAAGGTAAATATAAATAAGTTTGAGCTTCATTATTTAATTTTAAATTTTACCTATACTATATAAAATATATGTCATGGACTACAGTCTTTTATCTTTGTTTTTTAGTGGGGAAAAACCTAAAATTTTATGTTGGAGTTGAAAAATAAAATATAATTAATTTTTTACACCTATTATAGTCTATTATGTATAGTGCTTAGTGATAAAAATACCTAAGACTTTAGGATGGTGAAGAAAAAACCTAAAATATTTGTCATTCATTTATAGTCTTGTAACTTGTGGCTTACTGACGAAGAAACATGAAATTTGGTGATGGAGAAGAAACATATTGAACATATTTACATCTAATTTACAATAATTCAATGGTAGAAAGGTAAATATAAATAAGTTTGAGCTTCACTATTTAATTTTAATTTTTACCTATATTATATAAAATATATGTCATGGACTATAGACTTTTGTCTTTGTTTTTTAGTGGGGAAAAACCTAAAATATTATGTTGGAGTTGAAAAATAAAATATAATTAACTTTTTACACCTACTATAGTCTATTATGTATGGTTCCAATTGATAAAAAAACCTAAGACTTTGGGATGATGATGAAAAAACCTGAAATATTTGTCATTAATTTATAGTCTTTTAACTATGTGGCTTAATGACGAAGAAACATGAAATTTAGTTATGGAGAAGAAACATATTGAATATATTTACATCTAATTTGCCATAATTCAATGTGAAAAAGGTAAATATAAATAAGTTTCAGCTTCATTATTTAATTTTAATTTTTACCTATATTATATAAAATATATGTCATGGACTATAGTCTTTTATCTTTGTTTTTTAGTGCGGAAAAAACAAAAACTTTATGTTGGAGTTGAAAAATAAAATATAATTAATTTTTTACACCTACTATAGTCTATTATGTATGGTGCTTAGTGATAAAGAAAACCTAAGACTTTGGCATGGTGAAGAAAAAACCAAAAATATTTGTCATTCGTTTATAATTTTTTAACTCTGTGGCTTACTGACGAAGTAACATGAAATTTGGTGATAGAGAAGAAACATATTGAATATATTTACATCTAATTTACCATAATTCAATGTGAAAAAGTTAAATATAACTAAGTTTGAGCATCATTATTTAATTTATATTTTTACCTATATTATATAAAATATATGTCATGGAATATAGTCTTTTATCTTTGTTTTTTAGAGGGAAAAAACCTAAAATTTTATGTTGGAGTTGAAAAATAAAATATAATTAATTTTTTACACCTACTATAGTCTATTATGTACGGTGCTTATTGATAAAAAAACCTAAGACTTTGGGATGGTGAAGAAAAAACCTAAAATTTTTGTCATTCATTTATAATCTTTTAACTTTGTGGCTTACTGACGAAGAAACATGAAATTTGGTGATTAGGAAGAAACATATTGAATATATTTACATCTAATTTAATTTTTTACACCTACTATAGTCTATTATGTATGGTGCTTAGTGATAAAAAAACCTAAGACTTTGGCATGGTGAAGAAGAAATCTAAAATATTTGTCATTAATTTATAGTCTTTTAATTATGTGGCTTACTAACGAAGAAACATGAAATTTGGTGATGGAGAAGAAACATATTGAATATATTTACATCTAATTTGCCATAATTCAATGTGAAAAAGTAAATATAAATAAGTTTGAGCTTCATTATTTAATTTTAATTTTTACCTATATTATATAAAATATATGTCATGGACTATAATCTTTTATCCTTGTTTTTTAGTGGGGAAAAAACCTAAAATTTTATGTTGGAGTTGAAAAATAAAATATAATTAATTTTTTACACCTACTATAGTCTATTATGTACGGTGCTTATTGATAAAAAAACCTAAGACTTTGGGATGGTGAAGAAAAAACCTAAAATATTTGTCATTCATTTATAGTCTTGTAACTTTGTGGCTTACTGACGAAGAAACATGAAATTTGGTGATGGAGAAGAAACATATTGAACATATTTACATCTAATTTACCATAATTCAATGGGAGAAAGGTAAATATAAATAAGTTTGAGCTTCATTATTTAATTTTAATTTTTACCTATATTATATAATATATATGCCATGGACTATAGACTTTTATCCTTGTTTTTTAGTGGGGAAAAACCTAAAATATTATGTTGGAGTTGAAAAATAAAATATAATTAACATTTTACACCTACTATAGTCTATTATGTATGGTGCTTATTGATAAAAAAACCTAAGACTTTTGGATGGCGATGAAAAAACCTGAAATATTTGACATTAATTTATAGTCTTTTAACTATGTGGCTTACTGACGAAGAAACATGAAATTTAGTTATGGAGAAGAAACATATTGAATATATTTACATCTAATTTGCCATAATTCAATGTGAAAAAAGTAAATATAAATAAGTTTCAGCTTCATTATTTAATTTTAATTTTTACCTATATTATATAAAATATATGTCATGGACTATAGTCTTTTATCTTTGTTTTTTAGTCGGGAAAAACCAAAAACTTTATGTTGGAGTTGAAAAATAAAATATAATTAATTTTTTACACCTACTATAGTCTATTATGTATTGTGCTTAGTGATAAAAAAACCTAATACTTTGGCATGGTGAAGAAAAAACCTAAAATATTTGTAATTCATTTATAATCTTTTAACTCTGTGGCTTACTGTTGAAGAAACATGAAATTTGGTGATGGAGAAGAAACATATTGAATATATTTACATCTAATTTACCATAACTCAATGTGAAAAAGGTAAATATAAATAAGTTTGAGCTTCATTACTTAATTTATATTTTTACCTATAATATATAAAATATATGTCATGGACTATAGTCTTTTATCTTTGTTTTTTAGTGGGAAAAAACCAAATATTTTATGATGTAGTTGAAAAATAAAATATAATTAATTTTTTAAACCTACTATAGTTTATTATGTATGTTGCTTAGTGATAAAAAAAATCTAAGACTTTGGCATGGTGAAGAAAAAACCTAAAATATTTGACATTCATTTATAGTCTTTTAATTCTGTGGCTTACGGACAAAGAAACATGAAATTTGGTGATGGAGAAGAAACATATTGAATATATTTACATCTAATTTACCATAATTCAATGTGAAAAAGGTAAATATAACTAAGTTTGAGCATCATTATTTAATTTATATTTTTACCTATATTATATAAAATATATGTCATGGAATATAGTCTTTTATCTTTGTTTTTTAGTGGGGAAAAACCTAAAATTTTATGATGTAGTTGAAAAATAAAATATAATTAATTTTTTAAACCTACTATAGTCTATTATGTATGTTGCTTAGTGATAAAAAAACCTAAGACTTTGGCATTGTGAAGAAAACACCTATAATATTTGTCATTCATTTATAGTCTTTTAACTCTGTGGCTTACTGACGAAGAAAAATGAAATTTAAGGAGGGAGAAGAAACATATTGAATATATCTACATCTAATTTTCCATAATTCAATGTGAAAAAGGTAAATATAAATAAGTCTGAGCTTCATTATTTAATTTTAAATTTTACCTATATTATATAAAATATATGTTATGGACTACAGTCTTTTATCTTTGTTTTTTAGTGGGGAACAACCTAAAATTTTATGTTGGAGTTGCAAAATAAAATATAATTAATTTTTTACACCTTTTATAGTCTATTACGTATAGTGCTTAGTGATAAAAATACCTAAGACTTTGGGATGGTGAAGAAAAAACCTAAAATATTTGTCATTCATTTATAGTCTTGTAACTTGTGGCTTACTGACGAAGAAACATGAAATTTGGTGATGGAGAAGAAACATATTGAACATATTTACATATAATTTACCATAATTCAATGGGAAAAAGGTAAATATAAATAAGTTTGAGCTTCATTATTTAATTTTAATTTTTACCTATATTATTTAAATTATATGTCATGGACTATAGACTTTTATCTTTGTTTTTTAGTGGGGAAAAACCTAAAATATTATGTTGGAGTTGAAAAATAAAATATAATTAACTTTTTACACCTACTATAGTCTATTATGTACGATGCTTATTGTTAAAAAAACCTAAGACTTTGGGATGGTGAAGAACAAACCTGAAATATTTGTCATTAATTTATAGTCTTTTAACTATGTGGCTTACTGACGAAGAAACATGAAATTTAGTGATGGAGAAGAAACATATTAAATATATTTACATCTAATTTGGCATAATTCAATGTGAAAAAGTTAAATATAAATAAGTTTGAGCTTCATTATTTAATTTTAATTTTTACCTATATTATATAAAATATATGTCATGGACTATAGTCTTTTATCTTTGTTTTTAGTGGGGAAAAACCTAAAACTTTATGTTGGAGTTGAAAAATAAAATATAATTAATTTTTTACACCTAATATAGTCTATTATGTATGGTGATTAGTGATTAAAAAACCTAAGACTTTGGCATGGTGAAGAAAAAACCTAAAATATTTGTCATTCATTTATAATCTTTTAACTATGTGGCTTACTGTTGAAGAAACATGAAATTTGGTGATGGAGAAGAAACATATTGAATATATTTACATCTAATTGACCATAATTCAATGTGAAAAAGGTAAATATAAATAAGTTTGATCTTCATTATTTAATTTATATTTTTACCTATACTATATAAAATATACGTCACGGACTATAGTCTCTTATCTTTGTTTTTTAGTGGGGAAAACCTAAAATTTTATGTTGGAGTTGAAAAATAAAATATAATTAATTTTTTACACCTACTATAGTCTATTATGTATGGTGCTTAGTGATAAAAAAACCTAAGACTTTGGGATGGTGAAGAAAAAACCTAAAATATTTGTCTTTAATTTATAGTCTTTTAACTATGTGGCTTACTGACGAAGAAAGATAAAATTTGGTGATGGAGAAGAAACATATTGAATGTATTTACATCTAATTTGCCATAATTCAATGTGAAAAATATAACTATAAATAAGTTTGATCTTCATTATTTAATTTTAATTTTTACCTATATTATATAAAATATATGTCATGGATTACAGTCTTTTATCTTTGTTTTTTAGTGGGGAAAAACCTAAAATTTTATGATGTAGTTGAAAAATAAAATATAACTAATTTTTTATACCTACTATAGTCTATTATATATGTTGCTTAGTGATAAAAAAACCTTAGACTTTGGCATTGTGGAGAAAAAACCTAAAATATTTGTCATTCATATATAGTCTTTTAACTTTGTGGCTTACTGACGAAGAAAAATGAAATTTGATGATGGAGAAGAAACATATTGAATATATTTACATCTAATTTTCCATAATTCAATGTGAAAAAGGTAAATATAAATAATTTTGAGCTTCATTATTTAATTTTAAATTTTACCTATATTATATAAAATATATGTCATGGACTACAGTCTTTTATCTTTGTTTTTTAGTGGGGAAAAACCTAAAATTTTATGTTGGAGTTCAAAAATAAAATATAATTAATTTTTTACACCTACTATAGTCTATTATGTATAGTGCTTAGTGATTAAAATACCTAAGACTTTAAAATGGTGAAGAAAAAACCTAAAATATTTGTCATTCATTTATAGTCTTGTAACTTTGTGGCTTACTAACGAAGAAACATGAAATTTGGTGATGGAGCAGAAACATATTGAACATATTTACATCTAATTTACCATAATTCAATGGGAAAAAGGTAAATATAAATAAGTTTGAGCTTCATTATTTAATTTTAATTTTTACCTATATTATATAAAATATATGTCATGGACTATAGACTTTTATCTTTGTTTTTTAGTGGGGAAAAACCTAAAATATTATGTTGGAGTTGAAAAATAAAATATAATTAACTTTTTAAACTACTATAGTCTATTATGTACGGTGCTTATTGATAAAAAAACGTAAGACTTTGGGATGGTGAAGAAAAAACCTAAAATATTTGTCATTCATTTATAGTTTTTTAACTTTGTGGCTTACTGACGAAGAAACATGAAATTTGGTGATGGAGAAGAAACATATTGAACATATTTACATCTAATTTACCAAAATTCAATGGGAAAAAGGTAAATATAAAAAAGTTTGAGCTTCATTATTTAATTTTAATTTTTACCTATATTATATAAAATATATGTCATGGACTATAGTCTTTTATCTTGGTTTTTTAGTGGGAAAAAACCTAAAATATTATTTTGGAGTTGAAAAATAAAATATAATTAACTTTTTACACCTACTATGTCTATTATGTATGGTGCTTATTGATAAAAAAAACCTAAGACTTTGGAATGGTGATGAAAAAACCTGAAATATTTGTCATTAATTTATAGTCTTTTAACTATGTGGCTTACTGACGAAGAAACATGAAATTTAGTTATGGAGAAGAAACATATTGAATATATTTACATCTAATTTGCCATAATTCAATGTGAAAAAGGTAAATATAAATAAGTTTCAGCTTCATTATTTAATTTTAATTTTTACCTATATTATATAAAATATATGTCATGGACTATAGTCTTTTATCTTTGGTTTTTAGTGGGGAAAAACCTAAAACTTTATGTTGGAGTTGAAAAATAAAATATAATTAATTTTTTACACCTACTATAGTCTATTATGTATGGTGCTTAGTGATAAAAAAACCTAATACTTTGGCATGGTGAAGAAAAAACCTAAAATATTTGTCATTCATTTATAATCTTTTAACTCTGTGGCTTACTGTTGAAGAAACATGAAATTTGGTGATGGAGAAGAAACATATTGTATGTTGCTTAGTGATAAAAAAACCTAAGACTTTGGGATGGTGAAGAAAAAACCTAAAATATTTGTCATTCATTTATAGTCTTGTAACTTTGGGGTTTACTGACGAAGAAACATGAAATTTGGTGATGGAGAAGAAACATATTGAATATATTTACATCTAATTTACCATAACTCAATGTGAAAAAGGTAAATATAAATAAGTTTGAGATTCATTACTTAATTTATATTTTTACCTATATTATATAAAATATATGTCATGGACTATAGTCTTTTATCTTTGTTTTTTAGTGGGGAAAAAGCTAAAATTTTATGTTGGAGTTGAAAAATAAAATGTAATTAATTTTTTACACCTACTATAGTCTATTATGTATGTTGCTTAGTGATAAAAAAACCTAAGACTTTGGGATGGTGAAGAAAAAACCTAAAATATTTGTCATTCATTTATAGTCTTGTAACATTGGGGCTTACTGACGAAGAAACATGAAATTTGGTGATGGAGAAGAAACATATTGAATATATTTACATCTAATTTACCATAACTCAATGTGAAAAAGGTAAATATAAATAAGTTTGAGCTTCATTACTTAATTTATATTTTTACCTATATTATATAAAATATATGTCATGGACTATAGTCTTTTATCTTTGTTTTTTAGTGGGAAAAAACCTAAAATTTTATGATTTAGTTGAAAAATAAAATATAATTAATTTTTTAAAACTACTAAAGTCTATTATGTATGTTGCTTAGTGATAAAAAAAATCTAAGACTTTGCATGGTGAAGAAAAAACCTAAAATATTTGACATTCATTTATAGTCTTTTAATTCTGTGGCTTACGGACGAAGAAACATGAAATTTGGTGATGGAGAAGAAACATATTGAATATATTTACGTCTAATTTACCATAATTCAATGTGAAAAAGGTAAATATAACTAAGTTTGAGCATCATTATTTAATTTATATTTGTACCTATATTATATAAAATACATGTCATGGAATATAGTCTTTTATCTTTGTTTTTTAGTGGGGAAAAACCTAAAATTTTATGATGTAGTTGAAAAATAAAATATAATTAATTTTTTTAACCTACTATAGTCTATTATGTATGTTGCTTAGTGATAAAAAAACCTAAGACTTTGGCATTGTGAAGAAAAAACCTAAAATATTTGTCATTCATTTATAGTCTTTTAACTCTGTGGCTTACTGACGAAGAAAAATGAAATTTGAGGATGGAGAAGAAACATATTGAATATATCTACATCTAATTTTCCATAATTAAATGTGAAAAAGGTAAATATAAATAAGTTTGAACTTCATTATTTAATTTTAAATTTTACCTATATTATATAAAATATATGTCATGGACTACAGTCTTTTATCTTTGTTTTTTAGTGGGGAAAAACCTAAAATTTTATGTTGGAGTTGAAAAATAAAATATAATTAATTTTTACACCTTTTATAGTCTATTATGTATAGTTCTTAGTGATAAAAATACATAAGACTTTGGGATGGTGAAGAAAAAACCTAAAATATTTGTCATTCATTTATAGTCTTGTAACTTGTGGCTTACTGACGAAGAAACATGAAATTTGGTGATGGAGAAGAAACATATTGAACATATTTACATCTAATTTACCATAATTCAATGGGAAAAAGGTAAATATAAATAAGTTTGAGCTTAATTATTTAATTTTAATTTTTACCTATATTATATAAAATATATGTCTTGGACTATAGACTTTTATCTTTGTTTTTTAGTGGGGAAAAACCTAAAACTTTATGTTGGAGTTGAAAAATAAAATATAATTAATTTTTTACACCTACTATAGTCTATTATGTATGGTGCTTAGTGATAAAAAAACCTAAGACTTTGGCATGGTGAAGAAAAAACCTAAAATATTTGTCATTCATTTATAATCTTTTAACTCTGTGGCTTACTGTTGAAGAAACATGAAATTTGGTGATGGAGAAGAAACATATTGAATATATTTATATCTAATTGACCATAATTCAATGTTAAAAAGGTAAATATAAATAAGTTTGATCTTCATTATTTATTTTATATTTTTACCTATACTATATAAAATATACGTCACGGACTGTAGTCTTTTATCGTTGTTTTTTAGTGGGGAAAACCTAAAATATTATGTTGGAGTTGAAAAATAAAATATAATTAATTTTTTACACCTACAATAGTCTATTATGTATAGTGCTTAGTGATAAAAAAAAACCTAAGACTTTGGGATGGTGAAGAAAAAACCTAAAATATTTGTCTTTAATTTATAGTCTTTTAACTATGTGGCTTACTGACGAAGAAAGATAAAATTTGGTGATGGAGAAGAAACATATTGAATATATTTACATCTAATTTCCCATAATTCAATGTGAAAAAGGTAAATATAAATAAGTTTGATCTTCATTATTTAATTTTAATTTTTACCTATATTATATAAAATATATGTCATGGATTACAGTCTTTTATCTTTGTTTTTTAGTGGGGAAAAACCTAAAATTTTATGATGTAGTTGAAAAATAAAATATAACTAATTTTTTAAACCTACTATAGTCTATTATGTATGTTGCTTAGTGATAAAAAAAACCTTAGACTTTGGCATTGTGAAGAAAAAACCTAAAATATTTGTCATTCATTTATAGTCTTTTAACTCTGTGGCTTACTGACGAAGAAAAATGAAATTTGATGATGGAGAAGAAAAATATTGAATATATTTAAATCTAATTTTCCATAATTCAATGTGAAAAAGGTAAATATAAATAATTTTGAGCTTCATTATTTAATTTTAAATTTTACCTATATTATATAAAATATATGTCATGGACTACAGTCTTTTATCTTTGTTTTTTAGTGGGGAAAAACCTAAAATTTAATGTTGGAGTTCAAAAATAAAATATAATTAATTTTTTACACCTACTATAGTCTATTATGTATAGTGCTTAGTGATAAAAATACCTAAGACTTTAGGATGGTGAAGAAGAAACCTAAAATATTTGTCATTCATTTATAGTCTTGTAACTTTGTGGCTTACTGACGAAGAAACATGAAATTTGGTGATGGAGAAGAAACATATTGAACATATTTACATATAATTTACCATAATTCAATGGGAAAAAGGTAAATATAAATAAGTTTGAGCTTCATTATTTAATTTTAATTTTTACCTATATTATATAAAATATATGTCATGGACTATAGACTTTTATCTTTGTTTTTTAGTGGGGAAAAACCTAAAATATTATGTTGGAGTTGAAAAATAAAATATAATTAACTTTTTAAACTACTATAGTCTATTATGTACGGTGCTTATTGATAAAAAAACGTAAGACTTTGGGATGGTGAAGAAAAAACCTAAAATATTTGTCATTCATTTATAGTTTTTTAACTCTGTGGCTTACTGACGAAGAAACATGAAATTTGGTGATGGAGAAGAAACATATTGAATATATTTACATCTAATTTGCCATAATTCAATGTGAAAAAGGTAAATATAAATAAATTTGAGCTTTATTATTTAATTTTAATTTTTACCTGTATTATATAAAATATATGTCATGGACTATAGTCTTTTATCTTTGTTTTTTAGTGGGGAAAAACCTAAAATTTTATGTTGGAGTTGAAAAATAAAATATAATTAATTTTTTACACCTACTATAGTCTATTATGTATGGTGCTTAGTGATAAAAAACCTAATACTTTGGCATGGTGAAGAAAAAACCTAAAATATTTGTCATTCATTTATAATCTTTTAACTCTATGGCTTACTGTTGAAGAAACATGAAATTTGGTGACGGAGAAGAAACATATTGAATATATTTACATCTAATTTACCATAATTCAATGTGAAAAAGGTAAATATAAATAAAATTGATCTTCATTATTTAACTTATATTTTTACCTATACTATATAAAATATATGTCACGGACTATGGTCTTTTATCTTTGTTTTTTAGTGGGGAAAAACCTAAAATTTTATGTTGGAGTTGAAAAATAAAATATAATTAATTTTGTACACCTACTATAGTCTATTATGTATGGTGCTTAGTGATCAAAAAACCTAAGACTTTGGGATTGTGAAGAAAAAACCTAAAATATTTGTCATTAATTTATAGTCTTTTAACTATGTGGCTTACTGACGATGAAACATGAAATTTGGTGATGGAAAAGAAACATATTGAATATATTTATATCTAATTTACCATAATTCAATGTGAAAAAGGTAAAGATAAATAAGTTTGAGCTTCATTATTTAATTTTAATTTTTACCTATATTATACAAAATATATGTCACGAACTATAGTCTTTTATCTTTGTGTTTTAGTGGGGAAAAACCTAAAATTTTATGTTGGAGTTGAAAAATAAAATATGATTAATTTTTTACACCTACTATATTCTATTATGTATGGTGCTTAGTAATGAAAAAACCTAATACTTTGGGATGGTGAAGAAAAAACCTAAAATATTTGTCATTCATTTAACTATGTGGCTTACTGACGAAGAGACATGAAATTTGGTGATGGAGAAGAAACATATTGATTATATTTACATCTAATTTGCCATAATTCAATGTGAAAAAGGTAAATATAAATAAGTTCACTAGTGGAAAAATACCTTCTTAGTAGAGGTTTTTAAGTCAGTTCATCAATAACCCGACTTAAGAAACGACACGGTGGCAAATCCGTAAATATTTGAAACTTTGTTATGTCGGGTATATGTTTAGCCGACCTACAAAGATTAAATAAAAAAAATATATAATTTTCATTAAATTTCTTAAGTCGTTTCTTTTACTAAACTGACTTAAGAAATTTATTTATTAAGTCAGGTGTTTATTACCTGACCTAAGAGGGTCTTACAAGACTCCACTTCGATTCTTACTTGATACATTCTAGTAGAAATAAACATTACTTAATACTTAGTTAATAAATTTTAATTAAAATAATTTCTTGATAGCACAGTGACCTTTCTCTTTCTCTTTCTCTTTCTCTAAGTTTTAACGCGAAATTTTTCACCACAACGTCTTGTTCTCTCAATCTTTCACCACAACTTCCGTTTTCAGATTTGATCATTCTCTCAATCTTTCACCAATCGCTGCTGCTACCACTGTTACCATACTCACTCTTTTTTCTCCAGGTTCTCTCTTCTCTCTGCGTTTTGAAATGTTAGGTTTTGAAATTTCAATGAATACATTGTAAAGAGTATTTCGTGTTTTCAAATTTGAAGCAGGTACTTGTGGAAAAATTGTTGGAGGTTTTGGTGATACTAGCAAAGGTTTTGAACTCTGCAGATTAGGTATGTTTTCATGATTATTCATGTATGGTGGTTCAGTTTCTTAGGTATGTTGTTGTTAAATTGCAGATTAGGTATGTTTTCATGATTATTCATGTTATTTTTTGGTTGTTCAGTTTCTTTCTCCGATTTTTTTTACAAAATTTCCCCTTACATCTACTTCTCATAAAAACCATTGTGAAACTCCCATAGAACAATTTTTAACGCCTTTTGATTCAGATCCTTCACCATCAATCGCAATTAAGATTCGGGAATTTCCTGGTTTGGTTTAGATGATGTGTTATTTATTTTTAGGTTCAATCACTGGTTCAAACGGTTTGGTTCGAATAGAGCAATTTTGATACTTACGGGTTGCTGCTGTTATGTTTCTATGATGTAAAAGGGTGACTTATGCTGCTGCACTGAAAAGGGGTTTTGAGATTTGTCAAACAAAGTAGCAATCGAACCTCTTCATCTATTTGCTGTTACTTATTTTCAGGTGAGAGATGTTCGTCTAATCATGGATCGAAACTCAAGACGATCTAAAGGAGTTGGGTATGTCCTAAATGATCAAACAAACTCTTGTTGCATTTGAAATTTAACTTCTAAGACTCATGTTTGACTGTCTAAAGGAGTTGGGTATGTCCTAAATGATCAAACAAATCCTTTTTAAGTGTTTCCTTATTAGAAGTTAGTCACATTGCTCATGTAGCTTTTTATGTTTGATTCATAAGAAGTTCCCTTATTTTACTTCTTGCTCTCTTTGTTCTTCTCCTTTAGTTTTTGGTGGGAGGAATATTTATTGTTGTCTTGGTGTTGTGATTCTCTTATATTTGGTTCTGTTTGACTGTTAGTATCATCTAACGAGTAGGTGGGTTACTGTTCTACAGACTAACATTTCCTTTACATGAGTTGAGTCAGATGCATTAAACTCACCTTGAGTTGTCTGCTCTAAAGTTTTTGTTTCCCTACATCTCTTTGCTCTATTCTTTGTAAGTTTTGATTGCGATTATTTGTTTCTTAGTTTTGAAAACTTGATGCAAGTTCTTGATGAGGTTGCAGGTATATTGAATTTTATGATGCAATGTCAGTGCCAATGGCAATTGCTATCTCCGGCCAACTACTTCTTGGGCAACCTGTAATGGTGAAACCTTCTGAAGCTGAAAAGAATCTTGTTCAGTCTAATGCTTCCAATGGAGCTGCTGGTGTAGTAGGACCATAAGGAGCAGTGGACAGAAAATTGTATGCGGGGAATCTTCATTTCAACATGACTGAGGCTAATCTCTGAGAGGTATTTGTCTGTTTGTTTTGTTCTTTTGCTGTTCCATTAGCTGTTGTGGCGAGAATACTGATGTTTGGCATACTTCCATATTTATTTATTTACACAGGGCATCTGCATCCTTTATCTGTAATGTAAATGCTGGGACTTTTATTGAATGGCAATAGTTTAACTAAATTTATATCCTTGGAAACCAGTAAATTTGATTTCTTCAAATTGGGTCCAATATTCTTGGTAGGCTTTTATATATTAGAATCTTGTTGTGGTAGTTTATCATCATTTGACACCTTACTTTATGTTGTTTTAGATTTTTGAGCCATTTGGTCAAATTAAGGTTGTACAACTACCTCTTGACATGGAGACAGGACACTGCAAGGGTTTTGGGTTTGTTCAAGTTTGCTTCCAACACTTGTTCTTTAGAAATATTGCTTCTGGTAATACTTTTATGTATCACTAAATCTCTAACTTGCATCCACTGGACAGTTAGCCCATCTTGAACATGCTAAGGCAGCTCAGAGTTTAAATGGAAAATTGGAGATTGCTGGCAGGACTTTAAAGGTAAAAATATTTGTGTTGGCCTGATTTTTTCACTTAAATTCTATTAATTTTGTTGATAATCATTTGCTAAATTATTTGTTTGTTACTGATGTTTATAAATCTCAGGTTTCATCTGTTACAGATCATGTTGGAAGTCAAGATACAACTGCAAAATCTGCAGACTTTGATGATGATGAAGGTGGATTGGTAAGTTTTCACTTGTTACTTGAATATTAAAAAATTGATTGTGATAAGTTTGTCATTGAAATCCATATCTCATTACACTATTACAAATTTACCTTATTTGATATGATTTGATGTTTAAAGTTTATACTAGTGATTAACTTTTCAAATTATTATTAATTACTTTGAATATTAAAAAATTGGTTGTGATAAGTTTGTCATTGAAATTCATATCTCATTACACTATTACAAATTTACTTGATTTTATTTGATGTTACTAAAGTTTATACGAGTGATTATTTTTTCATATTGTTATAAACCCTGAGTGACGAAAGTTGATCCATGTAGCCGACCCCCACTTAAGTGGGATAAGGCTTGGTGGTTGTTGTTGTTATAAACATGAATGACATGAAGTTTAATGTGAAATCAGACTATTATTAAACTTTTATTTTTGTAGAACAGTTCTAGATATGAAATGTGTACAGATTGATGACAGGATTATTTTACTGGCAGATAGATAACATAGAAAAGAAATGACTTGAGAGGTATTAGTTTTAAATATAATGAAAATGAGAGGTATTATATGTGATTTCACATATAAAACAGATAAAACATTATATGTGATTTCAAACATATAATGTGTACAGATTAATGACAGGATTACACTTTTAAATATACTAATTTGATTTTAAAAATTTATTTACAGGTGTGATTTTTTTTGTTGAATATTTTGGAGTCACTTTGTGACTCAACTACACAAGCCTCTCTTTTTTGAAATCACTTTTTGAAACTCATCTTTTGACGTTTGGGACGTGTATGAGTTGCTCAACTATGGATATTAGGTATTTTTTACCACTTGTTTTCTGCTTTCCACTCTCTTTTACTTATATATTTCAATGTTGAAATTCTTTTTGCCTTTGAAAATTCTTCCTCGCAGTTGCCAATTTGCCATTGGAGAAACCCTGCAGTTCCCAACTTGCCACTAGAGAAAGACTTAAGAATTGCAAATTTCATCTATATGGTGAGAAAAATAAGAGTTTCAATAATTGATATCATGTATATATGACTTTCTATTGACTTTCTGATGTGCAAATTTGGTTTATGTTTTTCTCTTTATAGTAATTCAATAATTGAGATCCTGTTAAATCTTATGATTGTGTAGAATTTTAATTTAGCACACAATGCCTATTATGTGGAATTTTAGTTTAACACCTAATGCCTGTTTTGATAATTTAATGTTAACTATTCTAATTTAGTATATAATTATTTTAATTACAGCTGAAACTCCAAGTTCTAAATGCATAACTTATTTTGGTAGGAGTACAACTGCTAGTGCGAAATCATTCCATAGAAGACTTTCATATTCATTGTCAATTTTAATACTCAAAGATGGCATTACATGAGCATTCACATGTTGTCTATTGGGGCATGATGAACATTGATTTCTTGTCTGTACATGTTAATGTGGCTCATACCATTCTAGCTGAGAATAACTCCAGAGGAGCTTATTCTAACTATCATGGTCGTGGAAGGTCAAATCGAGGGCACTATTGTGGTAGTGGTAGACACTGGTAATAGACCAACTTGCCAACTCTGGAAAATATGGACATGCTGGCATAGATTTGATGAGAACTATATGCCTCTCTCTCTTTCAAGTGATCAGACAAAGGATGCCAAGACCTCAACTCTGACAAATTCATCAACTCAAGAGGCTGCTCAAGAAGCACAAACTGTGGCAATGATGGCTACTATAGGTAACCAAAAACCTTTCACTCAAGAATACTCACTACCTGTAGAACTAGAATTCCAAGCTTGGTTTGCTGATTCAGGTGCTTCTCACCACCAAACCCCCTATGATTCTCTTTTACAAACCAAATGCAAATATGTAGGGCCTGATAGGGTGTATGTGGGAAATGGTCAAACTATTAACATTGAATCTGTAGGTTCCTCTAAAGTGGTCTCTAGTATCATTCCTAATTATAAGTTGAAACTGATCAATATCATACATGTTCCCTCAATCACTAGGAATTTATTGTTTGTTTCCAAGTTCTCTAATGATAACAATGTTGTGTTTGAGTTTCTTCCTAACAAGTGTTATATTAAATCTTAGGATTCTGACCAAATCATTGTGGAAGGAATTTTAGATGCTAGTGGTCTCTACTATTTTCCTCAACTAGCCTTGGAGCTCACAAGGTCTCACCATGTGCATCACAACTTGAGTGCTACTTCTCCTGTTCAAAGTTATGTTGCTTCTCACTCATGTTCAATATCTCTAATAATTGTAACAATACTATGTTGTGGCATAATAGGTTAGAACACATAAATTTTTCTTTAGTTTCTCATGTCCTAAAGCTGTGTAATATACATTCATCTAATAAACATGACTTTTGCAATTCCTATAATCTTGGTAAATCTCATAGGTTGTATGCTCCTCTAACTGATATAGTATAGTTGCTTTTGACATATTGTGACAACATATCACCGTTATTGATATTCCTCAATTATGACGAGTGGCAACAGTTATATATGATAGAACAAACACATCTTACATGTATAATAAATATATGTTACTCTGAGCACTTGGTTTTTCCTGAAATAGTCTACTACTTTCAGTTTTAACTTTTAAGTAGGGCAGCCATGTATAATGAATATATATTACTCTGAGCACTTGGTTTCTCCTGAAACTCTTATTATTTATCTCCTCCCTTTTATCTAAAACTAACAACTTCAGCAGAATCCATGAAAATGATTTTTTATTTTAAATAAGTGATTTTTCTACGAAATAATCTATAACAAATTGGTTCTTTGACATATTAGATAAACATGATAACATTTTCTATATGATAAGTAATTTACTATTCTTTAACTTAATTACAAATAAATTACTCTATGTAATATATTTAACATGGCTAACTTTACGTTCCTTTTGGCTTGACTTTATTTACAGATGAGCTTTGGGTTATCAGGGCCAAATTCAGAGGGTTCAGAGCATTGAAATTCAGAGGGTCAAAGTGGCAAAAATTGACAAGTGGGTCTATTTTTTTATTCATGAAACTTTCTTACCTTGTATGTTGTTTTTCATTATACTGTTGTTGGTTCATGGACACATGTAAGTAATATGATATTTTTAGCAAGTTGTATCAATTAATTACAAAAAATTATGTTGATATATTAATTTAATTTTTAGCAAGTTGTATCAATTAATTACAAAAAACTGTGATATGTGTTGTGTGATTTTTTTTGGGTGTAATTTGTTGATTGAGTTGGATAGTCTGATTTGGGGGTAAATTGTTAAATGGGAAAACTGCATCTGATTTGTGTGATTATCCAAAAAAAAAACTTCTTAGGTCAGTTAATTATACCTGATTTAAGAAAGTAATTTCTTAGTTCGGGTATAAATGATTTCTGCAGGCTAGACTTATTAAGTCGGGTTCTGTCTAACCGACCTAATAATAGTTTGTTAAGTCAGGTTCACAACCGACTTAAGAAGTCAAAACTTCTTATGTCGGTAATTCTTAGGTCGGGCTCGGGCCCGACTTAAAAAGTCATTTTTAACCGACTTAAAAAGCGTTTTTTCCACTAGTGGTTTGAGCTTCATTATTTAATTTTAATTTTTACATATATTATATAAAATATATGCCATGGACTATAGTCTTTTATCTTTGTTTTTTAGTGGGGAAAAACCTAAAATTTTATGTTGGAGTTGAAAAATAAAATATAATTAACTTTTTACACCTACTATAGTCTATTATGTACAATGCTTATTGATAAAAAAAATCTAAGACTTTGGGATGGTGAAGAAAAAACCTAAAACATTTGTCATTCATTTATATTTTTTTAACTCTGTGGCTTACTGACGAAGAAACATAAAATTTGATGATGGAGAACAAACATATTGAATATATTTACATCTAATTTTCCAGAATTCAATGTGAAAAAGGTAAATATAAATAAGTTTTAGCTTCATTATTTAATTTTAAATTTTACCTATATTATATAAAATATATGTCATGGACTATAGTCTTTTTATCTTTGTTTTTTAGTGGGGAAAAACCTAAAATTTTATGTTGGAGTTGAAAAATAAAATATAATTAATTTTTTACACCTACTATAGTCTATTATGTATGGTGCTTAGTGATAAAAAAAACCTAAGACTTCGGCATGATGAAGAAAAAACCAAAAATATTTTTCATTCATTTATAATCTTTTAACTTTGTGGCTTACTGACGAAGAAACATGAAATTTGGTGATGGAGAAGAAACATATTGAATATATTTACATCTAATTTGCCATAATTCAATGTGAAAAAGGTAAATATAAATAAGTTTGAGCTTTATTATTTAATTTTAATTTTTACCTATATTATAAAAAATATATGTCATGGACTATAGTCTTTTATCTTTGTTTTTTAGTGGGAAAAAACCTAAAATTTTATGTTGGAGTTGAAAAATAAAATATAATTAATTTTTTACACCTACTATAGTCTATTATGTATGGTGCTTAGTGATAAAAAAACCTAAGACTTTGGGGTGGTGATGACAAAACCCAAAATATTTGTCATTCATTTATAGTCTTTTAACTATGTGGCTTACTGACGATGAAACATGAAATTTGGTGATGGAAAAGAAACATATTGGATATATTTACATCTAATTTACCATAATTCAATGTGAAAAAGGTAAAGATAAATAAGATTGAGCTTCATTATTTAATATTAATTTTTACCTATATTATACAAAATATATGGCACGGACTATAGTCTTTTATCATTGTTTTTTAGTGGGGAAAAACCTAAAATTTTATGTTGGAGTTGAAAAATAAAATATAATTAATTTTTTACACCTACTATAGTCTATTATATATGGTGCTTAATGATAAAAAAACCTAAGACTTTGGGATGGTGAAGAAAAAACCTAAAAAATTTGTCATTCATTTAACTATGTGGCTTACTGACGAAGAAACATGAAATTTGGTGATGGAGAAGAAACATATTGAATATATTTACATCTAATTTGTCATAATTCAATGTGAAAAAAGTAAATATAAATAAGTTTGAGCTTCAATATTTAATTTTAATTTTTACCTATATTATAAAAAATATATGTCATGGTCTATAGTCTTTTTATCTTTGTTTTTTAGTGGGGAAAACCTAAAATTTTATGTTGGAGTTGAAAAATAAAATAAAATTAATTTTTTACACCTACTATAGTCTATTATGTATGGTGCTTAGTGATAAAAAAACCTAAGACTTTGGCATGGTGAAGAAAAAACCAAAAATATTTGTCATTCATTTATAATTTTTTAACTCTGTGGCATACTGTCGAAGAAACATGAAGTTTGGTGATGGAGAAGAAACATATTGAATCTATTTACATATAATTTCCCATAATTCAATGTGAAAAAGGTAAATATAAATAAGTTTGAACTTTATTATTTAATTTTAATTTTTACCTATATTATATAAAATATATGTCATGGACTATAGTCTTTTATCTTTGTTTTTTAGTGGGAAAAAACCTAAAATTTTATGTTGGAGTTGAAAAATAAAATATAATTAATTTTTTACACGTACTATAGTCTATTATGTACAGTGCTTATTGATAAAAAAACCTAAGACTTTGGGATGGAGAAGAAAAAACCTAAAATTTTTGTCATTCATTTAGAATCTTTTAACTCTGTGGCTTACTAACGAAGAAACATGAAATTTGGTGATGGAGAAGAAACATATTGAATATATTTACATCTAATTTACCATAATTCAATGTGAAAAAGGTAAATATAAATGAGTTTGATCTTCATTATTTAATTTATATTTTTACCTATATTAAAGTATAATTCAAGGACTATAGTCTTTTATCTTTGTTTTTTAGTGGGGAAAAACCTAAAATTTTATGTTGGAGTTGAAAAATAAAATATAATTAATTTTTTACACCTACTATAGTCTATTATGTACAGTGCTTATTGATAAAAAACCTAAGACTTTGGGATGGTGAAGAAAAAACCTAAAATTTTTGTCATTCATTTAGAATCTTTTAACTCTGTGGCTTACTGACGAAGAAACATGAAATTTGGTGATGGAGAAGAAACATATTGAATATATTTACATCTAATTTACCATAATTCAATGTGAAAAAGGTAAATATAAATAAGTTTGATCTTCATTATTTAATTTATATTTTTACCTATATTATATAAAATATAATTCAAGGACTATAGTCTTTTATCTTTGTTTTTTAGTGGGGAAAAACCTTAAATTTTATGTTGAAGTTGAAAAATAAAATATAATTAATTTTTTACACCTACTATAGTCTATTATGTATGGTTCTTAGTGATAAAAAAACCTATGACTTTGGGATGGTGAAGAAAAAACCTAAAATATTTGTCATTAATTTATAGTCTTTTAACTATGTGGCTTACTAACGAAGAAACATGAAATTTGGTGATGGAGAAGAAACATATTGAATATATTTACATCTAATTTTCCATAATTCAATGTGAAAAAGGTAAATATAAATAAGTTTGAGCTTCATTATTTAATTTTAATTTTTACCTATATTATATAAAATAAATGTCATGGACTATAGTCTTTTTATCTTTGTTTTTTAGTGGGGAAAAACCTAAAATTTTATGTTGGAGTTGAAAAATAAAATATAATTAATTTTTTACACCTACTATAGTCTATTATGTACAGTGCTTATTGATAAAAAACCTAAGACTTTGGGATGGTGAAGATAAAACCAAAAATATTTGTCATTCATTTATAGTCTTTTAACTCTGTGGCTTACTGACGAAGAAACATAAAATTTGATGATGGAGAAGAAACATATTGAATATATTTACATCTAATTTTCCATAATTCAATGTGAAAAAGGTAAATATAAATAAGTTTGAGCTTCATTATTTAATTTTAATTTTTGCCTATATTATATAAAATATATGTCATGGACTATAGTTTTTTATCCTTGTTTTTTAGTGGGGAAAAACCTAAAATTTTATGTTGGAGTTGAAAAATAAAATATAATTCATTTTTTACACCTACTATAGTCTATTATGTATGGTTATTAGTGATAAAAAAAACCTAAGACTTTGGCATAGTGAAGAAAAAAGCTAAAATTTTTGTCATTCATTTATAATCTTTTAACTCTGTGGCTTACTGACGAAGAAACATGAAATTTGGTGATGGAGAAGAAACATATTGAATATATTTACATCTAATTTACCATAATTCAATGTGAAAAAGGTAAATATAAATAAGTTTGATCTTCATTATTTAATTTATATTTTTACCTATATTATATAAAATATAATTCAAGGACTATAGTCTTTTATCTTTGTTTTTTAGTGAGGAAAAACCTAAAATTTTATGTTGAAGTTGAAAACTAAAATATAATTAACTTTTTACACCTACTATAGTCTATTATGTACAATGCTTATTGATAAAAAAAATCTAAGACTTTGGGATGGTGAAGAAAAAACCTAAAACATTTGTCATTCATTTATATTTTTTTAACTCTGTGGCTTACTGACGAAGAGACATAAAATTTGATGATGGAGAACAAACATATTGAATATATTTACATCTAATTTTCCAGAATTCAATGTGAAAAAGGTAAATATAAATAAGTTTTAGCTTCATTATTTAATTTTAAATTTTACCTATATTATATAAAATATATGTCATGGACTATAGTCTTTTTATCTTTGTTTTTTAGTGGGGAAAAACCTAAAATTTTATGTTGGAGTTGAAAAATAAAATATAATTAATTTTTTACACCTACTATAGTCTATTATGTATGGTGCTTAGTGATAAAAAAAACCTAAGACTTCGGCATGATGAAGAAAAAACCAAAAATATTTTTCATTCATTTATAATCTTTTAACTTTTTGGCTTACTGACGAAGAAACATGAAATTTGGTGATGGAGAAGAAACATATTGAATATATTTACATATAATTTGCCATAATTCAATGTGAAAAAGGTAAATATAAATAAATTTGAGCTTTATTATTTAATTTTAATTTTTACCTATATTATAAAAAATATATGTCATGGACTATAGTCTTTTATCTTTGTTTTTTAGTGGGAAAAAACCTAAAATTTTATGTTGGAGTTGAAAAATAAAATATAATTAATTTTTTACACCTACTATAGTCTATTATGTATGGTGCTTAGTGATAAAAAACCTAAGACTTTGGGGTGGTGATGACAAAACCCAAAATATTTGTCATTCATTTATAGTCTTTTAACTATGTGGCTTACTGACGATGAAACATGAAATTTGGTGATGGAAAAGAAACATATTGGATATATTTACATCTAATTTACCATAATTCAATGTGAAACAGGTAAAGATAAATAAGTTTGAGCTTCATTATTTAATATTAATTTTTACCTATATTATACAAAATATATGTCACGGACTATAGTCTTTTATCATTGTTTTTTAGTGGGGAAAAACCTAAAATTTTATGTTGGAGTTGAAAAATAAAATATAATTAATTTTTTACACCTACTATAGTCTATTATATATGGTGCTTAATGATAAAAAAACCTAAGACTTTGGGATGGTGAAGAAAAAACCTAAAAAATTTGTCATTCATTTAACTATGTGGCTTACTGACGAAGAAACATGAAATTTGGTGATGGAGAAGAAACATATTGAATATATTTACATCTAATTTGCCATAATTCAATGTGAAAAAAGTAAATATAAATAAGTTTGAGCTTCAATATTTAATTTTAATTTTTACCTATATTATAAAAAATATATGTCATGGTCTATAGTCTTTTTATCTTTGTTTTTTAGTGGGGAAAAACCTAAAATTTTATGTTGGAGTTGAAAAATAAAATAAAATTAATTTTTTACACCTACTATAGTCTATTATGTATGGTGCTTAGTGATAAAAAAAACCTAAGACTTTGGCATGGTGAAGAAAAAACCAAAAATATTTGTCATTCATTTATAATTTTTTAACTCTGTGGCATACTGACGAAGAAACATGAAGTTTGGTGATGGAGAAGAAACATATTGAATATATTTACATATAATTTGCCATAATTCAATGTGAAAAAGGTAAATATAAATAAGTTTGAACTTTATTATTTAATTTTAATTTTTACCTATATTATATAAAATATATGTCATGGACTATAGTCTTTTATCTTTGTTTTTTAGTGGGAAAAAACCTAAAATTTTATGTTGGAGTTGAAAAATAAAATATAATTAATTTTTTACACGTACTATAGTCTATTATGTACAGTGCTTATTGATAAAAAAACCTAAGACTTTGGGATGGAGAAGAAAAAACCTAAAATTTTTGTCATTCATTTAGAATCTTTTAACTCTGTGGCTTACTGACGAAGAAACATGAAATTTGGTGATGGAGAAGAAACATATTGAATATATTTACATCTAATTTACCATAATTCAATGTGAAAAAGGTAAATATAAATGAGTTTGATCTTCATTATTTAATTTATATTTTTACCTATATTATATAAAGTATAATTCTAGGACTATAGTCTTTTATCTTTGTTTTTTAGTGGGGAAAAACCTAAAATTTTATGTTGGAGTTGAAAAATAAAATATAATTAATTTTATACACCTACTATAGTCTATTATGTACAGTGCTTATTGATAAAAAACCTAAGACTTTGGGATGGTGAAGATAAAACCTAAAATTTTTGTCATTCATTTAGAATCTTTTAACTCTGTGGCTTACTGACGAAGAAACATGAAATTTGGTGATGGAGAAGAAACATATTGAATATATTTACATATAATTTACCATAATTCAATGTGAAAAAGGTAAATATAAATAAGTTTGATCTTCATTATTTAATTTATATTTTTACCTATATTATATAAAATATAATTCAAGGACTATAGTCTTTTATCTTTGTTTTTTAGTGGGGAAAAACCTTAAATTTTATGTTGAAGTTGAAAAATAAAATATAATTAATTTTTTACACCTACTATAGTCTATTATGTATGGTTCTTAGTGATAAAAAAACCTATGACTTTGGGATGGTGAAGAAAAAACCTAAAATATTTGTCATTAATTTATAGTCTTTTAACTATGTGGCTTACTAACGAAGAAACATGAAATTTGGTGATGGAGAAGAAACATATTGAATATATTTACATCTAATTTTCCATAATTCAATGTGAAAAAGGTAAATATAAATAAGTTTGAGCTTCATTATTTAATTTTAATTTTTACCTATATTATATAAAATAAATGTCATGGACTATAGTCTTTTTATCTTTGTTTTTTAGTGGGGAAAAACCTAAAATTTTATGTTGGAGTTGAAAAATAAAATATAATTAATTTTTTACACCTACTATAGTCTATTATGTACAGTGCTTATTGATAAAAAACCTAAGACTTTGGGATGGTGAAGATAAAACCAAAAATATTTGTCATTCATTTATAGTCTTTTAACTCTGTGGCTTACTGACGAAGAAACATAAAATTTGATGATGGAGAAGAAACATATTGAATATATTTACATCTAATTTTCCATAATTCAATGTGAAAAAGGTAAATATAAATAAGTTTGAGCTTCATTATTTAATTTTAATTTTTGCCTATATTATATAAAATATATGTCATGGACTATAGTTTTTTATCCTTGTTTTTTAGTGGGGAAAAACCTAAAATTTTATGTTGGAGTTGAAAAATAAAATATAATTCATTTTTTACACCTACTATAGTCTATTATGTATGGTTCTTAGTGATAAAAAAACCTAAGACTTTGGCATGGTGAAGAAAAAAGCTAAAATTTTTGTCATTCATTTATAATCTTTTAACTCTGTGGCTTACTGACGAAGAAACATGAAATTTGGTGATGGAGAAGAAACATATTGAATATATTTACATCTAATTTACCATAATTCAATGTGAAAAAGGTAAATATAAATAATTTTGATCTTCATTATTTAATTTATATTTTTACCTATATTATATAAAATATAATTCAAGGACTATAGTCTTTTATCTTTGTTTTTTAGTGGGGAAAAACCTAAAATTTTATGTTGAAGTTGAAAACTAAAATATAATTAATTTTTTACACCTACTATAGTCTATTATGTATGGTGCTTAGTGATAAAAAAACCTAAGACTTTGGGATGGTGAAGAAAAAACCTAAAATATTTGTCATTAATTTATAGTCTTTTAACTATGTGGCTTACTATTGAAGAAACATGAAATTTGGTGATGGAGAAGAAACATATTGAATATATTTACATCTAATTTGCCATAAATCAATGTGAAAAAGGTAAATATAAATAAGTTTTAGCTTCATTAGTTAATTTTAATTTTTACCTATATTATATAATATATATGTCATGGACTATAGTCTTTTATCCTTGTTTTTTAGTGGGGAAAAACATAAAACTTTATGTTGGAGTTGAAAAATAAAATATAATTAATTTTTCACACCTACTATAGTCTATTATTTATGTTGCTTAGTGATAAAAAACCTAAGACTTTGGGATGGTGAAGAAAAAACCTAAAATTTTTGTCATTCATTTATAATCTTTTAACTCTGTGGCTTACTGACGAAGAAACATGAAATTTGGTGATGGAGAAGAGACATAATGAATATATTTACATATAATTTTCCATAATTCAATGTGAAAAAGGTAAATATAAATAAGTTTTAGCTTCATTATTTAATTTTAAATTTTACCTATATTATATAAAATATATGTCATGGACTATAGTCTTTTTATCTTTGTTTTTTAGTGGGGAAAAACCTAAAATTTTATGTTGGAGTTGAAAAATAAAATATAATTCATTTTTTACACCTACTATAGTCTATCATGTACGGTGCTTATTGATAAAAAAAACCTAAGACTTTGGGATGGTGAAGAAAAAACCTAAAATTTATGTCATTCATTTATAATCTTTTAACTCTGTGGCTTACTGACGAAGAAACATGAAATTTGTTGATGGAGAAGAAACATATTGAATATATTTACATCTAATATACCATAATTCAATGTGAAAAAATATAAATATAAATAAGTTTGATCTCCATTATTTAATTTATATTTTTACCTATATTATATAAAATATAATTCAAGGACTATAGTCTTTTATCTTTGTTTTTTAGTGGGAAAAACCTAAAATTTTATGTTGAAGTTGAAAAATAAAATATAATTTATTTTTTACACCTACTATAGTCTATTATGTATGGTGCTTAGTGATAAAAAAACCTAAGACTTTGGGATGGTGAAGAAAAAACCTAAAATATTTGTCATTAATTTATAGTCTTTTAACTATGTGGCTTTCTAACGAAGAAACATGAAATTTGGTGATGGAGAAGAAACATATTGAATATATTTACATCTAATTTGCCATAATTCAATGTGAAAAAGGTAAATATAAATAAGTTTTAGCTTCATTATTTAATTTTAATTTTTACCTATATTATATAAAATATATGTCATGGACTATAGTCTTTTATCCTTGTTTTTTAGTGGGGAAAAACATAAAACTTTATGTTGGAGTTGAAAAATAAAATATAATTAATTTTTCACACCTAATATAGTCTATTATGTATGTTGCTTAGTGATAAAAAACCTAAGACTTTGGGATGGTGAAGAAAAAACCTAAAATTTTTGTCATTCATTTATAATCTTTTAACTCTGTGGCTTACTGACGAAGAAACATGAAATTTGGTGATGGAGAAGAAACATATTGAATATATTTACATCTAATTTACCATAATTCAATGTGAAAAAGGTAAATATAAATAATTTTGATCTTCATTATTTAATTTATATTTTTACCTATATTATATAAAATATAATTCAAGGACTATAGTCTTTTATCTTTGTTTTTTAGTGGGGAAAAACCTAAAATTTTATGTTGAAGTTGAAAACTAAAATATAATTAATTTTTTACACCTACTATAGTCTATTATGTATGGTGCTTAGTGATAAAAAAACCTAAGACTTTGGGATGGTGAAGAAAAAACCTAAAATATTTGTCATTAATTTATAGTCTTTTAACTATGTGGCTTACTATTGAAGAAACATGAAATTTGGTGATGGAGAAGAAACATATTGAATATATTTACATCTAATTTGCCATAATTCAATGTGAAAAAGGTAAATATAAATAAGTTTTAGCTTCATTAGTTAATTTTAATTTTTACCTATATTATATAATATATATGTCATGGACTATAGTCTTTTATCCTTGTTTTTTAGTGGGGAAAAACATAAAACTTTATGTTGGAGTTGAAAAATAAAATATAATTAATTTTTCACACCTACTATAGTCTATTATTTATGTTGCTTAGTGATAAAAAACCTAAGACTTTGGGATGGTGAAGAAAAAACCTAAAATTTTTGTCATTCATTTATAATCTTTTAACTCTGTGGCTTACTGACGAAGAAACATGAAATTTGGTGATGGAGAAGAGACATAATGAATATATTTACATCTAATTTTCCATAATTCAATGTGAAAAAGGTAAATATAAATAAGTTTTAGCTTCATTATTTAATTTTAAATTTTACCTATATTATATAAAATATATGTCATGGACTATAGTCTTTTTATCTTTGTTTTTTAGTGGGGAAAAACCTAAAATTTTATGTTGGAGTTGAAAAATAAAATATAATTCATTTTTTACACCTACTATAGTCTATCATGTACGGTGCTTATTGATAAAAAAAACCTAAGACTTTGGGATGGTGAAGAAAAAACCTAAAATTTATGTCATTCATTTATAATCTTTTAACTCTGTGGCTTACTGACGAAGAAACATGAAATTTGTTGATGGAGAAGAAACATATTGAATATATTTACATCTAATATACCATAATTCAATGTGAAAAAATATAAATATAAATAAGTTTGATCTCCATTATTTAATTTATATTTTTACCTATATTATATAAAATATAATTCAAGGACTATAGTCTTTTATCTTTGTTTTTTAGTGGGAAAAACCTAAAATTTTATGTTGAAGTTGAAAAATAAAATATAATTTATTTTTTACACCTACTATAGTCTATTATGTATGGTGCTTAGTGATAAAAAAACCTAAGACTTTGGGATGGTGAAGAAAAAACCTAAAATATTTGTCATTAATTTATAGTCTTTTAACTATGTGGCTTTCTAACGAAGAAACATGAAATTTGGTGATGGAGAAGAAACATATTGAATATATTTACATCTAATTTGCCATAATTCAATGTGAAAAAGGTAAATATAAATAAGTTTTAGCTTCATTATTTAATTTTAATTTTTACCTATATTATATAAAATATATGTCATGGACTATAGTCTTTTATCCTTGTTTTTTAGTGGGGAAAAACATAAAACTTTATGTTGGAGTTGAAAAATAAAATATAATTAATTTTTCACACCTAATATAGTCTATTATGTATGTTGCTTAGTGATAAAAAACCTAAGACTTTGGGATGGTGAAGAAAAAACCTAAAATTTTTGTCATTCATTTATAATCTTTTAACTCTGTGGCTTACTGACGAAGAAACATGAAATTTGGTGAAGGAGAAGAAACATATTGAATATATTTACATCTAATTTTCCATAATTCAATGTGAAAAAGGGAAATATAAATAAGTTTTAGCTTCATTATTTAATTTTAAATTTTACCTATATTATATAAAATATATGTCATGGACTATAGTCTTTTTATCTTTGTTTTTTAGTGGGGAGAAACATAAAATTTTATGTTGGAGTTGAAAAATAAAATATAATTAATTTTTTAAACCTACTATAGTCTATTATGTATGGTGCTTAGTGATAAAAAAACCTAAGACTTTGGCATAGTGAAGAAAAAACCTAAATTTTTTGTCATTCATTTATAATCTTTTAACTTTGTGGCTTACTGACGAAGAAACATGAAATTTGGTGATGGAGAAGAAACATATTGAATATATTTACATCTAATTTACCATAATTCAATGTGAAAAAGGTAAATATAAATAAGTTTGATCTTCATTATTTAATTTATATTTTTACCTATATTATATAAAATATAATTCAAGGACTATAGTCTTTTATCTTTGTTTTTTAGTGGGGAAAAACCTAAAATTTTATGTTGAAGTTGAAAAATAAAATATAATTAATGTTTTACACCTACTATAGTCTATTATGTATGGTTCTTAGTTATAAAAAAACCTAAGACTTTGGGATGGTGAAGAAAAAACCTAAAATATTTGTCATTAATTTATAGTCTTTTAACTATGTGGCTTACTAACGAAGAAACATGAAATTTAGTGATGGAGAAGAAACATATTGAATATATTTACATCTAATTTTCCATAATTCAATGTGAAAAAGGTAAATATAAATAAGTTTTAGCTTCATTATTTAATTTTAATTTTTACCTATATTATATAAAATAAATGTCATGGACTATAGTCTTTTTATCTTGGTTTTTTAGTGGGGAAAATCCTAAAATTTTATGTTGGAGTTGAAAAATAAAATATAATTAATTTTTTACACCTACTATAGTCTATTATGTACAGTGCTTATTGATAAAAAACCTAAGACTTTGGGATGGTTAAGAAAAAACCTAAAAAAATTTTCATTCATTTAGAATCTTTTAACTCTGTGGCTTACTGACGAAGAAACATGAAATTTGGTGATGGATAAGAAACATATTGAATATATTTACATCTAATTTACCATAATTCAATGTGAAAAAGGTAAATATAAATAAGTTTGATCTTCATTATTTAATTTATATTTTTACCTATATTATATAAAATATAATTCAAGGACTATAGTCTTGTATCTTTGTTTTTTAGTGGGGAAAAACCTAAAATTTTATGTTGGAGTTGAAAACTAAAATATAATTAATTTTTTACACCTACTATAGTCTATTATGTATGGTTCTTAGTGATAAAAAAAACCTAAGACTTTGGGATGGTGAAGATAAAACCAAAAATATTTGTAATTCATTTATAGTCTTTTAACTCTGTGCCTTACTGACGAAGAAACATAAAATTTGATGATGGAGAAGAAACATATTGAATATATTTACATCTAATTTTCCATAATTCAATGTGAAAAAGGTAAATATAAATAAGTTTGAGCTTCATTATTTAATTTTAATTTTTGCCTATATTATATAAAATATATGTCATGGACTATAATTTTTTATCCTTGTTTTTTAGTGGGGAAAAACCTAAAATTTTATGTTGGAGTTGAAAAATAAAATATAATTCATTTTTTACACCTACTATAGTCTATTATGTATGGTTCTTAGTGATAAAAAAACCTAAGACTTTGGCATGGTGAAGAAAAAAGCTAAAATTTTTGTCATTCATTTATAATCTTTTAACTCTGTGGCTTACTGACGAAGAAACATGAAATTTGGTGATGGAGAAGAAACATATTGAATATATTTACATCTAATTTACCATAATTCAATGTGAAAAAGGTAAATATAAATAAGTTTGATCTTCATTATTTAATTTATATTTTTACCTATATTATATAAAATATAATTCAAGGACTATAGTCTTTTATCTTTGTTTTTTAGTGGGGAAAAACCTAAAATTTTATGTTGAAGTTGAAAAATAAAATATAATTAATGTTTTACACCTACTATAGTCTATTATGTATGGTTCTTAGTGATAAAAAAACCTAAGACTTTGGGATGGTGAAGAAAAAACCTAAAATATTTGTAATTAATTTATAGTCTTTTAACTATGTGGCTTACTAATGAAGAAACATGAAATTTAGTGATGTAGAAGAAACATATTGAATATATTTACATCTAATTTTCCATAATTCAATGTGAAAAAGGTAAATATAAATAAGTTTTAGCTTCATTATTTAATTTTAATTTTTACCTATATTATATAAAATAAATTTCATGGACTATAGTCTTTTTATCTTGGTTTTTTAGTGGGGAAAAACCTAAAATTTTACGTTGGAGTTGAAAAATAAAATATAATTAATTTTTTACACCTACTATAGTCTATTGTGTACAGTGCTTATTGATAAAAAACCTAAGACTTTGGGATGGTGAAGAAAAAACCTAAAATTTTTGTCATTCATTTAGAATCTTTTAACTCTGTGGCTTACTGACGAAGAAACATGAAATTTGGTGATGGAGAAGAAACATATTGAATATATTTACATCTAATTTACCATAATTCAATGTGAAAAAGGTAAATATAAATAAGTTTGATCTTCATTATTTAATTTATATTTTTACCTATATTATATAAAATATAATTCAAGGACTATAGTCTTTTATCTTTGTTTTTTAGTGGGGAAAAACCTAAAATTTTATGTTGAAGTTGAAAAATAAAATATAATTAATTTTTTACACCTACTATAGTCTATTATGTATGGTTCTTAGTGATAAAAAAACCTAAGACTTTGGGATGGTGAAGAAAAAACCTAAAATATGTGTCATTAATTTATAGTCTTTTAACTATGTGGCTTACTGACGAAGAAACATGAAATTTGGTGATGGAGAAGAAACATATTGAATATATTTACATCTAATTTTCCATAATTCAATGTGAAAAAGGGAAATATAAATAAGTTTTAGCTTCATTATTTAATTTTAAATTTTACCTATATTATATAAAATATATGTCATGGACTATAGTCTTTTTATCTTTGTTTTTTAGTGGGGAGAAACATAAAATTTTATGTTGGAGTTGAAAAATAAAATATAATTAATTTTTTAAACCTACTATAGTCTATTATGTATGGTGCTTAGTGATAAAAAAACCTAAGACTTTGGCATGGTGAAGAAAAAACCTAAATTTTTTGTCATTCATTTATAATCTTTTAACTCTGTGGCTTACTGACGAAGAAACATGAAATTTGGTGATGGAGAAGAAACATATTGAATATATTTACATCTAATTTACCATAATTCAATGTGAAAAAGGTAAATATAAATAAGTTTGATCTTCATTATTTAATTTATATTTTTACCTATATTATATAAAATATAATTCAAGGACTATAGTCTTTTATCTTTGTTTTTTAGTGGGGAAAAACCTAAAATTTTATGATGAAGTTGAAAAATAAAATATAATTAATGTTTTACACCTACTATAGTCTATTATGTATGGTTCTTAGTTATAAAAAAACCTAAGACTTTGGGATGGTGAAGAAAAAACCTAAAATATTTGTCATTAATTTATAGTCTTTTAACTATGTGGCTTACTAACGAAGAAACATGAAATTTAGTGATGGAGAAGAAACATATTGAATATATTTACATCTAATTTTCCATAATTCAATGTGAAAAAGGTAAATATAAATAAGTTTTAGCTTCATTATTTAATTTTAATTTTTACCTATATTATATAAAATAAATGTCATGGACTATAGTCTTTTTATCTTGGTTTTTTAGTGGGGAAAATCCTAAAATTTTATGTTGGAGTTGAAAAATAAAATATAATTAATTTTTTACACCTACTATAGTCTATTATGTACAGTGCTTATTGATAAAAAACCTAAGACTTTGGGATGGTGAAGAAAAAACCTAAAATTTTTGTCATTCATTTAGAATCTTTTAACTCTGTGGCTTACTGACGAAGAAACATGAAATTTGGTGATGGAGAAGAAACATATTGAATATATTTACATCTAATTTACCATAATTCAATGTGAAAAAGGTAAATATAAATAAGTTTGATCTTCATTATTTAATTTATATTTTTACCTATATTATATAAAATATAATTCAAGGACTATAGTCTTTTATCTTTGTTTTTTAGTGGGGAAAAACCTAAAATTTTATGTTGAAGTTGAAAAATAAAATATAATTAATTTTTTACACCTACTATAGTCTATTATGTATGGTTCTTAGTGATAAAAAAACCTAAGACTTTGGGATGGTGAAGAAAAAACCTAAAATATTTGTGATTAATTTATAGTCTTTTAACTATGTGGCTTACTAACGAAGAAACAAGAAATTTGGTGATGGAGAAGAAACATATTGAATATATTTACATCTAATTTTCCATAATTCAATGTGAAAAAGGTAAATATAAATAAGTTTGAGCTTCATTATTTAATTTTAATTTTTACCTATATTATATAAAATAAATGTCATGGACTATAGTCTTTTTATCTTGGTTTTTTAGTGGGGAAAAACCTAAAATTTTATGTTGGAGTTGAAAAATAAAATATAATTAATTTTTTACACCTACTATAGTCTATTATGTACAGTGCTTATTGATAAAAAACCTAAGACTTTGGGATGGTTAAGAAAAAACCTAAAAAAATTTTCATTCATTTAGAATCTTTTAACTCTGTGGCTTACTGACGAAGAAACATGAAATTTGGTGATGGATAAGAAACATATTGAATATATTTACATCTAATTTACCATAATTCAATGTGAAAAAGGTAAATATAAATAAGTTTGATCTTCATTATTTAATTTATATTTTTACCTATATTATATAAAATATAATTCAAGGACTATAGTCTTGTATCTTTGTTTTTTAGTGGGGAAAAACCTAAAATTTTATGTTGGAGTTGAAAACTAAAATATAATTCATTTTTTACACCTACTATAGTCTATTATGTATGGTTCTTAGTGATAAAAAAAACCTAAGACTTTGGGATGGTGAAGATAAAACTAAAAATATTTGTAATTCATTTATAGTCTTTTAACTCTGTGGCTTACTGACGAAGAAACATAAAATTTGATGATGAAGAAGAAACATATTGAATATATTTACATCTAATTTTCCATAATTCAATGTGAAAAAGGTAAATATAAATAAGTTTGAGCTTCATTATTTAATTTTAATTTTTGCCTATATTATATAAAATATATGTCATGGACTATAATTTTTTATCCTTGTTTTTTAGTGGGGAAAAACCTAAAATTTTATGTTGGAGTTGAAAAATAAAATATAATTCATTTTTTACACCTACTATAGTCTATTATGTATGGTTCTTAGTGATAAAAAAACCTAAGACTTTGGCATGGTGAAGAAAAAAGCTAAAATTTGTGTCATTCATTTATAATCTTTTAACTCTGTGGCTTACTGACGAAGAAACATGAAATTTGGTGATGGAGAAGAAACATATTGAATATATTTACATCTAATTTACCATAATTCAATGTGAAAAAGGTAAATATAAATAAGTTTGATCTTCATTATTTAATTTATATTTTTACCTATATTATATAAAATATAATTCAAGGACTATAGTCTTTTATCTTTGTTTTTTAGTGGGGAAAAACCTAAAATTTTATGTTGAAGTTGAAAAATAAAATATAATTAATGTTTTACACCTACTATAGTCTATTATGTATGGTTCTTAGTGATAAAAAAACCTAAGACTTTGGGATGGTGAAGAAAAAACCTAAAATATTTGTCATTAATTTATAGTCTTTTAACTATGTGGCTTACTAATGAAGAAACATGAAATTTAGTGATGTAGAAGAAACATATTGAATATATTTACATCTAATTTTCCATAATTCAATGTGAAAAAGGTAAATATAAATAAGTTTTAGCTTCATTATTTAATTTTAATTTTTACCTATATTATATAAAATAAATTTCATGGACTATAGTCTTTTTATCTTGGTTTTTTAGTGGGGAAAAACCTAAAATTTTATGTTGGAGTTGAAAAATAAAATATAATTAATTTTTTACACCTACTATAGTCTATTATGTACAGTGCTTATTGATAAAAAACCTAAGACTTTGGGATGGTGAAGAAAAAACCTAAAATTTTTGTCATTCATTTAGAATCTTTTAACTCTGTGGCTTACTGACGAAGAAACATGAAATTTGGTGATGGAGAAGAAACATATTGAATATATTTACATCTAATTTACCATAATTCAATGTGAAAAAGGTAAATATAAATAAGTTTGATCTTCATTATTTAATTTATATTTTTACCTATATTATATAAAATATAATTCAAGGACTATAGTCTTTTATCTTTGTTTTTTAGTGGGGAAAAACCTAAAATTTTATGTTGAAGTTGAAAAATAAAATATAATTAATGTTTTACACCTACTATAGTCTATTATGTATGGTTCTTAGTGATAAAAAAACCTAAGACTTTGGGATGGTGAAGAAAAAACCTAAAATATTTGTCATTAATTTATAGTCTTTTAACTATGTGGCTTACTAATGAAGAAACATGAAATTTAGTGATGTAGAAGAAACATATTGAATATATTTACATCTAATTTTCCATAATTCAATGTGAAAAAGGTAAATTAAAATAAGTTTTAGCTTCATTATTTAATTTTAATTTTTACCTATATTATATAAAATAAATGTCATGGACTATAGTCTTTTTATCTTGGTTTTTTAGTGGGGAAAAACCTAAAATTTTATGTTGGAGTTGAAAAATAAAATATAATTAATTTTTTACACCTACTATAGTCTATTATGTACAGTGCTTATTGATAAAAAACCTAAGACTTTGGGATGGTGAAGAAAAAACCTAAAATTTTTGTCATTCATTTAGAATCTTTTAACTTTGTGGCTTACTGACGAAGAAACATGAAATTTGGTGATGGAGAAGAAACATATTGAATATATTTACATCTAATTTACCATAATTCAATGTGAAAAAGGTAAATATAAATAAGTTTGATCTTCATTATTTAATTTATATTTTTACCTATATTATATAAAATATAAATCAAGGACTATAGTCTTTTATCTTTGTTTTTTAGTGGGGAAAAACCTAAAATTTTATGTTGAAGTTGAAAAATAAAATATAATTAATTTTTTACACCTACTATAGTCTATTATGTATGGTTCTTAGTGATTAAAAAACCTATGACTTTGGGATGGTGAAGAAAAAACCTAAAATATTTGTCATTAATTTATAGTCTTTTAACTATGTGGCTTACTGACGAAGAAACATGAAATTTGGTGATGGAGAAGAAACATATTAAATATATTTACATCTAATTTGCCATAATTCAATGTGAAAAAGGTAAATATAAATAAGTTTGAGCTTCATTATTTAATTTTAATTTTTACCTATATTATATAAAATATATGTCATGGACTATAGTCTTTTATCCTTGTTTTTTAGTGGGGAAAAACATAAAACTTTATGTTGGAGTTGAAAAATAAAATATAATTTATTTTTTACACCTACTATAGTCTATTATGTATGGTTCTTAGTGATAAAAAAACCTAAGACTTTGGGATGGTGCAGATAAAACCAAAAATATTTGTAATTCATTTATAGTCTTTTAACTCTGTGGCTTACTGACGAAGAAACATAAAATTTGATGATGGAGAAGAAACATATTGAATATATTTACATCTAATTTTCCATAATTCAATGTGAAAAAGGTAAATATAAATAAGTTTGAGCTTCATTATTTAATTTTAATTTTTGCCTATATTATATAAAATATATGTCATGGACTATAGTTTTTTATCCTTGTTTTTTAGTGGGGAAAAACCTAAAATTTTATGTTGGAGTTGAAAAATAAAATATAATTCATTTTTTACACCTACTATATCTATTATGTATGGTTCTTAGTGATAAAAAAAACCTAAGACTTTGGCATGGTGAAGAAAAAAGCTAAAATTTTTGTCATTCATTTATAATCTTTTAACTCTGTGGCTTACTGACGAAGAAACATGAAATTTGGTGATGGAGAAGAAACATATTGAATATATTTACATCTAATTTACCATAATTCAATGTGAAAAAGGTAAATATAAATAAGTTTGATCTTCATGATTTAATTTATATTTTTACCTATATTATATAAAATATAATTCAAGGACTATAGTCTTTTATCTTTGTTTTTTAGTGGGGAAAAACCTAAAATTTTATGTTGAAGTTGAAAACTAAAATATAATTAATTTTTTACACCTACTATAGTCTATTATGTATGGTGCTTAGTGATAAAAAAACCTAAGACTTTGGGATGGTGAAGAAAAAACCTAAAATATTTGTCATTAATTTATAGTCTTTTAACTATGTGGCTTACTAATGAAGAAACATGAAATTTGGTGATGGAGAAGAAACATATTGAATATATTTACATCTAATTTGCCATAATTCAATGTGAAAAAGGTAAATATAAATAAGTTTTAGCTTCATTAGTTAATTTTAATTTTTACCTATATTATATAATATATATGTCATGGACTATAGTCTTTTATCCTTGTTTTTTAGTGGGGAAAAACATAAAACTTTATGTTGGAGTTGAAAAATAAAATATAATTAATTTTTCACACCTACTATAGTCTATTATGTATGTTGCTTAGTGATAAAAAACCTAAGACTTTGGGATGGTGAAGAAAAAACCTAAAATTTTTGTCATTCATTTATAATCTTTTAACTCTGTGGCTTACTGACGAAGAAACATGAAATTTGGTGATGGAGAAGAGACATATTGAATATATTTACATCTAATTTTCCATAATTCAATGTGAAAAAGGTAAATATAAATAAGTTTTAGCTTCATTATTTAATTTTAAATTTTACCTATATTATATAAAATATATGTCATGGACTATAGTCTTTTTATCTTTGTTTTTTAGTGGGGAAAAACCTAAAATTTTATGTTGGAGTTGAAAAATAAAATATAATTCATTTTTTACACCTACTATAGTCTATCATGTACGGTGCTTATTGATAAAAAAACCTAAGACTTTGGGATGGTGAAGAAAAAACCTAAAATTTATGTCATTCATTTATAATCTTTTAACTCTGTGGCTTACTGACGAAGAAACATGAAATTTGTTGATGGAGAAGAAACATATTGAATATATTTACATCTAATATACCATAATTCAATGTGAAAAAATGTAAATATAAATAAGTTTGATCTTCATTATTTAATTTATATTTTTACCTATATTATATAAAATATAATTCAAGGACTATAGTCTTTTATCTTTGTTTTCTAGTGGGAAAAACCTAAAATTTTATGTTGAAGTTGAAAAATAAAATATAATTTATTTTTTACACCTACTATAGTCTATTATGTATGGTTCTTAGTGATAAAAAAACCTAAGACTTTGGGATGGTGAAGAAAAAACCTAAAATATTTGTCATTAATTTATAGTCTTTTAACTATGTGGCTTTCTGACGAAGAAACATGAAATTTGGTGATGGAGAAGAAACATATTGAATATATTTACATCTAATTTGCCATAATTCAATGTGAAAAAGGTAAATATAAATAAGTTTTAGCTTCATTATTTAATTTTAATTTTTACCTATATTATATAAAATATATGTCATGGACTATAGTCTTTTATCCTTGTTTTTTAGTGGGGAAAAACATAAAACTTTATGTTGGAGTTGAAAAATAAAATATAATTAATTTTTCACACCTACTATAGTCTATTATGTATGTTGCTTAGTGATAAAAAACCTAAGACTTTGGGATGGTGAAGAAAAAACCTAAAATTTTTGTCATTCATTTATAATCTTTTAACTCTGTGGCTTACTGACGAAGAAACATGAAATTTGGTGATGGAGAAGAGACATATTGAATATATTTACATCTAATTTTCCATAATTCAATGTGAAAAAGGTAAATATAAATAAGTTTTAGCTTCATTATTTAATTTTAAATTTTACCTATATTATATAAAATATATGTCATGGACTATAGTCTTTTTATCTTTGTTTTTTAGTGGGGAAAAACCTAAAATTTTATGTTGGAGTTGAAAAATAAAATATAATTCATTTTTTACACCTACTATAGTCTATCATGTACGGTGCTTATTGATAAAAAAACCTAAGACTTTGGGATGGTGAAGAAAAAACCTAAAATTTATGTCATTCATTTATAATCTTTTAACTCTGTGGCTTACTGACGAAGAAACATGAAATTTGTTGATGGAGAAGAAACATATTGAATATATTTACATCTAATATACCATAATTCAATGTGAAAAAATGTAAATATAAATAAGTTTGATCTTCATTATTTAATTTATATTTTTACCTATATTATATAAAATATAATTCAAGGACTATAGTCTTTTATCTTTGTTTTCTAGTGGGAAAAACCTAAAATTTTATGTTGAAGTTGAAAAATAAAATATAATTTATTTTTTACACCTACTATAGTCTATTATGTATGGTTCTTAGTGATAAAAAAACCTAAGACTTTGGGATGGTGAAGAAAAAACCTAAAATATTTGTCATTAATTTATAGTCTTTTAACTATGTGGCTTTCTAACGAAGAAACATGAAATTTGGTGATGGAGAAGAAACATATTGAATATATTTACATCTAATTTGCCATAATTCAATGTGAAAAAGGTAAATATCAATAAGTTTTAGCTTCATTATTTAATTTTAATTTTTACCTATATTATATAAAATATATGTCATGGACTATAGTCTTTTATCCTTGTTTTTTAGTGGGGAAAAACATAAAACTTTATGTTGGAGTTGAAAAATAAAATATAATTAATTTTTCACACCTACTATAGTCTATTATGTATGTTGCTTAGTGATAAAAAACCTAAGACTTTGGGATGGTGAAGAAAAAACCTAAAATTTTTGTCATTCATTTATAATCTTTTAACTCTGTGGCTTACTGACGAAGAAACATGAAATTTGGTGATGGAGAAGAGACATATTGAATATATTTACATCTAATTTTCCATAATTCAATGTGAAAAAGGTAAATATAAATAAGTTTTAGCTTCATTATTTAATTTTAAATTTTACCTATATTATATAAAATATATGTCATGGACTATAGTCTTTTTATCTTTGTTTTTTAGTGGGGAAAAACCTAAAATTTTATGTTGGAGTTGAAAAATAAAATATAATTCATTTTTTACACCTACTATAGTCTATCATGTACGGTGCTTATTGATAAAAAAACCTAAGACTTTGGGATGGTGAAGAAAAAACCTAAAATTTATGTCATTCATTTATAATCTTTTAACTCTGTGGCTTACTGACGAAGAAACATGAAATTTGTTGATGGAGAAGAAACATATTGAATATATTTACATCTAATATACCATAATTCAATGTGAAAAAATGTAAATATAAATAAGTTTGATCTTCATTATTTAATTTATATTTTTACCTATATTATATAAAATATAATTCAAGGACTATAGTCTTTTATCTTTGTTTTCTAGTGGGAAAAACCTAAAATTTTATGTTGAAGTTGAAAAATAAAATATAATTTATTTTTTACACCTACTATAGTCTATTATGTATGGTTCTTAGTGATAAAAAAACCTAAGACTTTGGGATGGTGAAGAAAAAACCTAAAATATTTGTCATTAATTTATAGTCTTTTAACTATGTGGCTTTCTGACGAAGAAACATGAAATTTGGTGATGGAGAAGAAACATATTGAATATATTTACATCTAATTTGCCATAATTCAATGTGAAAAAGGTAAATATAAATAAGTTTTAGCTTCATTATTTAATTTTAATTTTTACCTATATTATATAAAATATATGTCATGGACTATAGTCTTTTATCCTTGTTTTTTAGTGGGGAAAAACATAAAACTTTATGTTGGAGTTGAAAAATAAAATATAATTAATTTTTCACACCTACTATAGTCTATTATGTATGTTGCTTAGTGATAAAAAACCTAAGACTTTGGGATGGTGAAGAAAAAACCTAAAATTTTTGTCATTCATTTATAATCTTTTAACTCTGTGGCTTACTGACGAAGAAACATGAAATTTGGTGATGGAGAAGAGACATATTGAATATATTTACATCTAATTTTCCATAATTCAATGTGAAAAAGGTAAATATAAATAAGTTTTAGCTTCATTATTTAATTTTAAATTTTACCTATATTATATAAAATATATGTCATGGACTATAGTCTTTTTATCTTTGTTTTTTAGTGGGGAAAAACCTAAAATTTTATGTTGGAGTTGAAAAATAAAATATAATTCATTTTTTACACCTACTATAGTCTATCATGTACGGTGCTTATTGATAAAAAAACCTAAGACTTTGGGATGGTGAAGAAAAAACCTAAAATTTATGTCATTCATTTATAATCTTTTAACTCTGTGGCTTACTGACGAAGAAACATGAAATTTGTTGATGGAGAAGAAACATATTGAATATATTTACATCTAATATACCATAATTCAATGTGAAAAAATGTAAATATAAATAAGTTTGATCTTCATTATTTAATTTATATTTTTACCTATATTATATAAAATATAATTCAAGGACTATAGTCTTTTATCTTTGTTTTCTAGTGGGAAAAACCTAAAATTTTATGTTGAAGTTGAAAAATAAAATATAATTTATTTTTTACACCTACTATAGTCTATTATGTATGGTTCTTAGTGATAAAAAAACCTAAGACTTTGGGATGGTGAAGAAAAAACCTAAAATATTTGTCATTAATTTATAGTCTTTTAACTATGTGGCTTTCTAACGAAGAAACATGAAATTTGGTGATGGAGAAGAAACATATTGAATATATTTACATCTAATTTGCCATAATTCAATGTGAAAAAGGTAAATATCAATAAGTTTTAGCTTCATTATTTAATTTTAATTTTTACCTATATTATATAAAATATATGTCATGGACTATAGTCTTTTATCCTTGTTTTTTAGTGGGGAAAAACATAAAACTTTATGTTGGAGTTGAAAAATAAAATATAATTAATTTTTCACACCTACTATAGTCTATTATGTATGTTGCTTAGTGATAAAAAACCTAAGACTTTGGGATGGTGAAGAAAAAACCTAAAATTTTTGTCATTCATTTATAATCTTTTAACTCTGTGGCTTACTGACGAAGAAACATGAAATTTGGTGATGGAGAAGAGACATATTGAATATATTTACATCTAATTTTCCATAATTCAATGTGAAAAAGGTAAATATAAATAAGTTTTAGCTTCATTATTTAATTTTAAATTTTACCTATATTATATAAAATATATGTCATGGACTATAGTCTTTTTATCTTTGTTTTTTAGTGGGGAAAAACCTAAAATTTTATGTTGGAGTTGAAAAATAAAATATAATTCATTTTTTACACCTACTATAGTCTATCATGTACGGTGCTTATTGATAAAAAAACCTAAGACTTTGGGATGGTGAAGAAAAAACCTAAAATTTATGTCATTCATTTATAATCTTTTAATTCTGTGGCTTACTGACGAAGAAACATGAAATTTGTTGATGGAGAAGAAACATATTGAATATATTTACATCTAATATACCATAATTCAATGTGAAAAAATGTAAATATAAATAAGTTTGATCTTCATTATTTAATTTATATTTTTACCTATATTATATAAAATATAATTCAAGGACTATAGTCTTTTATCTTTGTTTTTTAGTGGGAAAAACCTAAAATTTTATGTTGAAGTTGAAAAATAAAATATAATTTATTTTTTACACCTACTATAGTCTATTATGTATGGTGCTTAGTGATAAAAAAACCTAAGACTTTGGGATGGTGAAGAAAAAACATAAAATATTTGTCATTAATTTATAGTCTTTTAACTATGTGGCTTTGTAACGAAGAAACATGAAATTTGGTGATGGAGAAGAAACATATTGAATATATTTACATCTAATTTGCCATAATTCAATGTGAAAAAGGTAAATATAAATAAGTTTTAGCTTCATTATTTAATTTTAATTTTTACCTATATTATATAAAATATATGTCATGGACTATAGTCTTTTATCCTTGTTTTTTAGTGGGGAAAAACATAAAACTTTATGTTGGAGTTGAAAAATAAAATATAATTAATTTTTCACACCTACTATAGTCTATTATGTATGTTGCTTAGTGATAAAAAACCTAAGACTTTGGGATGGTGAAGAAAAAACCTAAAATTTTTGTCATTCATTTATAATCTTTTACTTCTGTGGCTTACTGACGAAGAAACATGAAATTTGGTGAAGGAGAAGAAACATATTGAATATATTTACATCTAATTTTCCATAATTCAATGTGAAAAAGGGAAATATAAATAAGTTTTAGCTTCATTATTTAATTTTAAATTTTACCTATATTATATAAAATATATGTCATGGACTATAGTCTTTTTATCTTTGTTTTTTAGTGGGGAGAAACATAAAATTTTATGTTGGAGTTGAAAAATAAAATATAATTAATTTTTTAAACCTACTATAGTCTATTATGTATGGTGCTTAGTGATAAAAAAACCTAAGACTTTGGCATGGTGAAGAAAAAACCTAAAATTTTTGTCATTCATTTATAATCTTTTAACTCTGTGGCTTACTGACGAAGAAACATGAAATTTGGTGATGGAGAAGAAACATATTGAATATATTTACATCTAATTTACCATAATTCAATGTGAAAAAGGTAAATATAAATAAGTTTGATCTTCATTATTTAATTTATATTTTTACCTATATTATATAAAATATAATTCAAGGACTATAGTCTTTTATCTTTGTTTTTTAGTGGGGAAAAACCTAAAATTTTATGTTGAAGTTGAAAAATAAAATATAATTAATTTTTTACACCTACTATAGTCTATTATGTATGGTTCTTAGTGATAAAAAAACCTATGACTTTGGGATGGTGAAGAAAAAACCTAAAATATTTGTCATTAATTTATAGTCTTTTAACTATGTGGCTTACTAACGAAGAAACATGAAATTTGGTGATGGAGAAGAAACATATTGAATATATTTACATCTAATTTTCCATAATTCAATGTGAAAAAGGTAAATATAAATAAGTTTGAGCTTCATTATTTAATTTTAATTTTTAACTATATTATATAAAATCAATGTCATGGACTATAGTCTTTTTATCTGTGTTTTTTAGTGGGGAAAAACCTAAAATTTTATGTTGGAGTTGAAAAATAAAATATAATTAATTTTTTACACCTACTATAGTCTATTATGTACAGTGCTTATTGATAAAAAACCTAAGACTTTGGGATGGTTAAGAAAAAACCTAAAATTTTTGTCATTCATTTAGAATCTTTTAACTCTGTGGCTTACTGACGAAGAAACATGAAATTTGGTGATGGAGAAGAAACATATTGAATATATTTACATCTAATTTACCATAATTAAATGTGAAAAAGGTAAATATAAATAAGTTTGATCTTCTTTATTTAATTTATATTTTTACCTATATTATATAAAATATAATTCAAGGACTATAGTCTTTTATCTTTGTTTTTTAGTGGGGAAAAACCTAAAATTTTATGTTGGAGTTGAAAAATAAAATATAATTAATTTTTTACACATACTATAGTCTATTATGTATGGTGCTTAGTGATAAAAAAACCTAAGACTTTGGGATGGTGAAGAAAAAACCTAAAATATTTGTCATTAATTTATAGTCTTTTAACTATGTGGCTTACTAACGAAAAAACATGAAATTTGGTGAAAGAGAAGAAACATATTGAATATATTTACATCTAATTTGCCATAATTCAATGTGAAAAAGGTAAATATAAATAAGTTTTAGCTTCATTATTTAATTTTAATTTTTACCTATATTATATAAAATATATGTCATGGACTATAGTCTTTTATCCTTGTTTTTTAGTGGGAAAAAACATAAAACTTATTGTTGGAGTTGAAAAATAAAATATAATTAATTTTTCACACCTACTATAGTCTATTATGTATGTTGCTTAGTGATAAAAAACCTAAGACTTTGGGATGGTGAAGAAAAAACCTAAAATTTTTGTCATTCATTTATAATCTTTTAACTCTGTGGCTTACTGACGAAGAAACATTAAATTTGGTGATGGAGAAGAAACATATTGAATATATTTACATCTAATTTTCCATAATTCAATGTGAAAAAGGTAAATATAAATAATTTTTAGCTTCATTATTTAATTTAAAATTTTACCTATATTATATAAAATATATGTCATGGACTATAGTCTTTTTATCCTTGTTTTTTAGTGGGGAAAAACCTAAAATTTTATGTTGGAGTTGAAAAATAAAATATAATTAATTTTTTACACCTACTATAGTCTATTATGTATGGTGCTTAGTGATAAAAAAAACCTAAGACTTTGGCATGGTGAAGAAAAAAACAAAAATATTTTTCATTCATTTATAATCTTTTAACTCTGTGGCTTACTGACGAAGAAACATGAAATTTGGTGATGGAAAAGAAACATATTGAATATATTTACATCTAGTTTACCATAATTCAATGTGAAAAAGGTAAATATAAATAAGTTTGATCTTTATTATTTAATTTATATTTTTACCTATATTATATAAAATATAATTCAAGGACTATAGTCTTTTATCTTTGTTTTTTAGTGGGGGAAAACCTAAAATTTTATGTTGAAGTTGAAAAATAAAATATAATTAATTTTTTACACATACTATAGTATATTATGTATGGTGCTTAGTGATAAAAAAACCTAAGACTTTGGGATGGTGAAGAAAAAACCTAAAATATTTGTCATTAATTTATAGTCTTTTAACTATGTGGCTTACTAACGAAAAAACATGAAATTTGGTGAAAGAGAAGAAACATATTTGAATATATTTACATCTAATTTGCCATAATTCAATGTGAAAAAGGTAAATATAAATAAGTTTTAGCTTCATTATTTCATTTTAATTTTTACCTATATTATATATAATATATGTCATGGACTATAGTCTTTTATCCTTGTTTTTTAGTGGGGAAAACATAAAACTTATTGTTGGAGTTGAAAAATAAAATATAATTAATTTTTCACACCTACTATAGTCTATTATGTATGTTGCTTAGTGATAAAAAACCTAAGACTTTGGGATGGTGAAGAAAAAACCTAAAATTTTTGTCATTCATTTATAATCTCTTAACTTTGTGGCTTACTGACGAAGAAACATTAAATTTGGTGATGGAGAAGAAACATATTGAATATATTTACATCTAATTTTCCATAATTCAATGTGGAAAAGGTAAATATAAATAAGTTTTAGCTTCATTATTTAATTTAAAATTTTACCTATATTATATAAAATATATGTCATGGACTATAGTCTTTTTATCTTTGTTTTTTAGTGGGGAAAAATCTAAAATGTTATGTTGGAGTTGAAAAATAAAATATAATTAATTTTTTACACCTACTATAGTCTATTATGTATGGTGCTTAGTGATAAAAAAAACCTAAGACTTTGGCATGGTGAAGAAAAAAACAAAAATATTTTTCATTCATTTATAATCTTTTAACTCTGTGGCTTACTGACGAAGAAACATGAAATTTGGTGATGGAAAAGAAACATATTGAATATATTTACATCTAATTTACCATAATTAAATGTGAAAAAGGTAAATATAAATAAGTTTGATCTTCTTTATTTAATTTATATTTTTACCTATATTATATAAAATATAATTCAAGGACTATAGTCTTTTATCTTTGTTTTTTAGTGGGGAAAAACCTAAAATTTTATGTTGGAGTTGAAAAATAAAATATAATTAATTTTTTACACATACTATAGTCTATTATGTATGGTGCTTAGTGATAAAAAAACCTAAGACTTTGGGATGGTGAAGAAAAAACCTAAAATATTTGTCATTAATTTATAGTCTTTTAACTATGTGGCTTACTAACGAAAAAACATGAAATTTGGTGAAAGAGAAGAAACATATTGAATATATTTACATCTAATTTGCCATAATTCAATGTGAAAAAGGTAAATATAAATAAGTTTTAGCTTCATTATTTAATTTTAATTTTTACCTATATTATATAAAATATATGTCATGGACTATAGTCTTTTATCCTTGTTTTTTAGTGGGAAAAAACATAAAACTTATTGTTGGAGTTGAAAAATAAAATATAATTAATTTTTCACACCTACTATAGTCTATTATGTATGTTGCTTAGTGATAAAAAACCTAAGACTTTGGGATGGTGAAGAAAAAACCTAAAATTTTTGTCATTCATTTATAATCTTTTAACTCTGTGGCTTACTGACGAAGAAACATTAAATTTGGTGATGGAGAAGAAACATATTGAATATATTTACATCTAATTTTCCATAATTCAATGTGAAAAAGGTAAATATAAATAATTTTTAGCTTCATTATTTAATTTAAAATTTTACCTATATTATATAAAATATATGTCATGGACTATAGTCTTTTTATCCTTGTTTTTTAGTGGGGAAAAACCTAAAATTTTATGTTGGAGTTGAAAAATAAAATATAATTAATTTTTTACACCTACTATAGTCTATTATGTATGGTGCTTAGTGATAAAAAAAACCTAAGACTTTGGCATGGTGAAGAAAAAAACAAAAATATTTTTCATTCATTTATAATCTTTTAACTCTGTGGCTTACTGACGAAGAAACATGAAATTTGGTGATGGAAAAGAAACATATTGAATATATTTACATCTAGTTTACCATAATTCAATGTGAAAAAGGTAAATATAAATAAGTTTGATCTTTATTATTTAATTTATATTTTTACCTATATTATATAAAATATAATTCAAGGACTATAGTCTTTTATCTTTGTTTTTTAGTGGGGGAAAACCTAAAATTTTATGTTGAAGTTGAAAAATAAAATATAATTAATTTTTTACACATACTATAGTATATTATGTATGGTGCTTAGTGATAAAAAAACCTAAGACTTTGGGATGGTGAAGAAAAAACCTAAAATATTTGTCATTAATTTATAGTCTTTTAACTATGTGGCTTACTAACGAAAAAACATGAAATTTGGTGAAAGAGAAGAAACATATTTGAATATATTTACATCTAATTTGCCATAATTCAATGTGAAAAAGGTAAATATAAATAAGTTTTAGCTTCATTATTTCATTTTAATTTTTACCTATATTATATATAATATATGTCATGGACTATAGTCTTTTATCCTTGTTTTTTAGTGGGGAAAACATAAAACTTATTGTTGGAGTTGAAAAATAAAATATAATTAATTTTTCACACCTACTATAGTCTATTATGTATGTTGCTTAGTGATAAAAAACCTAAGACTTTGGGATGGTGAAGAAAAAACCTAAAATTTTTGTCATTCATTTATAATCTCTTAACTTTGTGGCTTACTGACGAAGAAACATTAAATTTGGTGATGGAGAAGAAACATATTGAATATATTTACATCTAATTTTCCATAATTCAATGTGGAAAAGGTAAATATAAATAAGTTTTAGCTTCATTATTTAATTTAAAATTTTACCTATATTATATAAAATATATGTCATGGACTATAGTCTTTTTATCTTTGTTTTTTAGTGGGGAAAAATCTAAAATGTTATGTTGGAGTTGAAAAATAAAATATAATTAATTTTTTACACCTACTATAGTCTATTATGTATGGTGCTTAGTGATAAAAAAAACCTAAGACTTTGGCATGGTGAAGAAAAAACCAAAAATATTTTTCATTCATTTATAATCTTTTAACTCTGTGGCTTACTGACGAAGAAACATGAAATTTGGTGATGGAGAAGAAACATATTGAATATATTTACATCTATTTTGCCATAATTCAATGTGAAAAAGGTAAATATAAATAAGTTTGAGCTTTATTATTTAATTTTAATTTTTACCTATATTATATAAAATACATGTCATGGACTATAGCCTTTTATCTTTGTTTTTTAGTGGGGAAAAACCTAAAATTTTATGTTGGAGTTGAAAAATAAAATATAATTAATTTTTTTCACCTACTATAGTCTATCATGTACGGTGCTTATTGATAAAAAAACCTAAGACTTTGGGATGGTGAAGAAAAAACCTATAATTTTTGTCATTCATTTATAATCTTTTAACTCTGTGGCTTACTGACGAAGAAACATGAAATTTGGTGATGGAGAAGAAACATATTGAATATATTTACATCTAATTTAATTTTTTACACCTACTATAGTCTATTATGTATGGTGCTTAGTGATAAAAAAACCTAAGACTTTGGGATGGTGAAGAAAAAACCTAAAATATTTGTCATTAATTTATAGTCTTTTAACTATGTGGCTTACTAACGAAGAAACATGAAATTTGGTGATGGAGAAGAAACATATTGAATATATTTACATCTAATTTGCCATAATTAAATGTGAAAAAGGTAAATATAAATAAGTTTGAGCTTCATTATTTAATTTTAATTTTTACCTATATTATATAAAATATATGTCATGGACTATAGTCTTTTATCCTTGTTTTTTAGTGGGGAAAAACCTAAAATTTTATGTTGGAGTTGAAAAATTAAATATAACTAATTTTTTACACCTACTATAGGCTATTATGTACGGTGCTTATTGATAAAAAAACCTAAGACTTTGGGATGCTGAAGAAAAAACCTAAAATTTTTGTCATTCATTTATAATCTTTTAACTCTGTGGCTTACTGACGAAGAAACATTAAATTTGGTGATGGAGAAGAAACATATTGAATATATTTACATCTAATTTTCCATAATTCAATGTGAAAAAGGTAAATATAAATAATTTTTAGCTTCATTATTTAATTTAAAATTTTACCTATATTATATAAAATATATGTCATGGACTATAGTCTTTTTATCCTTGTTTTTTAGTGGGGAAAAACCTAAAATTTTATGTTGGAGTTGAAAAATAAAATATAATTAATTTTTTACACCTACTATAGTCTATTATGTATGGTGCTTAGTGATAAAAAAAACCTAAGACTTTGGCATGGTGAAGAAAAAAACAAAAATATTTTTCATTCATTTATAATCTTTTAACTCTGTGGCTTACTGACGAAGAAACATGAAATTTGGTGATGGAGAAGAAACATATTGAATATATTTACATCTAGTTTACCATAATTCAATGTGAAAAAGGTAAATATAAATAAGTTTGATCTTTATTATTTAATTTATATTTTTACCTATATTATATAAAATATAATTCAAGGACTATAGTCTTTTATCTTTGTTTTTTAGTGGGGGAAAACCTAAAATTTTATGTTGAAGTTGAAAAATAAAATATAATTAATTTTTTACACATACTATAGTATATTATGTATGGTGCTTAGTGATAAAAAAACCTAAGACTTTGGGATGGTGAAGAAAAAACCTAAAATATTTGTCATTAATTTATAGTCTTTTAACTATGTGGCTTACTAACGAAAAAACATGAAATTTGGTGAAAGAGAAGAAACATATTTGAATATATTTACATCTAATTTGCCATAATTCAATGTGAAAAAGGTAAATATAAATAAGTTTTAGCTTCATTATTTCATTTTAATTTTTACCTATATTATATATAATATATGTCATGGACTATAGTCTTTTATCCTTGTTTTTTAGTGGGGAAAACATAAAACTTATTGTTGGAGTTGAAAAATAAAATATAATTAATTTTTCACACCTACTATAGTCTATTATGTATGTTGCTTAGTGATAAAAAACCTAAGACTTTGGGATGGTGAAGAAAAAACCTAAAATTTTTGTCATTCATTTATAATCTCTTAACTTTGTGGCTTACTGACGAAGAAACATTAAATTTGGTGATGGAGAAGAAACATATTGAATATATTTACATCTAATTTTCCATAATTCAATGTGGAAAAGGTAAATATAAATAAGTTTTAGCTTCATTATTTAATTTAAAATTTTACCTATATTATATAAAATATATGTCATGGACTATAGTCTTTTTATCTTTGTTTTTTAGTGGGGAAAAATCTAAAATGTTATGTTGGAGTTGAAAAATAAAATATAATTAATTTTTTACACCTACTATAGTCTATTATGTATGGTGCTTAGTGATAAAAAAAACCTAAGACTTTGGCATGGTGAAGAAAAAACCAAAAATATTTTTCATTCATTTATAATCTTTTAACTCTGTGGCTTACTGACGAAGAAACATGAAATTTGGTGATGGAGAAGAAACATATTGAATATATTTACATCTATTTTGCCATAATTCAATGTGAAAAAGGTAAATATAAATAAGTTTGAGCTTTATTATTTAATTTTAATTTTTACCTATATTATATAAAATACATGTCATGGACTATAGCCTTTTATCTTTGTTTTTTAGTGGGGAAAAACCTAAAATTTTATGTTGGAGTTGAAAAATAAAATATAATTAATTTTTTTCACCTACTATAGTCTATCATGTACGGTGCTTATTGATAAAAAAACCTAAGACTTTGGGATGGTGAAGAAAAAACCTATAATTTTTGTCATTCATTTATAATCTTTTAACTCTGTGGCTTACTGACGAAGAAACATGAAATTTGGTGATGGAGAAGAAACATATTGAATATATTTACATCTAATTTAATTTTTTACACCTACTATAGTCTATTATGTATGGTGCTTAGTGATAAAAAAACCTAAGACTTTGGGATGGTGAAGAAAAAACCTAAAATATTTGTCATTAATTTATAGTCTTTTAACTATGTGGCTTACTAACGAAGAAACATGAAATTTGGTGATGGAGAAGAAACATATTGAATATATTTACATCTAATTTGCCATAATTAAATGTGAAAAAGGTAAATATAAATAAGTTTGAGCTTCATTATTTAATTTTAATTTTTACCTATATTATATAAAATATATGTCATGGACTATAGTCTTTTATCCTTGTTTTTTAGTGGGGAAAAACCTAAAATTTTATGTTGGAGTTGAAAAATTAAATATAACTAATTTTTTACACCTACTATAGGCTATTATGTACGGTGCTTATTGATAAAAAAACCTAAGACTTTGGGATGCTGAAGAAAAAACCTAAAATTTTTGTCATTCATTTATAATCTTTTAACTCTATGGCTTACTGACGAAGAAACATGAAATTTGGTGATGGAGAAGAAACATATTGAATATATTTACATCTAATTTTCCATAATTCAATGTGAAAAAGGTAAATATAAATAAGTTTGAGCTTTATTATTTAATTTTAATTTTTACCTATATTATATAAAATATATGTCATGGACTATAGTCTTTTATATTTGTTTTTTAGTGGGGAAAAACCTAAAATTTTATGTTGGATTTGAAAAATAAAATATAATTAATTTTTTACACCTACTATAGTCTATTATGTACGGTGCTTATTGATAAAAAAACCTAAGACTTTGGGATGGTGAAGAAAAAACCTAAAATTTTTGTCATTCATTTATAATCTTTTAACTCTGTGGCTTACTGACGAAGAAACATGAAATTTGGTGATGGAGAAGAAACATATTGAATATATTTACATCTAATTTAATTTTTTACACCTACTATAGTCTATTATGTATGGTGCTTAGTGATAAAAAAACCTAAGACTTTGGGATGGTGAAGAAAATACCTAAAATATTTGTCATTAATTTATAGTCTTTTAACTATGTGGCTTACTAACGAAGAAACATGAAATTTGGTGATGGAGAAGAAACATATTGAATATATTTACATCTAATTTGTCATAATTGAATGTGAAAAAGGTAAATATAAATAAGTTTGAGCTTCATTATTTAATTTTAATTTTTACCTATATTATATAAAAGATATGTCATGGACTATAGTCTTTTATCCTTGTTTTTTAGTGGGGAAAAAACTTAAAATTTTATGTTGGAGTTGAAAAATAAAATATAATTAATTTTTTACACCTACTATAGTCTATTATGTACGGTGCTTATTGATAAAAAAACCTAAGACTTTGGGATGCAGAAGAAAAAACCTAAAATTTTTGTCATTCATTTATAATCTTTTAACTCTATGGCTTACTGACGAAGAAACATGAAATTTGGTGATGGAGAAGAAACATATTGAATATATTTACATCTAATTTGCCATAATTCAATGTGAAAAAGGTAAATATAAATAAGTTTGAGCTTTATTATATAATTTTGATTTGTACCTATATTATATAAAATATATGTCATGGACTATAGTCTTTTATCTTTGTTTTTTAGTGGGAAAAAACATAAAATTTTATGTTGGAGTTGAAAAATAAAATATAATTAATTTTTTACACCTACTATAGTCTATTATGTACGGTGCTTATTGTTAAAAAAACCTAAGACTTTGGGATGGTGAAGAAAAAACCTAAAATTTTTGTCATTCATTTATAATCTTTTAACTCTGTGGTTTACTGACGAAGAAACATGAAATTTGGTGATGGAGAAGAAACATATTGAATATATTTACATCTAATTTAATTTTTTACACCTACTATAGTCTATTATGTATGGTGCTTAGTGATAAAAAAACCTAAGACTTTGGGATGGTGAAGAAAAAACCTAAAATATTTGTCATTAATTTATAGTCTTTTAACTATGTGGCTTACTAACGAAGAAACATGAAATTTGGTGATGGAGAAGAAACATATTGAATATATTTACATCTAATTTGCCATAATTCAATGTGAAAAAGGTAAATATAAATACGTTTGAGCTTCATTATTTAATTTTAATTTTTACCTATATTATATAAAATATATGTCATGGACTATAGTCTTTTATCCTTGTTTTTTAGTGGGGAAAAAACCTAAAATTTTATGTAGGAGTTGAAAAATAAAATATAATTAATTTTTTTACACATACTATAGTCTATTATGTATGGTGCTTAGTGATAAAAAAAACCTAAGACTTTGGCATGGTGAAGAAAAAACCAAAAATATTTTTCATTCATTTATAATCTTTTAACTCTGTGGCTTACTGACGAAGAAACATGAAATTTGGTGATGGAGAAGAAACATATTGAATATATTTACATCTAATTTACCATAATTCAATGTGAAAAAGGTAAATATAAATAAGTTTGAGCTTCATTATTTAATTTTAATTTTTACCTATATTATATAAAATATATGTCATGGACTAATTAGTCTTTTATCCTTGTTTTTTAGTGGGGAAAAACATAAAACTTTATGTTGGAGTTGAAAAATAAAATATAAATAATTTTTCACACCTACTTTAGTCTATTATGTATGTTGCTTAGTGATAAAAAACCTAAGACTTTGGGATGGTGAAGAAAAAACCTAAAATATTTGTCATTCATTTATAATCTTTTAACTCTGTGGCTTACTGACGATGAAACATGAAATTTGGTGATGGAAAAGAAACAGATTGAATATATTTACATCTAATTTACCATAATTCAATGTGAAAAAGGTAAAGATAAATAAGTTTGAGCTTCATTATTTAATATTAATTTTTACCTATATTATACAAAATATATGTCACGGACTATAGTCTTTTATCATTGTTTTTTAGTGGGGAAAAACCTAAAATTTTATGTTGGAGTTGAAAAATAAAATATAATTAATTTTTTACACCTACTATAGTCTATTATGTATGGTGCTTAGTGATAAAAAAACCTAAGACTTTGGGATGGTGAAGAAAATACCTAAAATATTTGTCATTAATTTATAGTCTTTTAACTATGTGGCTTACTAACGAAGAAACATGAAATTTGGTGATGGAGAAGAAACATATTGAATATATTTACATCTAATTTGTCATAATTGAATGTGAAAAAGGTAAATATAAATAAGTTTGAGCTTCATTATTTAATTTTAATTTTTACCTATATTATATAAAAGATATGTCATGGACTATAGTCTTTTATCCTTGTTTTTTAGTGGGGAAAAAACTTAAAATTTTATGTTGGAGTTGAAAAATAAAATATAATTAATTTTTTACACCTACTATAGTCTATTATGTACGGTGCTTATTGATAAAAAAACCAAAGACTTTGGGATGCAGAAGAAAAAACCTAAAATTTTTGTCATTCATTTATAATCTTTTAACTCTATGGCTTATTGACGAAGAAACGTGAAATTTGGTGATGGAGAAGAAACATATTGAATATATTTACATCTAATTTGCCATAATTCAATGTGAAAAAGGTAAATATAAATAAGTTTGAGCTTTATTATTTAATTTTGATTTGTACCTATATTATATAAAATATATGTCATGGACTATAGTCTTTTATCTTTGTTTTTTAGTGGGAAAAAACATAAAATTTTATGTTGGAGTTGAAAAATAAAATATAATTAATTTTTTACACCTACTATAGTCTATTATGTACGGTGCTTATTGATAAAAAAACCTAAGACTTTGGGATGCAGAAGAAAAAACCTAAAATTTTTGTCATTCATTTATAATCTTTTAACTCTATGGCTTACTGACGAAGAAACATGAAATTTGGTGATGGAGAAGAAACATATTGAATATATTTACATCTAATTTGCCATAATTCAATGTGAAAAAGGTAAATATAAATAAGTTTGAGCTTTATTATTTAATTTTGATTTGTACCTATATTATATAAAATATATGTCATGGACTATAGTCTTTTATCTTTGTTTTTTAGTGGGAAAAAACATAAAATTTTATGTTGGAGTTGAAAAATAAAATATAATTAATTTTTTACACCTACTATAGTCTATTATGTATGGTGCTTAGTGATAAAAAAACCTAAGACTTTGGGATGGTTAAGAAAATACCTAAAATATTTGTCATTAATTTATAGTCTTTTAACTATGTGGCTTACTAACGAAGAAACATGAAATTTGGTGATGGAGAAGAAACATATTGAATATATTTACATCTAATTTGTCATAATTGAATGTGAAAAAGGTAAATATAAATAAGTTTGAGCTTCATTATTTAATTTTAATTTTTACCTATATTATATAAAAGATATGTCATGGACTATAGTCTTTTATCCTTGTTTTTTAGTGGGGAAAAAACTTAAAATTTTATGTTGGAGTTGAAAAATAAAATATAATTAATTTTTTACACCTACTATAGTCTATTATGTACGGTGCTTATTGATAAAAAAACCTAAGACTTTGGGATGCAGAAGAAAAAACCTAAAATTTTTGTCATTCATTTATAATCTTTTAACTCTATGGCTTACTGACGAAGAAACATGAAATTTGGTGATGGAGAAGAAACATATTGAATATATTTACATCTAATTTGCCATAATTCAATGTGAAAAAGGTAAATATAAATAAGTTTGAGCTTTATTATTTAATTTTGATTTGTACCTATATTATATAAAATATATGTCATGGACTATAGTCTTTTATCTTTGTTTTTTAGTGGGAAAAAACATAAAATTTTATGTTGGAGTTGAAAAATAAAATATAATTAATTTTTTACACCTACTATAGTCTATTATGTACGGTGCTTATTGATAAAAAAACCTAAGACTTTGGGATGGTGAAGAAAAAACCTAAAATTTTTGTCATTCATTTATAATCTTTTAACTCTGTGGTTTACTAACGAAGAAACATGAAATTTGGTGATGGAGAAGAAACATATTGAATATATTTACATCTAATTTAATTTTTTACACCTACTATAGTCTATTATGTATGGTGCTTAGTGATAAAAAAACCTAAGACTTTGGGATGGTGAAGAAAAAACCTAAAATATTTGTCATTAATTTATAGTCTTTTAACTATGTGGCTTACTAACGAAGAAACATGAAATTTGGTGATGGAGAAGAAACATATTGAATATATTTACATCTAATTTGCCATAATTCAATGTGAAAAAGGTAAATATAAATACGTTTGAGCTTCATTATTTAATTTTAATTTTTACCTATATTATATAAAATATATGTCATGGACTATAGTCTTTTATCCTTGTTTTTTAGTGGGGAAAAAACCTAAAATTTTATGTAGGAGTTGAAAAATAAAATATAATTAATTTTTTTACACATACTATAGTCTATTATGTATGGTGCTTAGTGATAAAAAAAATCTAAGACTTTGGCATGGTGAAGAAAAAACCAAAAATATTTTTCATTCATTTATAATCTTTTAACTCTGTGGCTTACTGACGAAGAAACATGAAATTTGGTGATGGAGAAGAAACATATTGAATATATTTACATCTAATTTACCATAATTCAATGTGAAAAAGGTAAATATAAATAAGTTTGAGCTTCATTATTTAATTTTAATTTTTACCTATATTATATAAAATATATGTCATGGACTAATTAGTCTTTTATCCTTGTTTTTTAGTGGGGAAAAACATAAAACTTTATGTTGGAGTTGAAAAATAAAATATAAATAATTTTTCACACCTACTTTAGTATATTATGTATGTTGCTTAGTGATAAAAAACCTAAGACTTTGGGATGGTGAAGAAAAAACCTAAAATATTTGTCATTCATTTATAATCTTTTAACTCTGTGGCTTACTGACGATGAAACATGAAATTTGGTGATGGAAAAGAAACAGATTGAATATATTTACATCTAATTTACCATAATTCAATGTGAAAAAGGTAAAGATAAATAAGTTTGAGCTTCATTATTTAATATTAATTTTTACCTATATTATACAAAATATATGTCACGGACTATAGTCTTTTATCATTGTTTTTTAGTGGGGAAAAACCTAAAATTTTATGTTGGAGTTGAAAAATAAAATATAATTAATTTTTTACACCTACTATAGTCTATTATGTATGGTGCTTAGTGATAAAAAAACATAAGACTTTGGGATGGTGAAGAAAAAACCTAAAATATTTGTTATTCATTTAACTATGTGGCTTAGTGACGAAGAAACAGTAAATTTGGTGATGGAGAAGAAACATATTGATTATATTTACATCTAATTTGCCATAATTCAATGTTAAAAAGGTTAATATAAATAAGTTTGAGCTTCATTATTTAATTTTAATTTTTACCTATATTATAAAAAATATATGTCATGGACTATAGTATTTTATTTTTGTTTTTTAGTGGCGAAAACCTAAAATTTTTTGTTGGAGTTGAAAAATAAAATATAATTAACTTTTTACACCTGCTATAGTCTATTATGTACGCTGCTTATTGATAAAAAAACCTAAAATTTGGGATGGTGAAGAAAAAACCTAAAATATTTGTCATTCATTTATAATCTTTTAATTATGTGGCTTACTGACCGAGAAACATGAAATTTGGTGATGGAGAAGAAACATATTGAATATATTTACATCTAATTTGCCATAATTCAAGGTGAAAAAGGTAAATATAAATATGTTTTAGCTTCATTATTTAATTTTAATTTTTACCTATATTATATAAAATATGAGTCATGGACTACAATCTTTTATCTTTGTTTTTTAGTGGGGAAAAACCTAAAATTTTATGTTGGAGTTGAAAAATAAAATATAATTAATTTTTTACACCTACTATAGTCTATTAAGTATGGTGCTTAGTGATAAAAAAAACCTAAGACTTTGGCATGGTGAAGAAAAAACCTAAAATATTTGTCATTCATTTATAATCTTTGAACTCCGTGGCTTACTGAAGAAGAAACATGAAATTTGGTGATGGAGAAGAAACATATTGAATATATTTAAATCTAATTTACCATAATTCAATGTTAAAAAGGTAAATATAAATAAGTTTGATCTTCATTATTTAATTTATATTTTTACCTATATTATATAAAATATATGTCACGAACTATAGTCTTTTATTTTTGTTTTTTAGTGGGGAAAAACCTAAAATTTTATGTTGTAGTTGAAAAATAAAATATAATTAATTTTTTACACCTACTATAGTCTATTATGTATGGTTCTTAGTGATAAAAAAAACCTAAGACTTTGGCATGGTGAAGAAAAAACCTAAAATATTTGTCATTCATTTATAATATTTTAACTCTTTGGCTTACTGACGAAGAAACATAAAATTTGGTGATGGAGAAGAAACATATTGAATATATTTACATCTAATTTACCATAATTCAATGTTAAAAGGGTAAATATAAATAAGTTTGATCTTCATTGTTTAATTTATATTTTTACCTATATTATATAAAATAAATGTTATGGACTATAGTCTTTTATCTTTATTTTTTAATGGGGAAAAACCTAAAATTTTATGTTGGAGTTGAAAAATAAAATATAATTAATTTTTTACACCTACTATAGTCTATTATATATGGTGCTTAGTGAGAAAAAAACCTAAGACTTTGGGAAGGTGAAGAAAAAACCTAAAATATTTGTTATTAATTTATAGTCTTTTAACTATGTGGCTTACTGACGATGAAACATGAAATTTAGTGATGAAAAAGAAACATATTGAATATATTTACATCTAATTTACCATAATTCAATGTGAAAAAGGTAAAGAAAAATAAGTTTGAGCTTCATTATTTAATTCTAATTTTTACCTATATTATACAATATATATGTCACGGACTATAGTCTTTTATCTTTGTTGTTTAGTGAGGAAATACCTAAAATTTTATGTTGGAGTTGAAAAATAAAATATAATTAATTTTTTACACCTACTATAGTCTATTATGCATGGTGCTTAATAATAAAAAAAACCTAAGAATTTTTGGATGGTGAAGAAAAAACCTAAAATATTTGTCATTCATTTAACTATGTGGCTTACTGACGAAGAAACATGAAATTTGGTGATGGAGAAGAAACATATTGATTTTATTTACATCTAATTTGCCATAATTCAATGTGAAAAAGGTAAATATAAATAAGTTTGAGATTTATTATTTAATTTTAATTTTTACGTATATTATATAAAATATATGTCATGGACTATAGTATTTTATCTTTGTTTTTTAGTGGGGAAAAACCTAAAACTTTATGTTAGAGTTGAAAAATAAAATATAATTAAGTTTTTACACCTACTATAGTCTATTATGTACGGTGCTTATTGATAAAAAAAATCTAAGACTTTGGGATGGTGAAGAAAAAACCTAAAATATTTGTCATTCACTTATAGTCTTTAAACTATGTGGCTTACTGACGAAGAAACATAAAATTTGATGATGGAGAAGAAACATATTGAATATATTTACATCTAATTTTCCATAACTCAATGTGAAAAAGGTAAATATAAATAAGTTTAGCTTCATTATTTAATTTTAAATTTTACCTATATTATATAAAATATATGTCATGGACTATAGTCTTTTATCTTTGTTTTTTAGTGGGGAGAAACCTAAAGTTTATCGTTGGATTTGAAAAATAAAATATAATTAACTTTTTACACCTACTATAGTCTATTATGTACGGTGCTTATTGATAAAAAAACCTAAGACTTTGGGATGGTGAAGATAAAACCTATAATGTTTGTCATTCATTTATAATCTTTTAACTCTGTGGCTTACTGACGAAGAAATATGAAATTTGGTGAGGGAGAAGAAACATATTGAATATATTTACATCTAATTTGCCATAATTCATGGTGAAAAAGGTAAATATAAATAAGTTTGAGCTTCATTATATAAATTTAATTTTCACCTATTTTATATAAAATATATGTCATGGACTATAATCTTTTATCTTTGTTTTTTAGTGGGGAAAAACCTAAAATTTTATGCTGGATTTGAAAAATATAATATAATTAACTTTTTACACCTACTATAGTCTATTATGTACGGTGCTTATTGATAAAAAAACCTAAGACTTTGGGATGGTGAAGAAAAAACCTAAAATATATGTCATTCATTTATAGTTTTTTAACTATGTGGCTTACTGACGAAGAATAATGAAATTTGGTGATGGAGAAGAAACATATTGAATATATTTACATCTAATTTGCCATAATTCAATGTGAAAAAGGTAAATATAAATAAGTTTGGGATTAATTATTTAATTTTAAATTTTACCTATATTATATAAAATATATGTCATGGACAATAATCTTTTATCTTTGTTTTTTAGTGGGAAAAAACCTAAAATTTTATGTTGGAGTTGAAAAATAAAATATAATTAATTTTTTACACCTACAATAGTCTATTATGTTTGGTTCTTAGTGATAAAAAAACCTAATACTTTGGGATGGTGAAGAAAAAACATAAATTATTTGTCATTCATTTAAAGTCTTTTAACTATGTGGCTTACTGACGAAGAAACATGAAATTTGGTGATGGAAAAGAAACATATTGAATATATTTACATCTAATTTGCGATAATTCAATGTGAAAAAGGTAAATATAAATAAGTGTGAGCTTCATTATTTAATTTTAATTTTTACCTATATTATATAAAATATATGTCATGGACTATAGTCTTTTATCTTTGTTTTTTAGTGGGGAAAAACCTAAAATTTTATGTTGGAGTTGAAAAATAAAATATACTTAACTTTTTACACCTACTATAGTCTATTATGTACGGTGCTTATTGATAAAAAAATATAAGACTTTGGGATGGTGAAGAAAAAACCTAAAATATTTGTCATTCATTTATAGTCTTTTAACTCTGTGGCTTACTGACGAAGAAACATAAAATTTGATGATGGAGAAGAAACATATTGAATATATTTACATCTAATTTTTTACACCTACTATAGTCTATTATGTATGGTTCTTAGTGATGAAAAAAACCTAAGACTTTGACATGGTGAAGAAAAAACCAAAAATATTTGTCATTCATTTATAATCTTTTACTTTGTGGCTTACTGACGAAGAAACATGAAATTTGGTGATAGAGAAGAAACATATTGAATATATTTACATCTAATTTGCCATAATTCAATGTGAAAAAGGTAAATATAAATAAGTTTGAGCTTCATTATTTAATTTTCATTTTTACCTATATTATATAAAATATATGTCATGGACTATAGTCTTTTATCTTTGTTTTTTAGTGGGGTTAAACCTAAAATTTTATGTTGGAGTTGAAAAATAAAATATAATTAATTTTTTACACCTACTGTAGTCTATTATGTATGGTTCTTAGTGATGAAACAAACCTAAGACTTTGACATGGTGAAGAAAAAACCAAAAATATTTGTCATTCATTTATAATCTTTTAAATCTGTGGCTTACTGACGAAGAAACATGAAATTTGGTGATGGAGAAGAAACATATTGAATATATTTACATCTAATTTACCATAATTCAATGTTAAAAAGGTAAATATAAATAAGTTTCATCTTCATTATTTAATTTATATTTTTACCTATATTATCTAAAATATATGTCACGAACTATAGTCTTTTATTTTTGTTTTTTAATGGGGAAAAACCTAAAATTTTATGTTGGAGTTTAAAAATAAAATATAATTAATTTTTTACACCTACTATAGTCTATTATGTATGGTTCTTAGTGATGAAACAAACCTAAGACTTTGACATGGTGAAGAAAAAACCAAAAATATTTGTCATTCATTTATAATCTTTTAAATCTGTGGCTTACTAACGAAGAAACATGAAATTTGGTGATGGAGAAGAAACATATTGAATATATTTAGATCTAATTTACCATAATTCAATGTTAAAAAGGTAAATATAAATAAGTTTCATCTTCATTATTTAATTTATATTTTTACCTATATTATATAAAATATATGTCACGGACTATAGTCTTTTATCTTTGTTTTTTAATGGGGAAAAACCTAAAATTTCATGTTGGAGTTTATAAACAAAATATAATTAATTTTTTACACCTACTATAGTCTATTATGTATGGTTCTTAGTGATGAAAAAAACCTAAGACTTTGACATGGTGAAGAAAAAACCAAAAATATTTGTCATTCATTTATAATCTTTTACTTTGTGGCTTACTGACGAAGAAACATGAAATTTGGTGATAGAGAAGAAACATATTGAATATATTTACATCTAATTTGCCATAATTCAATGTGAAAAAGGTAAATATAAATAAGTTTGAGCTTCATTATTTAATTTTAATTTTTACCTATATTATATAAAATATATGTCATGGACTATAGTCTTTTATCTTTGTTTTTTAGTGGGGTTAAACCTAAAATTTTATGTTGGAGTTGAAAAATAAAATATAATTAATTTTTTACACCTACTGTAGTCTATTATGTATGGTTCATAGTGATGAAACAAACCTAAGACTTTGACATGGTGAAGAAAAAACCAAAAATATTTGTCATTCATTTATAATCTTTTAAATCTGTGGCTTACTGACGAAGAAACATGAAATTTGGTGATGGAGAAGAAACATATTGAATATATTTACATCTAATTTACCATAATTCAATGTTAAAAAGGTAAATATAAATAAGTTTCATCTTCATTATTTAATTTATATTTTTACCTATATTATCTAAAATATATGTCACGAACTATAGTCTTTTATTTTTGTTTTTTAATGGGGAAAAACCTAAAATTTTATGTTGGAGTTGAAAAATAAAATATAATTAATTTTTTACACCTACAATAGTCTATTATGTTTGGTTCTTAGTGATAAAAAAACCTAATACTTTGGGATGGTGAAGAAAAAACATAAATTATTTGTCATTCATTTAAAGTCTTTTAACTATGTGGCTTACTGACGAAGAAACATGAAATTTGGTGATGGAAAAGAAACATATTGAATATATTTACATCTAATTTGCGATAATTCAATGTGAAAAAGGTAAATATAAATAAGTGTGAGCTTCATTATTTAATTTTAATTTTTACCTATATTATATAAAATATATGTCATGGACTATAGTCTTTTATCTTTGTTTTTTAGTGGGGAAAAACCTAAAATTTTATGTTGGAGTTGAAAAATAAAATATACTTAACTTTTTACACCTACTATAGTCTATTATGTACGGTGCTTATTGATAAAAAAATATAAGACTTTGGGATGGTGAAGAAAAAACCTAAAATATTTGTCATTCATTTATAGTCTTTTAACTCTGTGGCTTACTGACGAAGAAACATAAAATTTGATGATGGAGAAGAAACATATTGAATATATTTACATCTAATTTTACATAATTCAATGTGAAAAAGGTAAATATAAATAAATTTGAGCTTCATTATTTAATTTTAAATTTTACCTATATTATATAAAATATATGTCATGGACTATAGTCTTTTATCTTTGTTTTTTAGTGGGGATAAACCTAAAATTTTATGTTGGAGTTGAAAAATAAAATATAATTAATTTTTTACACCTACTATAGTCTATTATGTATGGTTCTTAGTGATGAAAAAAACCTAAGACTTAGACATGGTAAAGAAAAAACCAAAAATATTTGTCATTCATTTATAATCTTTTAACTTTGTGGCTTACTGACGAAGAAACATGAAATTTGGTGATGGAGAAGAAACATATTAAATATATTTACATCTAATTTACCATAATTCAATGTTAAAAAGGTAAATATAAATAAGTTTGATCTTCATTATTTAATTTAAATTTTTACCTATATTATATAAAATATATGTCATGAACTATAGTCTTTTATTTTTGTTTTTTAATGGGGAAAAACCTAAAATTTTATAATGGAGTTGAAAAATAAAATATAATTAATTTTTTACACCTACTATAGTCTATTATGTACGGTGCTTATTAATAAAAAAACCCAGGACTTTGGGATGGTGAAGAAAAAACCTAAAATATTTGTCATTGATTTATAGTCTTTTAACTCTGTGGCTTACTGACGAAGAAACATGAAATTTGGTGATGGAGAAGAAACATATTGTTTATATTTACATCTAATTTACCATAATTCAATGTTAAAAAGGTAAATATCAATAAGTTTGAGCTTCATTATTTAATTTTAATTTTTACCTATATTATATAAAATATATGTCATAGACTATAGTCTTTTATCCTTGTTTTTTAGTGGGGAAAAACCTAAAATTTTATGTTGGAGTTGAAAAATAAAATATAATTAACTTTTTACATCTACTATAGTCTATTATATACGGTGCTTATTGATAAAAAAACCTAAGACTTTGGGATGGTGAAGAAAAAACCTAAAATGTTTGTCATTCATTTATAATCTTTTAACTCTGTGGCTTACTGACGAAGAAACATGAAATTTGGTGATGGAGAAGAAACATATTGAATATATTTACATCTAATTTTCCATAATTCAATGTGAAAAAGGTAAATATAAATAATTTTGAGCTTCATTATTTAATTTTAATATTTACCTATATTATATAAAATATATGTCATGGACTATAGTCTTTTATCTTTGTTTTTTAGTGGGGATAAACCTAAAATTTTATGTTGGAGTTGAAAAATAAAATATAATTAATTTTTTACACCTACTGTAGTCTATTATGTATGGTTCTTAGTGATGAAACAAACCTAAGACTTTGACATGGTGAAGAAAAAACCAAAAATATTTGTCATTCATTTATAATCTTTTTAATCTGTGGCTTACTGACGAAGAAACATGAAATTTGGTGATGGAGAAGAAACATATTGAATATATTTACATCTAATTTACCATAATTCAATGTTAAAAAGGTAAATATAAATAAGTTTCATCTTCATTATTTAATTTATATTTTTACCTATATTATCTAAAATATATGTCACGAACTATAGTCTTTTATTTTTGTTTTTTAATGGGGAAAAACCTAAAATTTTATGTTGGAGTTTAAAAATAAAATATAATTAATTTTTTACACCTACTATAGTCTATTATGTATGGTTCTTAGTGATGAAACAAACCTAAGACTTTGACATGGTGAAGAAAAAACCAAAAATATTTGTCATTCATTTATAATCTTTTAAATCTGTGGCTTACTAACGAAGAAACATGAAATTTGGTGATGGAGAAGAAACATATTGAATATATTTAGATCTAATTTACCATAATTCAATGTTAAAAAGGTAAATATAAATAAGTTTCATCTTCATTATTTAATTTATATTTTTACCTATATTATATAAAATATATGTCACGGACTATAGTCTTTTATCTTTGTTTTTTAATGGGGAAAAACCTAAAATTTCATGTTGGAGTTTATAAACAAAATATAATTAATTTTTTACACCTACTATAGTCTATTATGTATGGTTCTTAGTGATGAAAAAAACCTAAGACTTTGACATGGTGAAGAAAAAACCAAAAATATTTGTCATTCATTTATAATCTTTTACTTTGTGGCTTACTGACGAAGAAACATGAAATTTGGTGATAGAGAAGAAACATATTGAATATATTTACATCTAATTTGCCATAATTCAATGTGAAAAAGGTAAATATAAATAAGTTTGAGCTTCATTATTTAATTTTAATTTTTACCTATATTATATAAAATATATGTCATGGACTATAGTCTTTTATCTTTGTTTTTTAGTGGGGTTAAACCTAAAATTTTATGTTGGAGTTGAAAAATAAAATATAATTAATTTTTTACACCTACTGTAGTCTATTATGTATGGTTCATAGTGATGAAACAAACCTAAGACTTTGACATGGTGAAGAAAAAACCAAAAATATTTGTCATTCATTTATAATCTTTTAAATCTGTGGCTTACTGACGAAGAAACATGAAATTTGGTGATGGAGAAGAAACATATTGAATATATTTACATCTAATTTACCATAATTCAATGTTAAAAAGGTAAATATAAATAAGTTTCATCTTCATTATTTAATTTATATTTTTACCTATATTATCTAAAATATATGTCACGAACTATAGTCTTTTATTTTTGTTTTTTAATGGGGAAAAACCTAAAATTTTATGTTGGAGTTTAAAAATAAAATATAATTAATTTTTTACACCTACTATAGTCTATTATGTATGGTGCTTAGTGATAAAAAAAAACCTAAGACTTTGGCATGGTGAAGAAAAAACCTAAAATATTTGTCATTCATTTATAATCTTTTAACTCTGTGGCTTACTAACGAAGAAACATGGAAGTTGGTGATGGAGAAGAAGCATATTGAATATATTTACATCTAATTTACCATAATTCAATGTTAAAAAGGTAAATATAAATAAGTTTGATCTTCATTATTTAATCTATATTTTTACCTATATTATATAAAATATATGTCACGGACTATAGTCTTTTATCTTTGTTTTTTAGTGGGGAAAAACCTAAAATTTTATAATGGAGTTGAAAAATAAAATATAATTAATTTTTTACACCTACTATAGTCTATTATGTACGGTGCTTATTAATAAAAAAAACCTAAGACTTTGGGATGGTGAAGAAAAAACCTAAAATATTTGTCATTAATTTATAGTCTTTTAACTCTGTGGCTTATTGAAGAAGAAACATGAAATTTGATGATGGAAAAGAAACATATTGAATATATTTACATATATTTTCCATAATTCAATGTGGAAAAGGTAAATATAAATAAGTTTGAGCTTCATTATTTAATTTTAAATTTTACCTATATTATATAAAATATATGTCATGGACTATAGTCTTTTATCCTTGTTTTTTAGTGGGGAAAAACCTAAAATTTTATGTTGGAGTTGAAAAGTAAAATATAATTAACTTTTTACACCTACTATAGTCTATTATGTACGTTGCTTATTGATAAAAAAATCTAAGACTTTGGGATGGTGAAGAAAAAACCTAAAATATTTGTCATTTATTTATAGTCTTTTAACTCTATGGCTTACTGACGAAGAAACATAAAATTTGATGATGGAGAAGAAACATATTGAATATATTTACATCTAATTTTCCATAATTCAATGTGAAAAAGGTAAATATAAATAACTTTGAGCTTCATTATTTAATTTTAAATTTTACCTATATTATATAAAATATATGTCATGGACTATAGTCTTTTATCTTTGTTTTTTAATGGGGAAAAACCTAAAATTTCATGTTGGAGTTTATAAACAAAATATAATTAATTTTTTACACCTACTATAGTCTATTATGTATGGTTCTTAGTGATGAAAAAAACCTAAGACTTTGACATGGTGAAGAAAAAACCAAAAATATTTGTCATTCATTTATAATCTTTTACTTTGTGGCTTACTGACGAAGAAACATGAAATTTGGTGATAGAGAAGAAACATATTGAATATATTTACATCTAATTTGCCATAATTCAATGTGAAAAAGGTAAATATAAATAAGTTTGAGCTTCATTATTTAATTTTAATTTTTACCTATATTATATAAAATATATGTCATGGACTATAGTCTTTTATCTTTGTTTTTTAGTGGGGTTAAACCTAAAATTTTATGTTGGAGTTGAAAAATAAAATATAATTAATTTTTTACACCTACTGTAGTCTATTATGTATGGTTCTTAGTGATGAAACAAACCTAAGACTTTGACATGGTGAAGAAAAAACCAAAAATATTTGTCATTCATTTATAATCTTTTAAATCTGTGGCTTACTGACGAAGAAACATGAAATTTGGTGATGGAGAAGAAACATATTGAATATATTTACATATAATTTACCATAATTCAATGTTAAAAAGGTAAATATAAATAAGTTTCATCTTCATTATTTAATTTATATTTTTACCTATATTATATAAAATATATGTCACGGACTATAGTCTTTTATCTTTGTTTTTTAATGGGGAAAAACCTAAAATTTCATGTTGGAGTTTATAAACAAAATATAATTAATTTTTTACACCTACTATAGTCTATTATGTATGGTTCTTAGTGATGAAAAAAACCTAAGACTTTGACATGGTGAAGAAAAAACCAAAAATATTTGTCATTCATTTATAATCTTTTACTTTGTGGCTTACTGACGAAGAAACATGAAATTTGGTGATAGAGAAGAAACATATTGAATATATTTACATCTAATTTGCCATAATTCAATGTGAAAAAGGTAAATATAAATAAGTTTGAGCTTCATTATTTAATTTTAATTTTTACCTATATTATATAAAATATATGTCATGGACTATAGTCTTTTATCTTTGTTTTTTAGTGGGGTTAAACCTAAAATTTTATGTTGGAGTTGAAAAATAAAATATAATTAATTTTTTACACCTACTGTAGTCTATTATGTATGGTTCTTAGTGATGAAACAAACCTAAGACTTTGACATGGTGAAGAAAAAACCAAAAATATTTGTCATTCATTTATAATCTTTTAAATCTGTGGCTTACTGACGAAGAAACATGAAATTTGGTGATGGAGAAGAAACATATTGAATATATTTACATCTAATTTACCATAATTCAATGTTAAAAAGGTAAATATAAATAAGTTTCATCTTCATTATTTAATTTATATTTTTACCTATATTATCTAAAATATATGTCACGAACTATAGTCTTTTATTTTTGTTTTTTAATGGGGAAAAACCTAAAATTTTATGTTGGAGTTTAAAAATAAAATATAATTAATTTTTTACACCTACTATAGTCTATTATGTATGGTGCTTAGTGATAAAAAAAACCTAAGACTTTGGCATGGTGAAGAAAAAACCTAAAATATTTGTCATTCATTTATAATCTTTTAACTCTGTGGCTTACTAACGAAGAAACATGGAAGTTGGTGATGGAGAAGAAGCATATTGAATATATTTACATCTAATTTACCATAATTCAATGTTAAAAAGGTAAATATAAATAAGTTTGATCTTCATTATTTAATCTATATTTTTACCTATATTATATAAAATATATGTCACGGACTATAGTCTTTTATCTTTGTTTTTTAGTGGGGAAAAACCTAAAATTTTATAATGGAGTTGAAAAATAAAATATAATTAATTTTTTACACCTACTATAGTCTATTATGTACGGTGCTTATTAATAAAAAAAACCTAAGACTTTGGGATGGTGAAGAAAAAACCTAAAATATTTGTCATTAATTTATAGTCTTTTAACTCTGTGGCTTATTGAAGAAGAAACATGAAATTTGATGATGGAAAAGAAACATATTGAATATATTTACATATATTTTCCATAATTCAATGTGGAAAAGGTAAATATAAATAAGTTTGAGCTTCATTATTTAATTTTAAATTTTACCTATATTATATAAAATATATGTCATGGACTATAGACTTTTATCCTTGTTTTTTAGTGGGGAAAAACCTAAAATTTTATGTTGGAGTTGAAAAGTAAAATATAATTAACTTTTTACACCTACTATAGTCTATTATGTACGTTGCTTATTGATAAAAAAATCTAAGACTTTGGGATGGTGAAGAAAAAACCTAAAATATTTGTCATTTATTTATAGTCTTTTAACTCTATGGCTTACTGACGAAGAAACATAAAATTTGATGATGGAGAAGAAACATATTGAATATATTTACATCTAATTTTCCATAATTCAATGTGAAAAAGGTAAATATAAATAACTTTGAGCTTCATTATTTAATTTTAAATTTTACCTATATTATATAAAATATATGTCATGGACTATAGTCTTTTATCTTTGTTTTTTAATGGGGAAAAACCTAAAATTTCATGTTGGAGTTTATAAACAAAATATAATTAATTTTTTACACCTACTATAGTCTATTATGTATGGTTCTTAGTGATGAAAAAAACCTAAGATTTTGACATGGTGAAGAAAAAACCAAAAATATTTGTCATTCATTTATAATCTTTTACTTTGTGGCTTACTGACGAAGAAACATGAAATTTGGTGATAGAGAAGAAACATATTGAATATATTTACATCTAATTTGCCATAATTCAATGTGAAAAAGGTAAATATAAATAAGTTTGAGCTTCATTATTTAATTTTAATTTTTACCTATATTATATAAAATATATGTCATGGACTATAGTCTTTTATCTTTGTTTTTTAGTGGGGTTAAACCTAAAATTTTATGTTGGAGTTGAAAAATAAAATATAATTAATTTTTTACACCTACTGTAGTCTATTATGTATGGTTCTTAGTGATGAAACAAACCTAAGACTTTGACATGGTGAAGAAAAAACCAAAAATATTTGTCATTCATTTATAATCTTTTAAATCTGTGGCTTACTGACGAAGAAACATGAAATTTGGTGATGGAGAAGAAACATATTGAATATATTTACATCTAATTTACCATAATTCAATGTTAAAAAGGTAAATATAAATAAGTTTCATCTTCATTATTTAATTTATATTTTTACCTATATTATCTAAAATATATGTCACGAACTATAGTCTTTTATTTTTGTTTTTTAATGGGGAAAAACCTAAAATTTTATGTTGGAGTTTAAAAATAAAATATAATTAATTTTTTACACCTACTATAGTCTATTATGTATGGTGCTTAGTGATAAAAAAAAACCTAAGACTTTGGCATGGTGAAGAAAAAACCTAAAATATTTGTCATTCATTTATAATCTTTTAACTCTGTGGCTTACTAACGAAGAAACATGGAAGTTGGTGATGGAGAAGAAGCATATTGAATATATTTACATCTAATTTACCATAATTCAATGTTAAAAAGGTAAATATAAATAAGTTTGATCTTCATTATTTAATATATATTTTTACCTATATTATATAAAATATATGTCACGGACTATAGTCTTTTATCTTTGTTTTTTAGTGGGGAAAAACCTAAAATTTTATAATGGAGTTGAAAAATAAAATATAATTAATTTTTTACACCTACTATAGTCTATTATGTACGGTGCTTATTAATAAAAAAAACCTAAGACTTTGGGATGGTGAAGAAAAAACCTAAAATATTTGTCATTAATTTATAGTCTTTTAACTCTGTGGCTTATTGAAGAAGAAACATGAAATTTGATGATGGAAAAGAAACATATTGAATATATTTACATATATTTTCCATAATTCAATGTGGAAAAGGTAAATATAAATAAGTTTGAGCTTCATTATTTAATTTTAAATTTTACCTATATTATATAAAATATATGTCATGGACTATAGTCTTTTATCCTTGTTTTTTAGTGGGGAAAAACCTAAAATTTTATGTTGGAGTTGAAAAGTAAAATATAATTAACTTTTTACACCTACTATAGTCTATTATGTACGTTGCTTATTGATAAAAAAATCTAAGACTTTGGGATGGTGAAGAAAAAACCTAAAATATTTGTCATTTATTTATAGTCTTTTAACTCTATGGCTTACTGACGAAGAAACATAAAATTTGATGATGGAGAAGAAACATATTGAATATATTTACATCTAATTTTCCATAATTCAATGTGAAAAAGGTAAATATAAATAACTTTGAGCTTCATTATTTAATTTTAAATTTTACCTATATTATATAAAATATATGTCATGGACTATAGTCTTTTATCTTTGTTTTTTAATGGGGAAAAACCTAAAATTTCATGTTGGAGTTTATAAACAAAATATAATTAATTTTTTACACCTACTATAGTCTATTATGTATGGTTCTTAGTGATGAAAAAAACCTAAGACTTTGACATGGTGAAGAAAAAACCAAAAATATTTGTCATTCAGTTATAATCTTTTACTTTGTGGCTTACTGACGAAGAAACATGAAATTTGGTGATAGAGAAGAAACATATTGAATATATTTACATCTAATTTGCCATAATTCAATGTGAAAAAGGTAAATATAAATAAGTTTGAGCTTCATTATTTAATTTTAATTTTTACCTATATTATATAAAATATATGTCATGGACTATAGTCTTTTATCTTTGTTTTTTAGTGGGGTTAAACCTAAAATTTTATGTTGGAGTTGAAAAATAAAATATAATTAATTTTTTACACCTACTGTAGTCTATTATGTATGGTTCTTAGTGATGAAACAAACCTAAGACTTTGACATGGTGAAGAAAAAACCAAAAATATTTGTCATTCATTTATAATCTTTTAAATCTGTGGCTTACTGACGAAGAAACATGAAATTTGGTGATGGAGAAGAAACATATTGAATATATTTACGTCTAATTTACCATAATTCAATGTTAAAAAGGTAAATATAAATAAGTTTCATCTTCATTATTTAATTTATATTTTTACCTATATTATATAAAATATATGTCACGGACTATAGTCTTTTATCTTTGTTTTTTAATGGGGAAAAACCTAAAATTTCATGTTGGAGTTTATAAACAAAATATAATTAATTTTTTACACCTACTATAGTCTATTATGTATGGTTCTTAGTGATGAAAAAAACCTAAGACTTTGACATGGTGAAGAAAAAACCAAAAATATTTGTCATTCATTTATAATCTTTTACTTTGTGGCTTACTGACGAAGAAACATGAAATTTGGTGATAGAGAAGAAACATATTGAATATATTTACATCTAATTTGCCATAATTCAATGTGAAAAAGGTAAATTTAAATAAGTTTGAGCTTCATTATTTAATTTTAATTTTTACCTATATTATATAAAATATATGTCATGGACTATAGTCTTTTATCTTTGTTTTTTAGTGGGGTTAAACCTAAAATTTTATGTTGGAGTTGAAAAATAAAATATAATTAATTTTTTACACCTACTGTAGTCTATTATGTATGGTTCTTAGTGATGAAACAAACCTAAGACTTTGACATGGTGAAGAAAAAACCAAAAATATTTGTCATTCATTTATAATCTTTTAAATCTGTGGCTTACTGACGAAGAAACATGAAATTTGGTGATGGAGAAGAAACATATTGAATATATTTACATCTAATTTACCATAATTCAATGTTAAAAAGGTAAATATAAATAAGTTTCATCTTCATTATTTAATTTATATTTTTACCTATATTATCTAAAATATATGTCACGAACTATAGTCTTTTATTTTTGTTTTTTAATGGGGAAAAACCTAAAATTTTATGTTGGAGTTTAAAAATAAAATATAATTAATTTTTTACACCTACTATAGTCTATTATGTATGGTGCTTAGTGATAAAAAAAAACCTAAGACTTTGGCATGGTGAAGAAAAAACCTAAAATATTTGTCATTCATTTATAATCTTTTAACTCTGTGGCTTACTAACGAAGAAACATGGAAGTTGGTGATGGAGAAGAAGCATATTGAATATATTTACATCTAATTTACCATAATTCAATGTTAAAAAGGTAAATATAAATAAGTTTGATCTTCATTATTTAATCTATATTTTTACCTATATTATATAAAATATATGTCACGGACTATAGTCTTTTATCTTTGTTTTTTAGTGGGGAAAAACCTAAAATTTTATAATGGAGTTGAAAAATAAAATATAATTAATTTTTTACACCTACTATAGTCTATTATGTACGGTGCTTATTAATAAAAAAAACCTAAGACTTTGGGATGGTGAAGAAAAAACCTAAAATATTTGTCATTAATTTATAGTCTTTTAACTCTGTGGCTTATTGAAGAAGAAACATGAAATTTGATGATGGAAAAGAAACATATTGAATATATTTACATATATTTTCCATAATTCAATGTGGAAAAGGTAAATATAAATAAGTTTGAGCTTCATTATTTAATTTTAAATTTTACCTATATTATATAAAATATATGTCATGGACTATAGTCTTTTATCCTTGTTTTTTAGTGGGGAAAAACCTAAAATTTTATGTTGGAGTTGAAAAGTAAAATATAATTAACTTTTTACACCTACTATAGTCTATTATGTACGTTGCTTATTGATAAAAAAATCTAAGACTTTGGGATGGTGAAGAAAAAACCTAAAATATTTGTCATTTATTTATAGTCTTTTAACTCTATGGCTTACTGACGAAGAAACATAAAATTTGATGATGGAGAAGAAACATATTGAATATATTTACATCTAATTTTCCATAATTCAATGTGAAAAAGGTAAATATAAATAACTTTGAGCTTCATTATTTAATTTTAAATTTTACCTATATTATATAAAATATATGTCATGGACTATAGTCTTTTATCTTTGTTTTTTAATGGGGAAAAACCTAAAATTTCATGTTGGAGTTTATAAACAAAATATAATTAATTTTTTACACCTACTATAGTCTATTATGTATGGTTCTTAGTGATGAAAAAAACCTAAGACTTTGACATGGTGAAGAAAAAACCAAAAATATTTGTCATTCATTTATAATCTTTTACTTTGTGGCTTACTGACGAAGAAACATGAAATTTGGTGATAGAGAAGAAACATATTGAATATATTTACATCTAATTTGCCATAATTCAATGTGAAAAAGGTAAATATAAATAAGTTTGAGCTTCATTATTTAATTTTAATTTTTACCTATATTATATAAAATATATGTCATGGACTATAGTCTTTTATCTTTGTTTTTTAGTGGGGTTAAACCTAAAATTTTATGTTGGAGTTGAAAAATAAAATATAATTAATTTTTTACACCTACTGTAGTCTATTATGTATGGTTCTTAGTGATGAAACAAACCTAAGACTTTGACATGGTGAAGAAAAAACCAAAAATATTTGTCATTCATTTATAATCTTTTAAATCTGTGGCTTACTGACGAAGAAACATGAAATTTGGTGATGGAGAAGAAACATATTGAATATATTTACATCTAATTTACCATAATTCAATGTTAAAAAGGTAAATATAAATAAGTTTCATCTTCATTATTTAATTTATATTTTTACCTATATTATCTAAAATATATGTCACGAACTATAGTCTTTTATTTTTGTTTTTTAATGGGGAAAAACCTAAAATTTTATGTTGGAGTTTAAAAATAAAATATAATTAATTTTTTACACCTACTATAGTCTATTATGTATGGTGCTTAGTGATAAAAAAAAACCTAAGACTTTGGCATGGTGAAGAAAAAACCTAAAATATTTGTCATTCATTTATAATCTTTTAACTCTGTGGCTTACTAACGAAGAAACATGGAAGTTGGTGATGGAGAAGAAGCATATTGAATATATTTACATCTAATTTACCATAATTCAATGTTAAAAAGGTAAATATAAATAAGTTTGATCTTCATTATTTAATCTATATTTTTACCTATATTATATAAAATATATGTCACGGACTATAGTCTTTTATCTTTGTTTTTTAGTGGGGAAAAACCTAAAATTTTATAATGGAGTTGAAAAATAAAATATAATTAATTTTTTACACCTACTATAGTCTATTATGTACGGTGCTTATTAATAAAAAAAACCTAAGACTTTGGGATGGTGAAGAAAAAACCTAAAATATTTGTCATTAATTTATAGTCTTTTAACTCTGTGGCTTATTGAAGAAGAAACATGAAATTTGATGATGGAAAAGAAACATATTGAATATATTTACATATATTTTCCATAATTCAATGTGGAAAAGGTAAATATAAATAAGTTTGAGCTTCATTATTTAATTTTAAATTTTACCTATATTATATAAAATATATGTCATGGACTATAGTCTTTTATCCTTGTTTTTTAGTGGGGAAAAACCTAAAATTTTATGTTGGAGTTGAAAAGTAAAATATAATTAACTTTTTACACCTACTATAGTCTATTATGTACGTTGCTTATTGATAAAAAAATCTAAGACTTTGGGATGGTGAAGAAAAAACCTAAAATATTTGTCATTTATTTATAGTCTTTTAACTCTATGGCTTACTGACGAAGAAACATAAAATTTGATGATGGAGAAGAAACATATTGAATATATTTACATCTAATTTTCCATAATTCAATGTGAAAAAGGTAAATATAAATAACTTTGAGCTTCATTATTTAATTTTAAATTTTACCTATATTATATAAAATATATGTCATGGACTATAGTCTTTTATCTTTGTTTTTTAATGGGGAAAAACCTAAAATTTCATGTTGGAGTTTATAAACAAAATATAATTAATTTTTTACACCTACTATAGTCTATTATGTATGGTTCTTAGTGATGAAAAAAACCTAAGACTTTGACATGGTGAAGAAAAAACCAAAAATATTTGTCATTCATTTATAATCTTTTACTTTGTGGCTTACTGACGAAGAAACATGAAATTTGGTGATAGAGAAGAAACATATTGAATATATTTACATCTAATTTTCCATAATTCAATGTGAAAAAGGTAAATATAAATAAGTTTGAGCTTCATTATTTAATTTTAATTTTTACCTATATTATATAAAATATATGTCATGGACTATAGTCTTTTATCTTTGTTTTTTAGTGGGGTTAAACCTAAAATTTTATGTTGGAGTTGAAAAATAAAATATAATTAATTTTTTACACCTACTGTAGTCTATTATGTATGGTTCTTAGTGATGAAACAAACCTAAGACTTTGACATGGTGAAGAAAAAACCAAAAATATTTGTCATTCATTTATAATCTTTTAAATCTGTGGCTTACTGACGAAGAAACATGAAATTTGGTGATGGAGAAGAAACATATTGAATATATTTACATCTAATTTTCCATAATTCAATGTGAAAAAGGTAAATATAAATAACTTTGAGCTTCATTATTTAATTTATATTTTTACCTATATTATATAAAATATATGTCACAGACTATAGTCTTTTATCTTTGTTTTTTAATGGGGAAAAACCTAAAATTTCATGTTGGAGTTTATAAACAAAATATAATTAATTTTTTACACCTACTATAGTCTATTATGTATGGTTCTTAGTGATGAAAAAAACCTAAGACTTTGACATGGTGAAGAAAAAACCAAAAATATTTGTCATTCATTTATAATCTTTTACTTTGTGGCTTACTGACGAAGAAACATGAAATTTGGTGATAGAGAAGAAACATATTGAATATATTTACATCTAATTTGCCATAATTCAATGTGAAAAAGGTAAATATAAATAAGTTTGAGCTTCATTATTTAATTTTAATTTTTACCTATATTATATAAAATATATGTCATGGACTATAGTCTTTTATCTTTGTTTTTTAGTGGGGTTAAACCTAAAATTTTATGTTGGAGTTGAAAAATAAAATATAATTAATTTTTTACACCTACTGTAGTCTATTATGTATGGTTCTTAGTGATGAAACAAACCTAAGACTTTGACATGGTGAAGAAAAAACCAAAAATATTTGTCATTCATTTATAATCTTTTAAATCTGTGGCTTACTGACGAAGAAACATGAAATTTGGTGATGGAGAAGAAACATATTGAATATATTTACATCTAATTTACCATAATTCAATGTTAAAAAGGTAAATATAAATAAGTTTCATCTTCATTATTTAATTTATATTTTTACCTATATTATCTAAAATATATGTCACGAACTATAGTCTTTTATTTTTGTTTTTTAATGGGGAAAAACCTAAAATTTTATGTTGGAGTTTAAAAATAAAATATAATTAATTTTTTACACCTACTATAGTCTATTATGTATGGTGCTTAGTGATAAAAAAAAACCTAAGACTTTGGCATGGTGAAGAAAAAACCTAAAATATTTGTCATTCATTTATAATCTTTTAACTCTGTGGCTTACTAACGAAGAAACATGGAAGTTGGTGATGGAGAAGAAGCATATTGAATATATTTACATCTAATTTACCATAATTCAATGTTAAAAAGGTAAATATAAATAAGTTTGATCTTCATTATTTAATCTATATTTTTACCTATATTATATAAAATATATGTCACGGACTATAGTCTTTTATCTTTGTTTTTTAGTGGGGAAAAACCTAAAATTTTATAATGGAGTTGAAAAATAAAATATAATTAATTTTTTACACCTACTATAGTCTATTATGTACGGTGCTTATTAATAAAAAAAACCTAAGACTTTGGGATGGTGAAGAAAAAACCTAAAATATTTGTCATTAATTTATAGTCTTTTAACTCTGTGGCTTATTGAAGAAGAAACATGAAATTTGATGATGGAAAAGAAACATATTGAATATATTTACATATATTTTCCATAATTCAATGTGGAAAAGGTAAATATAAATAAGTTTGAGCTTCATTATTTAATTTTAAATTTTACCTATATTATATAAAATATATGTCATGGACTATAGTCTTTTATCCTTGTTTTTTAGTGGGGAAAAACCTAAAATTTTATGTTGGAGTTGAAAAGTAAAATATAATTAACTTTTTACACCTACTATAGTCTATTATGTACGTTGCTTATTGATAAAAAAATCTAAGACTTTGGGATGGTGAAGAAAAAACCTAAAATATTTGTCATTTATTTATAGTCTTTTAACTCTATGGCTTACTGACGAAGAAACATAAAATTTGATGATGGAGAAGAAACATATTGAATATATTTACATCTAATTTTCCATAATTCAATGTGAAAAAGGTAAATATAAATAACTTTGAGCTTCATTATTTAATTTTAAATTTTACCTATATTATATAAAATATATGTCATGGACTATAGTCTTTTATCTTTGTTTTTTAATGGGGAAAAACCTAAAGTTTATCGTTGGATTTGAAAAATAAAATATAATTAACTTTTTACACCTACTATAGTCTATTATGTACGGTGCTTATTGATAAAAAAACCTAAGACTTTGGGATGGTGAAGAAAAAACCTAAAATGTTTGTCATTCATTTATAATCATTTAACTCTGTGGCTTACTGACGAAGAAACATGAAATTTGGTGATAGAGAAGAAACATATTGAATATATTTACATCTAATTTGCCATAATTCAATGTGAAAAAGGTAAATATAAATAAGTTTGAGCTTCATTATTTAATTTTAATTTTTACCTATATTATATAAAATATATGTCATGGACTATAGTCTTTTATCTTTGTTTTTTAGTGGGGTTAAACCTAAAATTTTATGTTGGAGTTGAAAAATAAAATATAATTAATTTTTTACACCTACTGTAGTCTATTATGTATGGTTCTTAGTGATGAAACAAACCTAAGACTTTGACATGGTGAAGAAAAAACCAAAAATATTTGTCATTCATTTATAATCTTTTAAATCTGTGGCTTACTGACGAAGAAACATGAAATTTGGTGATGGAGAAGAAACATATTGAATATATTTACATCTAATTTACCATAATTCAATGTTAAAAAGGTAAATATAAATAAGTTTCATCTTCATTATTTAATTTATATTTTTACCTATATTATCTAAAATATATGTCACGAACTATAGTCTTTTATATTTGTTTTTTAATGGGGAAAAACCTAAAATTTTATGTTGGAGTTTAAAAATAAAATATAATTAATTTTTTACACCTACTATAGTCTATTATGTATGGTGCTTAGTGATAAAAAAAAAAACCTAAGACTTTGGCATGGTGAAGAAAAAACCTAAAATATTTGTCATTCATTTATAATCTTTTAACTCTGTGGCTTACTAACGAAGAAACATGGAAGTTGGTGATGGAGAAGAAGCATATTGAATATATTTACATCTAATTTACCATAATTCAATGTTAAAAAGGTAAATATAAATAAGTTTGATCTTCATTATTTAATCTATATTTTTACCTATATTATATAAAATATATGTCACGGACTATAGTCTTTTATCTTTGTTTTTTAGTGGGGAAAAACCTAAAATTTTATAATGGAGTTGAAAAATAAAATATAATTAATTTTTTACAACTACTATAGTCTATTATGTACGGTGCTTATTAATAAAAAAAACCTAAGACTTTGGGATGGTGAAGAAAAAACCTAAAATATTTGTCATTAATTTATAGTCTTTTAACTCTGTGGCTTATTGAAGAAGAAACATGAAATTTGATGATGGAAAAGAAACATATTGAATATATTTACATATATTTTCCATAATTCAATGTGGAAAAGGTAAATATAAATAAGTTTGAGCTTCATTATTTAATTTTAAATTTTACCTATATTATATAAAATATATGTCATGGACTATAGTCTTTTATCCTTGTTTTTTAGTGGGGAAAAACCTAAAATTTTATGTTGGAGTTGAAAAGTAAAATATAATTAACTTTTTACACCTACTATAGTCTATTATGTACGTTGCTTATTGATAAAAAAATCTAAGACTTTGGGATGGTGAAGAAAAAACCTAAAATATTTGTCATTTATTTATAGTCTTTTAACTCTATGGCTTACTGACGAAGAAACATAAAATTTGATGATGGAGAAGAAACATATTGAATATATTTACATCTAATTTTCCATAATTCAATGTGAAAAAGGTAAATATAAATAACTTTGAGCTTCATTATTTAATTTTAAATTTTACCGATATTATATAAAATATATGTCATGGACTCTAGTCTTTTATCTTTGTTTTTTAATGGGGAAAAACCTAAAGTTTATCGTTGGATTTGAAAAATAAAATATAATTAACTTTTTACACCTACTATAGTCTATTATGTACGGTGCTTATTGATAAAAAAACCTAAGACTTTGGGATGGTGAAGAAAAAACCTAAAATGTTTGTCATTCATTTATAATCATTTAACTCTGTGGCTTACTGACGAAGAAACATGAAATTTGGTGATAGAGAAGAAACATATTGAATATATTTACATCTAATTTGCCATAATTCAATGTGAAAAAGGTAAATATAAATAAGTTTGAGCTTCATTATTTAATTTTAATTTTTACCTATATTATATAAAATATATGTCATGGACTATAGTCTTTTATCTTTGTTTTTTAGTGGGGTTAAACCTAAAATTTTATGTTGGAGTTGAAAAATAAAATATAATTAATTTTTTACACCTACTGTAGTCTATTATGTATGGTTCTTAGTGATGAAACAAACCTAAGACTTTGACATGGTGAAGAAAAAACCAAAAATATTTGTCATTCATTTATAATCTTTTAAATCTGTGGCTTACTGACGAAGAAACATGAAATTTGGTGATGGAGAAGAAACATATTGAATATATTTACATCTAATTTACCATAATTCAATGTTAAAAAGGTAAATATAAATAAGTTTCATCTTCATTATTTAATTTATATTTTTACCTATATTATCTAAAATATATGTCACGAACTATAGTCTTTTATATTTGTTTTTTAATGGGGAAAAACCTAAAATTTTATGTTGGAGTTTAAAAATAAAATATAATTAATTTTTTACACCTACTATAGTCTATTATGTATGGTGCTTAGTGATAAAAAAAAAACCTAAGACTTTGGCATGGTGAAGAAAAAACCTAAAATATTTGTCATTCATTTATAATCTTTTAACTCTGTGGCTTACTAACGAAGAAACATGGAAGTTGGTGATGGAGAAGAAGCATATTGAATATATTTACATCTAATTTACCATAATTCAATGTTAAAAAGGTAAATATAAATAAGTTTGATCTTCATTATTTAATCTATATTTTTACCTATATTATATAAAATATATGTCACGGACTATAGTCTTTTATCTTTGTTTTTTAGTGGGGAAAAACCTAAAATTTTATAATGGAGTTGAAAAATAAAATATAATTAATTTTTTACAACTACTATAGTCTATTATGTACGGTGCTTATTAATAAAAAAAAACCTAAGACTTTGGGATGGTGAAGAAAAAACCTAAAATATTTGTCATTAATTTATAGTCTTTTAACTCTGTGGCTTATTGAAGAAGAAACATGAAATTTGATGATGGAAAAGAAACATATTGAATATATTTACATATATTTTCCATAATTCAATGTGGAAAAGGTAAATATAAATAAGTTTGAGCTTCATTATTTAATTTTAAATTTTACCTATATTATATAAAATATATGTCATGGACTGTAGTCTTTTATCCTTGTTTTTTAGTGGGGAAAAACCTAAAATTTTATGTTGGAGTTGAAAAGTAAAATATAATTAACTTTTTACACCTACTATAGTCTATTATGTACGTTGCTTATTGATAAAAAAATCTAAGACTTTGGGATGGTGAAGAAAAAACCTAAAATATTTGTCATTTATTTATAGTCTTTTAACTCTATGGCTTACTGACGAAGAAACATAAAATTTGATGATGGAGAAGAAACATATTGAATATATTTACATCTAATTTTCCATAATTCAATGTGAAAAAGGTAAATATAAATAACTTTGAGCTTCATTATTTAATTTTAAATTTTACCTATATTATATAAAATATATGTCATGGACTATAGTCTTTTATCTTTGTTTTTTAATGGGGAAAAACCTAAAGTTTATCGTTGGATTTGAAAAATAAAATATAATTAACTTTTTACACCTACTATAGTCTATTATGTACGGTGCTTATTGATAAAAAAACCTAAGACTTTGGGATGGTGAAGAAAAAACCTAAAATGTTTGTCATTCATTTATAATCATTTAACTCTGTGGCTTACTGACGAAGAAACATGAAATTTGGTGATGGAGAAGAAACATATTGAATATATTTACATCTAATTTGCCATAATTCAATGTGAAAAATGTAAATATAAATAAGTTTGAGCTTCATTATTTAATTTTAATTTTTACCTATATTATATAAAATATATGTCATGGACTATTGTCTTTTATCTTTGTTTTTTAGTGGGGTTAAACCTAAAATTTTATGTTGGAGTTGAAAAATAAAATATAATTAATTTTTTACACCTACTGTAGTCTATTATGTATGGTTCTTAGTGATGAAACAAACCTAAGACTTTGACATGGTGAAGAAAAAACCAAAAATATTTGTCATTCATTTATAATCTTTTAAATCTGTGGCTTACTGACGAAGAAACATGAAATTTGGTGATGGAGAAGAAACATATTGAATATATTTACATCTAATTTACCATAATTCAATGTTAAAAAGGTAAATATAAATAAGTTTCATCTTCATTATTTAATTTATATTTTTACCTATATTATCTAAAATATATGTCACGAACTATAGTCTTTTATTTTTGTTTTTTAATGGGGAAAAACCTAAAATTTTATGTTGGAGTTTAAAAATAAAATATAATTAATTTTTTACACCTACTATAGTCTATTATGTATGGTGCTTAGTGATAAAAAAAAACCTAAGACTTTGGCATGGTGAAGAAAAAACCTAAAATATTTGTCATTCATTTATAATCTTTTAACTCTGTGGCTTACTAACGAAGAAACATGGAAGTTGGTGATGGAGAAGAAGCATATTGAATATATTTACATCTAATTTACCATAATTCAATGTTAAAAAGGTAAATATAAATAAGTTTGATCTTCATTATTTAATCTATATTTTTACCTATATTATATAAAATATATGTCACGGACTATAGTCTTTTATCTTTGTTTTTTAGTGGGGAAAAACCTAAAATTTTATAATGGAGTTGAAAAATAAAATATAATTAATTTTTTACAACTACTATAGTCTATTATGTACGGTGCTTATTAATAAAAAAAACCTAAGACTTTGGGATGGTGAAGAAAAAACCTAAAATATTTGTCATTAATTTATAGTCTTTTAACTCTGTGGCTTATTGAAGAAGAAACATGAAATTTGATGATGGAAAAGAAACATATTGAATATATTTACATATATTTTCCATAATTCAATGTGGAAAAGGTAAATATAAATAAGTTTGAGCTTCATTATTTAATTTTAAATTTTACCTATATTATATAAAATATATGTCATGGACTGTAGTCTTTTATCCTTGTTTTTTAGTGGGGAAAAACCTAAAATTTTATGTTGGAGTTGAAAAGTAAAATATAATTAACTTTTTACACCTACTATAGTCTATTATGTACGTTGCTTATTGATAAAAAAATCTAAGACTTTGGGATGGTGAAGAAAAAACCTAAAATATTTGTCATTTATTTATAGTCTTTTAACTCTATGGCTTACTGACGAAGAAACATAAAATTTGATGATGGAGAAGAAACATATTGAATATATTTACATCTAATTTTCCATAATTCAATGTGAAAAAGGTAAATATAAATAACTTTGAGCTTCATTATTTAATTTTAAATTTTACCTATATTATATAAAATATATGTCATGGACTATAGTCTTTTATCTTTGTTTTTTAATGGGGAAAAACCTAAAGTTTATCGTTGGATTTGAAAAATAAAATATAATTAACTTTTTACACCTACTATAGTCTATTATGTACGGTGCTTATTGATAAAAAAAACCTAAGACTTTGGGATGGTGATGAAAAAACCTAAAATGTTTGTCATTCATTTATAATCATTTAACTCTGTGGCTTACTGACGAAGAAACATGAAATTTGGTGATGGAGAAGAAACATATTGAATATATTTACATCTAATTTGCCATAATTCAATGTGAAAAATGTAAATATAAATAAGTTTGAGCTTCATTATTTAATTTTAATTTTTACCTATATTATATAAAATATATGTCATGGACTATTGTCTTTTATCTTTGTTTTTTAGTGGGGTTAAACCTAAAATTTTATGTTGGAGTTGAAAAATAAAATATAATTAATTTTTTACACCTACTGTAGTCTATTATGTATGGTTCTTAGTGATGAAACAAACCTAAGACTTTGACATGGTGAAGAAAAAACCAAAAATATTTGTCATTCATTTATAATCTTTTAACTCTGTGGCTTACTGACGAAGAAACATGAAATTTGGTGATGGAGAAGAAACATATTGAATATATTTACATCTAATTTGCCATAATTAAATGTGAAAAAGGTAAATATAAATAAGTTTGAGCTTCATTATTTAATTTTAATTTTTACCTATATTATATAAAATATATGTCATGGACTATAGTCTTTTATCTTTGTTTTTTAGTGGGGTTAAACCTAAAATTTTATGTTGGAGTTGAAAAATAAAATATAATTAATTTTTTACACCTACTATAGTCTATTATGTATGGTTCTTAGTGATGAAACAAACCTAAGACTTTGACATGGTGAAGAAAAAACCAAAAATATTTGTCATTCATTAATAATCTTTTAAATCTGTGGCTTACTGACGAAGAAACATGAAATTTGGTGATGGAGAAGAAACATATTGAATATATTTACATCTAATTTACCATAATTCAATGTTAAAAAGGTAAATATAAATAAGTTTCATCTTCATTAATTAATATATATTTCTACCTATATTATATAAAATATATGTCACGAACTATAGTCTTTTATTTTTGTTTTTTAATGGGGAAAAACCTAAAATTTTATGTTGGAGTTTAAAAATAAAATATAATTAATTTTTTACACCTACTATAGTCTATTATGTATGGTTCTTAGTGATGAAAAAAACCTAAGACTTTGACATGGTGAAGAAAAAACCAAAAATATTTGTCATTCATTTATAATCTTTTAACTCTGTGGCTTACTGACGAAGAAACATGAAATTTGGTGATGGAGAAGAAACATACTGAATATATTTACATCTAATTTACCATAATTCAATGTTAAAAAGGTAAATATAAATAAGTTTCATCTTCATTATTTAATTTATATTTTTACCTATATTATATAAAATATATGTCACGAACTATAGTCTTTTATTTTTGTTTTTTAATGGGGAAAAACCTAAAATTTTATGTTGGAGTTTAAAAATAAAATATAATTAATTTTTTACACCTACTATAGTCTATTATGTATGGTTCTTAGTGATGAAAAAAACCTAAGACTTTGACATGGTGAAGAAAAAACCAAAAATATTTGTCATTCATTTATAATCTTTTAACTCTGTGGCTTACTGATGAAGAAACATGAAATTTGGTGATGGAGAAGAAACATATTGAATATATTTACATCTAATTTACCATAATTCAATGTTAAAAAGGTAAATATAAACAAGTTTCATCTTCATTATTTAATTTATATTTTTACCTATATTATATAAAATATATGTCACGAACTATAGTCTTTTATTTTTGTTTTTTAATGGGGAAAAACCTAAAATTTTATGTTGGAGTTTAAAAATAAAATATAATTAATTTTTTACACCTACTATAGTCTATTATGTATGGTGCTTAGTGATAAAAAAAACCTAAGACTTTGGCATGGTGAAGAAAAAACCTAAAATATTTGTCATTCATTTATAATCTTTTTACTCTGTGGCTTACTAACGAAGAAACATGGAAGTTGGTGATGGAGAAGAAGCATATTGAATATATTTACATCTAATTTACCATAATTCAATGTGGAAAAGGTAAATATAAATAAGTTTGATCTTCATTATTTAATCTATATTTTTACCTATATTATATAAAATATATGTCACGGACTATAGTCTTTTATCCTTGTTTTTTAGTGGGGAAAAACCTAAAATTTTATAATGGAGTTGAAAAATAAAATATAATTAATTTTTTACACCTACTATAGTCTATTATGTACGGTGCTTATTAATAAAAAAAACCTAAGACTTTGGGATGGTGAAGAAAAAACCTAAAATATTTGTCATTAATTTATAGTCTTTTAACTCTTTGGCTTATTTAAGAAGAAACATGAAATTTGATGATGGAAAAGAAACATATTGAATATATTTACATATAATTTTCCATAATTCAATGTGGAAAAGGTAAATATAAATAAGTTTGAGCTTCATTATTTAATTTTAAATTTTACCTATATTATATAAAATATATGTCATGGACTATAGTCTTTTATCTTTGTTTTTTAATGGGGAAAAACCTAAAGTTTATCGTTGGATTTGAAAAATAAAATATAATTAACTTTTTACACCTACTATAGTCTATTATGTACGGTGCTTATTGATAAAAAAACCTAAGACTTTGGGATGGTGAAGGAAAAACCTAAAATGTTTGTCATTCATTTATAATCATTTAACTCTGTGGCTTACTGACGAAGAAACATGAAATTTGGTGATGGAGAAGAAACATATTGAATATATTTACATCTAATTTGCCATAATTCAATGTGAAAATGGTAAATATAAATAATTTTGAGCTTCATTATTTAATTTTAATGTTTACCTATATTATATAAAATATATGTCATGGACTATTGTCTTTTATCTTTGTTTTTTAGTGGGGTTAAACCTAAAATTTTATGTTGGAGTTGAAAAATAAAATATAATTAACTTTTTACACCTACTATAGTCTATTATGTATGGTTCTTAGTGATGAAACAAACCTAAGACTTTGACATGGTGAAGAAAAAACCAAAAATATTTGTCATTCATTTATAATCTTTTAAATCTGTGGCTTACTGACGAAGAAACATGAAATTTGGTGATGGAAAAGAAACATATTGAATATATTTACATCTAATTTACCATAATTCAATGTTAAAAAGGTAAATATAAATAAGTTTCATCTTCATTATTTAATTTATATTTTTACCTATATTATATAAAATATATGTCACGAACTATAGTCTTTTATTTTTGTTTTTAAATTGGGAAAAACCTAAAATTTTATGTTGGAGTTTAAAAATAAAATATAATTAATTTTTTACACCTGCTATAGTCTATTATGTATGGTTCTTAGTGATGAAAAAAACCTAAGACTTTTACATGGTGAAGAAAAAACCAAAAATATTTGTCATTCATTAATAATCTTTTAAATTTGTGGCTTACTGACGAAGAAACATGAAATTTGGTGATGGAGAAGAAACATACTGAATATATTTACATCTAATTTACCATAATTCAATGTTAAAAAGGTAAATATAAATAAGTTTCATCTTCATTATTTAATTTATATTTTTACCTATATTATATAAAATATATGACACGAACTATAGTCTTTTATTTTTGTTTTTTAATGGGGAAAAACCTAAAATTTTATGTTGGAGTTTAAAAATAAAATATAATTAATTTTTTACACCTACTATAGTCTATTATGTATGGTTCTTAGTGATGAAAAAAACCTAAGACTTTGACATGGTGAAGAAAAAACCAAAAATATTTGTCATTCATTTATAATCTTTTAACTCTGTGGCTTACTGATGAAGAAACATGAAATTTGGTGATGGAGAAGAAACATATTGAATATATTTACATCTAATTTACCATAATTCAATGTTAAAAAGGTAAATATAAATAAGTTTCATCTTCATTATTTAATTTATATTTTTACCTATATTATATAAAATATATATCACGAACTATAGTCTTTTATTTTTGTTTTTTAATGGGGAAAAACCTAAAATTTTATGTTGGAGTTTAAAAATAAAATATAATTAATTTTTTACACCTACTATAGTCTATTATGTATGGTGCTTAGTGATAAAAAAAAACCTAAGACTTTGGCATGGTGAAGAAAAAACCTAAAATATTTGTCATTCATTTATAATCTTTTAACTCTGTGGCTTACTAACGAAGAAACATGGAAGTTGGTGATGGAGAAGAAGCATATTGAATATATTTACATCTAATTTACCATAATTCAATGTTAAAAAGGTAAATATAAATAAGTTTGATCTTCATTATTTAATCTATATTTTTACCTATATTATATAAAATATATGTCACGGACTATAGTCTTTTATCTTTGTTTTTTAGTGGGGAAAAACCTAAAATTTTATAATGGAGTTGAAAAATAAAATATAATTAATTTTTTACACCTACTATAGTCTATTATGTACGGTGCTTATTAATAAAAAAAACCTAAGACTTTGGGATGGTGAAGAAAAAACCTAAAATATTTGTCATTAATTTATAGTCTTTTAACTCTTTGGCTTATTTAAGAAGAAACATGAAATTTGATGATGGAAAAGAAACATATTGAATATATTTACATATAATTTTCCATAATTCAATGTGGAAAAGGTAAATATAAATAAGTTTGAGCTTCATTATTTAATTTTAAATTTTACCTATATTATATAAAATATATGTCATGGACTATAGTCTTTTATCTTTGTTTTTTAATGGGAAAAAACCTAAAGTTTATCGTTGGATTTGAAAAATAAAATATAATTAACTTTTTACACCTACTATAGTCTATTATGTACGGTGCTTATTGATAAAAAAACCTAAGACCTTGGGATGGTGAAGAAAAAACCTAAAATGTTTGTCATTCATTTATAATCATTTAACTCTGTGGCTTACTGACGAAGAAACATGAAATTTGGTGATGGAGAAGAAACATATTGAATATATTTACATCTAATTTGCCATAATTCAATGTGAAAATGGTAAATATAAATAAGTTTGAGCTTCATTATTTAATTTTAATGTTTACCTATATTATATAAAATATATGTCATGGACTATTGTCTTTTATCTTTGTTTTTTAGTAGGGTTAAACCTAAAATTTTATGTTGGAGTTGAAAAATAAAATATAATTAATTTTTTACACCTACTATAGTCTATTATGTATGGTTCTTAGTGATGAAACAAACCTAAGACTTTGACATGGTGAAGAAAAAACCAAAAATATTTGTCATTCATTTATAATCTTTTAAATCTGTGGCTTACTGACGAAGAAACATGAAATTTGGTGATGGAAAAGAAACATATTGAATATATTTACATCTAATTTACCATAATTCAATGTTAAAAAGATAAATATAAATAAGTTTCATCTTCATTATTTAATTTATATTTTTACCTATATTATATAAAATATATGTCACGAACTATAGTCTTTTATTTTTGTTTTTTAATGGGGAAAAATCTAAAATGTTATGTTGGAGTTGAAAAATAAAATATAATTAATTTTTTACACCTGCTATAGTCTATTATGTATGGTTCTTAGTGATGAAAAAAACCTAAGACTTTGACATGGTGAAGAAAAAACCAAAAATATTTGTCATTCATTTATAATCTTTTAACTCTGTGGCTTACTGATGAAGAAACATGAAATTTGGTGATGGAGAAGAAACATATTGAATATATTTACATCTAATTTACCATAATTCAATGTTAAAAAGGTAAATATAAATAAGTTTCATCTTCATTATTTAATTTATATTTTTACCTATATTATATAAAATATATGTCACGAACTATACTCTTTTATTTTTGTTTTTTAATGGGGAAAAACCTAAAATTTTATGTTGGAGTTTAAAAATAAAATATAATTAATTTTTTACACCTACTATAGTCTATTATGTATGGTGCTTAGTGATAAAAAAAAACCTAAGACTTTGGGATGGTGAAGAAAAAACCTAAAATATTTGTCATTCATTTATAATCTTTTAACTCTGTGGCTTACTAACGAAGAAACATGGAAGTTGGTGATGGAGAAGAAGCATATTGAATATATTTACATCTAATTTACCATAATTCAATGTTAAAAAGGTAAATATAAATAAGTTTGATCTTCATTATTTAATCTATATTTTTACCTATATTATATAAAATATATGTCACGGACTATAGTCTTTTATCTTTGTTTTTTAGTGGGGAAAAACCTAAAGTTTATCGTTGGATTTGAAAAATAAAATATAATTAACTTTTTACACCTACTATAGTCTATTATGTACGGTGCTTATTAATAAAAAAAACCTAAGACTTTGGGATGGTGAAGAAAAAACCTAAAATATTTGTCATTAATTTATAGTCTTTTAACTCTGTGGCTTATTGAAGACGAAACATGAAATTTGATGATGGAAAAGAAACATATTGAATATATTTACATATAATTTTCCATAATTCAATGTGGAAAAGGTAAATATAAATAAGTTTGAGCTTCGATATTTAATTTTAAATTTTACCTATATTATATAAAATATATGTCATGGACTATAGTCTTTTATCCTTGTTTTTTAGTGGGGAAAAACCTAAAATTTTATGTTGGAGTTGAAAAGTAAAATATAATTAACTTTTTACACCTACTATAGTCTACTATGTACGGTGCTTATTGATAAAAAAATCTATGACTTTGGCATGGTGAAGAAAAAACCTAAAATATTTGTCATTCATTTATAGTCTTTTAACTCTATGGCTTACTGAAGAAGAAACATAAAATTTGATGATGGAGAAGAAACATATTGAATATATTTACATCTAATTTTCCATAATTCAATGTGAAAAGGGTAAATATAAATAACTTTGAGCTTAATTATTTAATTTTAAATTTTACCTATATTATATAAAATATATGTCATGGACTATAGTCTTTTATCTTTGTTTTTTAATGGGGAAAAACCTAAAGTTTATCGTCGGATTTGAAAAATAAAATATAATTAACTTTTTACACCTACTATAGTCTATTATGTACGGTGCTTATTGATAAAAAAAACTAAGACTTTGGGATGGTGAAGAAAAAACCTAAAATGTTTGTCATTCATTTATAATCTTTTAACTCTGTGGCTTACTGACGAAGAAACATGAAATTTAGTGATGGAGAAGAAACATATTGAATATATTTACATCTAATTTGCCATAATTCAATGTTAAAAAGGTAAATATAAATAAGTTTCATCTTCATTATTTATTTTATATTTTTACCTATATTATATAAAATATATGTCACGAACTATAGTCTTTTATTTTTGTTTTTTAATGGGGAAAAACCTAAAATTTTATGTTGGAATTTAAAAATAAAATATAATTAATTTTTTACACCTACTATAGTCTATTATGTATGGTGCTTAGTGATAAAAAAACCTAAGACTTTGGCATGGTGAAGAAAAAACCTAAAATATTTGTCATTCATTTATAATCTTTTAACTCTGTGGCTTACTAACGACGAAACATGGAATTTGGTGATGGAGAAGAAACATATTGAATATATTTACATCTAATTTACCATAATTCAATGTTAAATAGGTAAATATAAATAAGTTTGATCTTCATTATTTAATCTATATTTTTACCTATATTATATAAAATATATGTCACGGACTATAGTCTTTTATCTTTGTTTTTTAGTGGGGAAAAACCTAAAATTTTATGTTGGAGTTGAAAAATAAAATATAATTAACTTTTTACACCTACTATAGTCTATTATGTACGGTGCTTATTGATAAAAAAACCTAAGACTTTGGGATGGTGAAGAAAAAACCTAAAATATTTGTCATTCATTTATAGTCTTTTAACTCTATGGCTTACTGACGAAGAAACATAAAATTTTATGATGAAGAAGAAACATATTGAATATATTTACATCTAGTTTTCCATAATTCAATGTGAAAAAGGTAAATATAAATAACTTTGAGCTTCATTATTTAAATTTAAATTTTACCTATATTATATAAAATATATGTCATGGACTATAGTCTTTTATCTTTGTTTTTTAATGGGGAAAAACCTAAAGTTTATCGTTGGATTTGAAAAATAAAATATAATTAACTTTTTACACCTACTATAGTCTATTATGTACTTATTGATAAAAAAACCTAAGACTTTGGGATGGTGAAGAAAAAACCTAAAATGTTTGTCATTCATTTATAATCTTTTAACTCTGTGGCTTACTGACGAAGAAACATGAAATTTGGTGATGGAGAAGAAACATATTGAATATATTTACATCTAATTTGCCATAATTCAATGTTAAAAAGGTAAATATAAATAAGTTTCATCTTCATTATTTATTTTATATTTTTACCTATATTATATAAAATATATGTCACAAACTATAGTCTTTTATTTTTGTTTTTTAATGGGAAAAAACCTAAAATTTTATGTTGGAATTTAAAAATAAAATATAATTAATTTTTTACACCTACTATAGTCTATTATGTATGGTGCTTAGTGATAAAAAAACCTAAGACTTTGGGATGGTGAAGAAAAAACCTAAAATATTTGTCATTCATTTATAATCTTTTAACTCTGTGGCTTACTGACGAAGAAACATGGAATTTGGTGATGGATAAGAAACATATTGAATATATTTACATCTAATTTACCATAATTCAATGTTAAATAGGTAAATATAAATAAGTTTGATCTTCATTATTTAATCTATATTTTTACCTATATTATATAAAATATATGTCACGGACTATAGTCTTTTATCTTTGTTTTTTAGTGGGGAAAAACCTAAAATTTTATAATGGAGTTGAAAAATAAAATATAATTAACTTTTTACACCTACTATAGTCTATTATGTACGGTGCTTATTGATAAAAAAACCTAAGACTTTGGGATGGTGAAGAAAAAACCTAAAATATTTGTCATTCATTTATAGTCTTTTAACTCTATGGCTTACTGACGAAGAAACATAAAATTTTATGATGAAGAAGAAACATATTGAATATATTTACATCTAGTTTTCCATAATTCAATGTGAAAAAGGTAAATATAAATAACTTTGAGCTTCATTATTTAAATTTAAATTTTACCTATATTATATAAAATATATGTCATGGACTATAGTCTTTTATCTTTGTTTTTTAATGGGGAAAAACCTAAAGTTTATCGTTGGATTTGAAAAATAAAATATAATTAACTTTTTACACCTACTATAGTCTATTATGTACTTATTGATAAAAAAACCTAAGACTTTGGGATGGTGAAGAAAAAACCTAAAATGTTTGTCATTCATTTATAATCTTTTAACTCTGTGGCTTACTGACGAAGAAACATGAAATTTGGTGATGGAGAAGAAACATATTGAATATATTTACATCTAATTTGCCATAATTCAATGTTAAAAAGGTAAATATAAATAAGTTTCATCTTCATTATTTATTTTATATTTTTACCTATATTATATAAAATATATGTCACAAACTATAGTCTTTTATTTTTGTTTTTTAATGGGGAAAAACCTAAAATTTTATGTTGGAATTTAAAAATAAAATATAATTAATTTTTTACACCTACTATAGTCTATTATGTATGGTGCTTAGTGATAAAAAAACCTAAGACTTTGGGATGGTGAAGAAAAAACCTAAAATATTTGTCATTCATTTATAATCTTTTAACTCTGTGGCTTACTGACGAAGAAACATGGAATTTGGTGATGGATAAGAAACATATTGAATATATTTACATCTAATTTACCATAATTCAATGTTAAATAGGTAAATATAAATAAGTTTGATCTTCATTATTTAATCTATATTTTTACCTATATTATATAAAATATATGTCACGGACTATAGTCTTTTATCTTTGTTTTTTAGTGGGGAAAAACCTAAAATTTTATAATGGAGTTGAAAAATAAAATATAATTAATTTTTTACACCTACTATAGTCTATTATGTACGATGCTTATTAATAAAAAAAACCTAAGACTTTGGGATGGTGAAGAAAAAACCTAAAATATTTGTCATTAATTTATAGTCTTTTAACTCTGTGGCTTATTGAAGAAGAAACATGAAATTTGATGATGGAAAAGAAACATATTGAATATATTTACATATAATTTTCCATAATTCAATGTGGAAAAGGTAAATATAAATAAGTTTGAGCTTCATTATTTAATTTTAAATTTTACCTATATTATATAAAATATATGTCATGGACTATAGTCTTTTATCCTTGTTTTTTAGTGGGGAAAAACCTAAAATTTTATGTTGGAGTTGAAAAGTAAAATATAATTAACTTTTTACACCTACTATAGTCTACTATGTACGGTGCTTATTGATAAAAAAATCTATGACTTTGGCATGATGAAAAAAATACCTAAAATATTTGTCATTCATTTATAGTCTTTTAACTCTATGGCTTACTGACGAAGAAACATAAAATTTGATGATGGAGAAGAAACATATTGAATATATTTACATCTAATTTTCGATAATTCAATGTGAAAAAGGTAAATATAAATAACTTTGAGCTTAATTATTTAATTTTAAATTTTACCTATATTATATAAAATATATGTCATGGACTATAGTCTTTTATCTTTGTTTTTTAATGGGGAAAAACCTAAAGTTTATCGCTGGATTTGAAAAATAAAATATAATTAACTTTTTACACCTACTATAGTCTATTATGTACGGTGCTTATTGATAAAAAAAACTAAGACTTTGGGATGGTGAAGAAAAAACCTAAAATGTTTGTCATTCATTTATAATCTTTTAACTCTGTGGCTTACTGACGAAGAAACATGAAATTTGGTGATGGAGAAGAAACATATTGAATATATTTACATCTAATTTACCATAATTCAATGTTAAAAAGGTAAATATAAATAAGTTTGATCTTCATTATTTAATCTATATTTTTACCTATATTATATAAAATATATGTCACGGACTATAGTCTTTTATCTTTGTTTTTTAGTGGGGAAAAACCTAAAATTTTATAATGGAGTTGAAAAATAAAATATAATTAATTTTTTACACCTACTATAGTCTATTATGTACGGTGCTTATTAATAAAAAAAACCTAAGACTTTGGGATGGTGAAGAAAAAACCTAAAATATTTGTCATTAATTTATAGTCTTTTAACTCTGTGGCTTACTAACGAAGAAACATGGAATTTGGTGATGGATAAGAAACATATTGAATATATTTACATCTAATTTACCATAATTCAATGTTAAAAAGGTAAATATAAATAAGTTTGATCTTCATTATTTAATCTATATTTTTACCTATATTATATAAAATATATGTCACGGACTATAGTCTTTTATCTTTGTTTTTTAGTGGGGAAAAACCTAAAATTTTATAATGGAGTTGAAAAATAAAATATAATTAATTTTTTACACCTACTATAGTCTATTATGTACGGTGCTTATTAATAAAAAAAACCTAAGACTTTGGGATGGTGAAGAAAAAACCTAAAATATTTGTCATTAATTTATAGTCTTTTAACTCTGTGGCTTATTGAAGACGAAACATGAAATTTGATGATGGAAAAGAAACATATTGAATATATTTACATATAATTTTCCATAATTCAATCTGGAAAAGGTAAATATAAATAAGTTTGAGCTTCATTATTTAATTTTAAATTTTACCTATATTATATAAAATATATGTCATGGACTATAGTCTTTTATCCTTGTTTTTTAGTGGGGAAAAACCTAAAATTTTATGTTGGAGTTGAAAAGTAAAATATAATTAACTTTTTACACCTACTATAGTCTACTATGTACGGTGCTTATTGATAAAAAAATCTATGACTTTGGGATGGTGAAGAAAATACCTAAAATATTTGTCATTCATTTATAGTCTTTTAACTCTATGGCTTACTGACGAAGAAACATAAAATTTGATGATGGAGAAGAAACATATTGAATATATTTACATCTAATTTTCCATAATTCAATGTGAAAAACGTAAATATAAATAACTTTGAGCTTAATTATTTAATTTTAAATTTTACCTATATTATATAAAATATATGTCATGGACTATAGTCTTTTATCTTTGTTTTTTAATGGGGAAAAACCTAAAGTTTATCGTTGGATTTGAAAAATAAAATATAATTAACTTTTTACACCTACTATAGTCTATTATGTACGGTGCTTATTGATAAAAAAAACTAAGACTTTGGGATGGTGAAGAAAAAACCTAAAATGTTTGTCATTCATTTATAATCTTTTAACTCTGTGGCTTACTGACGAAGAAACATGAAATTTGGTGATGGAGAAGAAACATATTGAATATATTTACATCTAATTTGCCATAATTCAATGTGAAAAAGGTAAATATAAATAAGTTTGAGCTTCATTATTTAATTTTTATTTTTACCTATATTATATAAAATATATGTCATGGACTATAGTCTTTTATCTTTGTTTTTTAGTGGGGTTAAACCTAAAATTTTATGTTGGAGTTGAAAAATAAAATATAATTAATTTTTTACACCTACTATAGTCTATTATGTACGGTGCTTATTGATAAAAAAAACCTAAGACTTTGGGATGGTGAAGAAAAAACCTAAAATGTTTGTCATTCATTTATAGGCTTTTAACTCTGTGGCTTACTGACGAAGAAACATGAAATTTGGTGATGGAGAAGAAACATATTGAATATATTTACATCTAATTTACCATAATTCAATGTTAAAAAGGTAAATATAAATAAGTTTCATCTTCATTATTTAATTTATATTTTTACCTATATTATATAAAATATATGTCACGAACTATAATCTTTTATTTTTGTTTTTTAATGGGGAAAAACCTAAAATTTTATGTTGGAATTTAAAAATAAAATATAATTAATTTTTTACACCTACTATAGTCTATTATGTATGGTGCTTAGTGAAAAAAAAACCTAAGACTTTGGCATGGTGAAGAAAAAACCTAAAATATTTGTCATTCATTTATAATATTTTAACTTTGTGGCTTACTAACGAAGAAACATGGAATTTGGTGATGGAGAAGAAACATATTGAATATATTTACATCTAATTTACCATAATTCAATGTTAAAAAGGTAAATATAAATAAGTTTGATCTTCATTATTTAATCTATATTTTTACCTATATTATATAAAATATATGTCACGGACTATAGTCTTTTATCCTTGTTTTTTAGTGGGGAAAAACCTAAAATTTTATGTTGGAGTTGAAAAGTAAAATATAATTAACTTTTTACACCTACTATAGTCTACTATGTACGGTGCTTATTGATAAAAAAATCTATGACTTTGGGATGGTGAAGAAAATACCTAAAATATTTGTCATTCATTTATAGTCTTTTAACTCTATGGCTTACTGACGAAGAAACATAAAATTTGATGATGGAGAAGAAACATATTGAATATATTTACATCTAATTTTCCATAATTCAATGTGAAAAACGTAAATATAAATAACTTTGAGCTTAATTATTTAATTTTAAATTTTACCTATATTATATAAAATATATGTCATGGACTATAGTCTTTTATCTTTGTTTTTTAATGGGGAAAAACCTAAAGTTTATCGTTGGATTTGAAAAATAAAATATAATTAACTTTTTACACCTACTATAGTCTATTATGTACGGTGCTTATTGATAAAAAAAACTAAGACTTTGGGATGGTGAAGAAAAAACCTAAAATGTTTGTCATTCATTTATAATCTTTTAACTCTGTGGCTTACTGACGAAGAAACATGAAATTTGGTGATGGAGAAGAAACATATTGAATATATTTACATCTAATTTGCCATAATTCAATGTGAAAAAGGTAAATATAAATAAGTTTGAGCTTCATTATTTAATTTTTATTTTTACCTATATTATATAAAATATATGTCATGGACTATAGTCTTTTATCTTTGTTTTTTAGTGGGGTTAAACCTAAAATTTTATGTTGGAGTTGAAAAATAAAATATAATTAATTTTTTACACCTACTATAGTCTATTATGTACGGTGCTTATTGATAAAAAAAACCTAAGACTTTGGGATGGTGAAGAAAAAACCTAAAATGTTTGTCATTCATTTATAGTCTTTTAACTCTGTGGCTTACTGACGAAGAAACATGAAATTTGGTGATGGAGAAGAAACATATTGAATATATTTACATCTAATTTACCATAATTCAATGTTAAAAAGGTAAATATAAATAAGTTTCATCTTCATTATTTAATTTATATTTTTACCTATATTATATAAAATATATGTCACGAACTATAATCTTTTATTTTTGTTTTTTAATGGGGAAAAACCTAAAATTTTATGTTGGAATTTAAAAATAAAATATAATTAATTTTTTACACCTACTATAGTCTATTATGTATGGTGCTTAGTGAAAAAAAAACCTAAGACTTTGGCATGGTGAAGAAAAAACCTAAAATATTTGTCATTCATTTATAATATTTTAACTTTGTGGCTTACTAACGAAGAAACATGGAATTTGGTGATGGAGAAGAAACATATTGAATATATTTACATCTAATTTACCATAATTCAATGTTAAAAAGGTAAATATAAATAAGTTTGATCTTCATTATTTAATCTATATTTTTACCTATATTATATAAAATATATGTCACGGACTATAGTCTTTTATCTTTGTTTTTTAGTGGGGAAAAACCTAAAATTTTATAATGGAGTTGAAAAATAAAATATAATTAATTTTTTACACCTACTATAGTCTATTATGTACGGTGCTTATTAATAAAAAAAACCTAAGACTTTGGGATGGTGAAGAAAAAACCTAAAATATTTGTCATTAATTTATAGTCTTTTAACTCTGTGGCTTACTAACGAAGAAACATGGAATTTGGTGATAGAGAAGAAACATATTGAATATATTTACATCTAATTTACCATAATTCAATGTTAAAAAGGTAAATATAAATAAGTTTGATCTTCATTATTTAATCTATATTTTTACCTATATTATATAAAATATATGTCACGGACTATAGTCTTTTATCTTTGTTTTTTAGTGGCGAAAAACCTAAAATTTTATAATGGAGTTGAAAAATAAAATATAATTAATTTTTTACACCTACTATAGTCTATTATGTACGGTGCTTATTAATAAAAAAAACCTAAGACTTTGGGATGGTGAAGAAAAAACCTAAAATATTTGTCATTAATTTATAGTCTTTTAACTCTGTGGCTTATTGAAGACGAAACATGAAATTTGATGATGGAAAAGAAACATATTGAATATATTTACATATAATTTTCCATAATTCAATCTGGAAAAGGTAAATATAAATAAGTTTGAGCTTCATTATTTAATTTTAAATTTTACCTATATTATATAAAATATATGTCATGGACTATAGTCTTTTATCCTTGTTTTTTAGTGGGGAAAAACCTAAAATTTTATGTTGGAGTTGAAAAGTAAAATATAATTAACTTTTTACACCTACTATAGTCTACTATGTACGGTGCTTATTGATAAAAAAATCTATGACTTTGGGATGGTAAAGAAAATACCTAAAATATTTGTCATTCATTTATAGTCTTTTAACTCTATGGCTTAATGACGAAGAAACATAAAATTTGATGATGGAGAAGAAACATATTGAATATATTTACATCTAATTTTCCATAATTCAATGTGAAAAACGTAAATATAAATAACTTTGAGCTTAATTATTTAATTTTAAATTTTACCTATATTATATAAAATATATGTCATGGACTATAGTCTTTTATCTTTGTTTTTTAATGGGGAAAAACCTAAAGTTTATCGTTGGATTTGAAAAATAAAATATAATTAACTTTTTACACCTACTATAGTCTATTATGTACGGTGCTTATTGATAAAAAAAACTAAGACTTTGGGATGGTGAAGAAAAAACCTAAAATGTTTGTCATTCATTTATAATCTTTTAACTCTGTGGCTTACTGACGAAGAAACATGAAATTTGGTGATGGAGAAGAAACATATTGAATATATTTACATCTAATTTGCCATAATTCAATGTGAAAAAGGTAAATATAAATAAGTTTGAGCTTCATTATTTAATTTTTATTTTTACCTATATTATATAAAATATATGTCATGGACTATAGTCTTTTATCTTTGTTTTTTAGTGGGGTTAAACCTAAAATTTTATGTTGGAGTTGAAAAATAAAATATAATTAATTTTTTACACCTACTATAGTCTATTATGTACGGTGCTTATTGATAAAAAAAACCTAAGAATTTGGGATGGTGAAGAAAAAACCTAAAATGTTTGTCATTCATTTATAGTCTTTTAACTCTGTGGCTTACTGACGAAGAAACATGAAATTTGGTGATGGAGAAGAAACATATTGAATATATTTACATCTAATTTACCATAATTCAATGTTAAAAAGGTAAATATAAATAAGTTTCATCTTCATTATTTAATTTATATTTTTACCTATATTATATAAAATATATGTCACGAACTATAATCTTTTATTTTTGTTTTTTAATGGGGAAAAACCTAAAATTTTATGTTGGAATTTAAAAATAAAATATAATTAATTTTTTACACCTACTATAGTCTATTATGTATGGTGCTTAGTGAAAAAAAAACCTAAGACTTTGGCATGGTGAAGAAAAAACCTAAAATATTTGTCATTCATTTATAATATTTTAACTTTGTGGCTTACTAACGAAGAAACATGGAATTTGGTGATGGAGAAGAAACATATTGAATATATTTACATCTAATTTACCATAATTCAATGTTAAAAAGGTAAATATAAATAAGTTTGATCTTCATTATTTAATCTATATTTTTACCTATATTATATAAAATATATGTCACGGACTATAGTCTTTTATCTTTGTTTTTTAGTGGGGAAAAACCTAAAATTTTATAATGGAGTTGAAAAATAAAATATAATTAATTTTTTACACCTACTATAGTCTATTATGTACGGTGCTTATTAATAAAAAAAACCTAAGACTTTGGGATGGTGAAGAAAAAACCTAAAATATTTGTCATTAATTTATAGTCTTTTAACTCTGTGGCTTACTAACGAAGAAACATGGAATTTGGTGATAGAGAAGAAACATATTGAATATATTTACATCTAATTTACCATAATTCAATGTTAAAAAGGTAAATATAAATAAGTTTGATCTTCATTATTTAATCTATATTTTTACCTATATTATATAAAATATATGTCACGGACTATAGTCTTTTATCTTTGTTTTTTAGTGGGGAAAAACCTAAAATTTTATAATGGAGTTGAAAAATAAAATATAATTAATTTTTTACACCTACTATAGTCTATTATGTACGGTGCTTATTAATAAAAAAAACCTAAGACTTTGGGATGGTGAAGAAAAAACCTAAAATATTTGTCATTAATTTATAGTCTTTTAACTCTGTGGCTTATTGAAGACGAAACATGAAATTTGATGATGGAAAAGAAACATATTGAATATATTTACATATAATTTTCCATAATTCAATCTGGAAAAGGTAAATATAAATAAGTTTGAGCTTCATTATTTAATTTTAAATTTTACCTATATTATATAAAATATATGTCATGGACTATAGTCTTTTATCCTTGTTTTTTAGTGGGGAAAAACCTAAAATTTTATGTTGGAGTTGAAAAGTAAAATATAATTAACTTTTTACACCTACTATAGTCTACTATGTACGGTGCTTATTGATAAAAAAATCTATGACTTTGGGATGGTGAAGAAAATACCTAAAATATTTGTCATTCATTTATAGTCTTTTAACTCTATGGCTTACTGACGAAGAAACATAAAATTTGATGATGGAGAAGAAACATATTGAATATATTTACATCTAATTTTCCATAATTCAATGTGAAAAACGTAAATATAAATAACTTTGAGCTTAATTATTTAATTTTAAATTTTACCTATATTATATAAAATATATGTCATGGACTATAGTCTTTTATCTTTGTTTTTTAATGGGGAAAAACCTAAAGTTTATCGTTGGATTTGAAAAATAAAATATAATTAACTTTTTACACCTACTATAGTCTATTATGTACGATGCTTATTGATAAAAAAAACTAAGACTTTGGGATGGTGAAGAAAAAACCTAAAATGTTTGTCATTCATTTATAATCTTTTAACTCTGTGGCTTACTGACGAAGAAACATGAAATTTGGTGATGGAGAAGAAACATATTGAATATATTTACATCTAATTTGCCATAATTCAATGTTAAAAAGGTAAATATAAATAAGTTTCATCTTCATTATTTAATTTATATTTTTACCTATATTATATAAAATATATGTCACGAACTATAGTCTTTTATTTTTGTTTTTTAATGGGGAAAAACCTAAAATTTTATGTTGGAATTTAAAAATAAAATATAATTAATTTTTTACACCTACTATAGTCTATTATGTATGGTGCTTAGTGATAAAAAAACCTAAGACTTTGGCATGGTGAAGAAAAAACCTAAAATATTTGTCATTCATTTATAATCTTTTAACTTTGTGGCTTACTAACGACGAAACATGGAATTTGGTGATGGAGAAGAAACATATTGAATATATTTACATCTAATTTACCATAATTCAATGTTAAAAAGGTAAATATAAATAAGTTTGATCTTCATTATTTAATCTATATTTTTACCTATATTATATAAAATATATGTCACGGACTATAGTCTTTTATCTTTGTTTTTTAGTGGGGAAAAACCTAAAATTTTATAATGGAGTTGAAAAATAAAATATAATTAATTTTTTACACCTACTATAGTCTATTATGTACGGTGCTTATTAATAAAAAAAACCTAAGACTTTGGGATGGTGAAGAAAAAACCTAAAATATTTGTCATTAATTTATAGTCTTTTAACTCTGTGGCTTATTGAAGAAGAAACATGAAATTTGATGATGGAAAAGAAACATATTGAATATATTTACATATAATTTTCCATAATTCAATGTGGAAAAGGTAAATATAAATAAGTTTGAGCTTCATTATTTAATTTTAAATTTTACCTATATTATATAAAATATATGTCATGGACTATAGTCTTTTATCCTTGTTTTTTAGTGGGGAAAAACCTAAAATTTTATGTTGGAGTTGAAAAGTAAAATATAATTAACTTTTTACACCTACTATAGTCTACTATGTACGGTGCTTATTGATAAAAAAATCTATGACTTTGGGATGGTGAAGAAAATACCTAAAATATTTGTCATTCATTTATAGTCTTTTAACTCTATGGCTTACTGACGAAGAAACATAAAATTTGATGATGGAGAAGAAACATATTGAATATATTTACATCTAATTTTCCATAATTCAATGTGAAAAACGTAAATATAAATAACTTTGAGCTTAATTATTTAATTTTAAATTTTACCTATATTATATAAAATATATGTCATGGACTATAGTCTTTTATCTTTGTTTTTTAATGGGGAAAAACCTAAAGTTTATCGTTGGATTTGAAAAATAAAATACAATTAACTTTTTACACCTACTATAGTCTATTATGTACGATGCTTATTGATAAAAAAAACTAAGACTTTGGGATGGTGAAGAAAAAACCTAAAATGTTGGTCATTCATTTATAATCTTTTAACTCTGTGGCTTACTGACGAAGAAACATGAAATTTGGTGATGGAGAAGAAACATATTGAATATATTTACATATAATTTGCCATAATTCAATGTTAAAAAGGTAAATATAAATAAGTTTCATCTTCATTATTTAATTTATATTTTTACCTATATTATATAAAATATATGTCACGAACTATAGTCTTTTATTTTTGTTTTTTAATGGGGAAAAACCTAAAATTTTATGTTGGAATTTAAAAATAAAATATAATTAATTTTTTACACCTACTATAGTCTATTATGTATGGTGCTTAGTGATAAAAAAACCTAAGACTTTGGCATGGTGAAGAAAAAACCTAAAATATTTGTCATTCATTTATAATCTTTTAACTTTGTGGCTTACTAACGACGAAACATGGAATTTGGTGATGGAGAAGAAACATATTGAATATATTTACATCTAATTTACCATAATTCAATGTTAAAAAGGTAAATATAAATAAGTTTGATCTTCATTATTTAATCTATATTTTTACCTATATTATATAAAATATATGTCACGGACTATAGTCTTTTATCTTTGTTTTTTAGTGGGGAAAAACCTAAAATTTTATAATGGAGTTGAAAAATAAAATATAATTAATTTTTTACACCTACTATAGTCTATTATGTACGGTGCTTATTAATAAAAAAAACCTAAGACTTTGGGATGGTGAAAAAAAAACCTAAAATATTTGTCATTAATTTATAGTCTTTTAACTCTGTGGCTTATTGAAGAAGAAACATGAAATTTGATGATGGAAAAGAAACATATTGAATATATTTACATATAATTTTCCATAATTCAATGTGGAAAAGCTAAATATAAATAAGTTTGAGCTTCATTATTTAATTTTAAATTTTACCTATATTATATAAAATATATGTCATGGACTATAGTCTTTTATCCTTGTTTTTTAGTGGGGAAAAACCTAAAATTTTATGTTGGAGTTGAAAAGTAAAATATAATTAACTTTTTACACCTACTATAGTCTACTATGTACGGTGCTTATTGATAAAAAAATCTATGACTTTGGGATGGTGAAGAAAATACCTAAAATATTTGTCATTCATTTATAGTCTTTTAACTCTATGGCTTACTGACGAAGAAACATAAAATTTGATGATGGAGAAGAAACATATTGAATATATTTACATCTAATTTTCCATAATTCAATGTGAAAAACGTAAATATAAATAACTTTGAGCTTAATTATTTAATTTTAAATTTTACCTATATTATATAAAATATATGTCATGGACTATAGTCTTTTATCTTTGTTTTTTAATGGGGAAAAACCTAAAGTTTATCGTTGGATTTGAAAAATAAAATACAATTAACTTTTTACACCTACTATAGTCTATTATGTACGATGCTTATTGATAAAAAAAACTAAGACTTTGGGATGGTGAAGAAAAAACCTAAAATGTTGGTCATTCATTTATAATCTTTTAACTCTGTGGCTTACTGACGAAGAAACATGAAATTTGGTGATGGAGAAGAAACATATTGAATATATTTACATATAATTTGCCATAATTCAATGTTAAAAAGGTAAATATAAATAAGTTTCATCTTCATTATTTAATTTATATTTTTACCTATATTATATAAAATATATGTCACGAACTATAGTCTTTTATTTTTGTTTTTTAATGGGGAAAAACCTAAAATTTTATGTTGGAATTTAAAAATAAAATATAATTAATTTTTTACACCTACTATAGTCTATTATGTATGGTGCTTAGTGATAAAAAAACCTAAGACTTTGGCATGGTGAAGAAAAAACCTAAAATATTTGTCATTCATTTATAATCTTTTAACTTTGTGGCTTACTAACGACGAAACATGGAATTTGGTGATGGAGAAGAAACATATTGAATATATTTACATCTAATTTACCATAATTCAATGTTAAAAAGGTAAATATAAATAAGTTTGATCTTCATTATTTAATCTATATTTTTACCTATATTATATAAAATATATGTCACGGACTATAGTCTTTTATCTTTGTTTTTTAGTGGGGAAAAACCTAAAATTTTATAATGGAGTTGAAAAATAAAATATAATTAATTTTTTACACCTACTATAGTCTATTATGTACGGTGCTTATTAATAAAAAAAACCTAAGACTTTGGGATGGTGAAAAAAAAACCTAAAATATTTGTCATTAATTTATAGTCTTTTAACTCTGTGGCTTATTGAAGAAGAAACATGAAATTTGATGATGGAAAAGAAACATATTGAATATATTTACATATAATTTTCCATAATTCAATGTGGAAAAGCTAAATATAAATAAGTTTGAGCTTCATTATTTAATTTTAAATTTTACCTATATTATATAAAATATATGTCATGGACTATAGTCTTTTATCCTTGTTTTTTAGTGGGGAAAAACCTAAAATTTTATGTTGGAGTTGAAAAGTAAAATATAATTAACTTTTTACACCTACTATAGTCTACTATGTACGGTGCTTATTGATAAAAAAATCTAAGACTTTGGGATGGTGAAGAAAATACCTAAAATATTTGTCATTCATTTATAGTCTTTTAACTCTATGGCTTACTGACGAAGAAACATAAAATTTGATGATGGAGAAGAAACATATTGAATATATTTACATCTAATTTTCCATAATTCAATGTGAAAAAGGTAAATATAAATAACTTTGAGCTTCATTATTTAATTTTAAATTTTACCTATATTATATAAAATATATGTCATGGACTATAGTCTTTTATCTTTGTTTTTTAATGGGGAAAAACCTAAAGTTTATCGTTGGATTTGAAAAATAAAATATAATTAACTTTTTACACCTACTATAGTCTATTATGTACGGTGCTTATTGATAAAAAAAACTAAGACTTTGGGATGGTGAAGAAAAAACCTAAAATGTTTGTCATTCATTTATAATCTTTTAACTCTGTGGCTTACTGACGAAGAAACATGAAATTTGGTGATGGAGAAGAAACATATTGAATATATTTACATCTAATTTGCCATAATTCAATGTGAAAAAGGTAAATATAAATAAGTTTGAGCTTCATTATTTAATTTTAATTTTTACCTATATTATATAAAATATATGTCATGGACTATAGTCTTTTATCTTTGTTTTTTAGTGGGGTTAAACCTAAAATTTTATGTTGGAGTTCAAAAATAAAATATAATTAATTTTTTCCACCTACTATAGTCTATTATGTACGGTGCTTATTAATAAAAAAACCTAAGACTTTGGGATGGTGAAGAAAAAACCTAAAATGTTTGTCATTCATTTATAGTCTTTTAACTCTGTGGCTTACTTACGAAGAAACATGAAATTTGGTGATGGAGAAGAAACATATTGAATATATTTACATCTAATTTACCATAATTCAATGTTAAAAAGGTAAATATAAATAAGTTTCATCTTCATTATTTAATTTATATTTTTACCTATATTATATAAAATATATGTCACGAACTATAATCTTTTATTTTTGTTTTTTAATGGGGAAAAACCTAAAATTTTATATTGGAATTTAAAAATAAAATATAATTAATTTTTTACACCTACTATAGTCTATTATGTATGGTGCTTAGTGATAAAAAAAACCTAAGACTTTGGCATGGTGAAGAAAAAACCTAAAATATTTGTCATTCATTTATAATCTTTTAACTTTGTGGCTTACTAACGACGAAACATGGAATTTGGTGATGCAGAAGAAACATATTGAATATATTTACATCTAATTTACCATAATTCAATGTTAAAAAGGTAAATATAAATAAGTTTGATCTTCATTATTTAATCTATATTTTTACCTATATTATATAAAATATATGTCACGGACTATAGTCTTTTATCTTTGTTTTTTAGTGGGGAAAAACCTAAAATTTTATAATGGAGTTGAAAAATAAAATATAATTAATTTTTTACACCTACTATAGTCTATTATGTACGGTGCTTATTAATAAAAAAAACCTAAGACTTTGGGATGGTGAAGAAAAAACCTAAAATATTTGTCATTAATTTATAGTCTTTTAAGTCTGTGGCTTATTGAAGAAGAAACATGAAATTTGATGATGGAAAAGAAACATATTGAATATATTTACATATAATTTTCCATAATTCAATGTGGAAAAGGTAAATATAAATAAGTTTGAGCTTCATTATTTAATTTTAAATTTTACCTATATTATATAAAATATATGTCATGGACTATAGTCTTTTATCCTTGTTTTTTAGTGGGGAAAAACCTGAAATTTTATGTTGGAGTTGAAAAGTAAAATATAATTAACTTTTTACACCTACTATAGTCTACTATGTACGGTGCTTATTGATAAAAAAATCTAAGACTTTGGGATGGTGAAGAAAATACCTAAAATATTTGTCATTCATTTATAGTCTTTTAACTCTATGGCTTACTGACGAAGAAACATAAAATTTGATGATGGAGAAGAAACATATTGAATATATTTACATCTAATTTTCCATAATTCAATGTGAAAAAGGTAAATATAAATAACTTTGAGCTTCATTATTTAATTTTAAATTTTACCTATATTATATAAAATATATGTCATGGACTATAGTCTTTTATCTTTGTTTTTAATGGGGGAAAACCTAAAGTTTATCGTTGGATTTGAAAAATAAAATATAATTAACTTTTTACACCTACTATAGTCTATTATGTATGGTGCTTATTGATAAAAAAAACTAAGACTTTGGGATGGTGAAGAAAAAACCTAAAATGTTTGTCATTCATTTATAATTTTTTAACTCTGTGGCTTACTGACGAAGAAACATGAAATTTGGTGATGGAGAAGAAACATATTGAATATATTTACATCTAATTTGCCATAATTCAATGTGAAAAAGGTAAATATAAATAAGTTTGAGCTTCATTATTTAATTTTAATTTTTACCTATATTATATAAAATATATGTCATGGACTATAGTCTTTTATCTTTGTTTTTTAGTGGGGTTAAACCTAAAATTTTATGTTGGAGTTCAAAAATAAAATATAATTAATTTTTTCCACCTACTATAGTCTATTATGTATGGTGCTTATTAATAAAAAAACCTAAGACTTTGGGATGGTGAAGAAAAAACATAAAATGTTTGTCATTCATTTATAGTCTTTTAACTCTGTGGCTTACTTACGAAGAAACATGAAATTTGGTGATGGAGAAGAAACATATTGAATATATTTACATCTAATTTACCATAATTCAATGTTAAAAAGGTAAATATAAATAAGTTTCATCTTCATTATTTAATTTATATTTTTACCTATATTATATAAAATATATGTCACGAACTATAATCTTTTATTTTTGTTTTTTAATGGGGAAAAACCTAAAGTTTTATGTTGGAATTTAAAAATAAAATATAATTAATTTTTTACACCTACTATAGTCTATTATGTACGGTGCTTAGTGATAAAAAAAACCTAAGACTTTGGCATGGTGAAGAAAAAACCTAAAATATTTGTCATTCATTTATAATCTTTTAACTTTGTGGCTTACTAACGACGAAACATGGAATTTGGTGATGGAGAAGAAACATATTGAATATATTTACATCTAATTTACCATAATTCAATGTTAAAAAGGTAAATATAAATAAGTTTGATCTTCATTATTTAATCTATATTTTTACCTATATTATATAAAATATATGTCACGGACTATAGTCTTTTATCTTTGTTTTTTAGTGGGGAAAAACCTAAAATTTTATAATGGAGTTGAAAAATAAAATATAATTAATTTTTTACACCTACTATAGTCTATTATGTACGGTGCTTATTAATAAAAAAAACCTAAGACTTTGGGATGGTGAAGAAAAAACCTAAAATATTTGTCATTAATTTATAGTCTTTTAACTCTGTGGCTTATTGAAGACGAAACATGAAATTTGATGATGGAAAAGAAACATATTGAATATATTTACATATAATTTTCCATAATTCAATCTGGAAAAGGTAAATATAAATAAGTTTGAGCTTCATTATTTAATTTTAAATTTTACCTATATTATATAAAATATATGTCATGGACTATAGTCTTTTATCCTTGTTTTTTAGTGGGGAAAAACCTAAAATTTTATGTTGGAGTTGAAAAGTAAAATATAATTAACTTTTTACACCTACTATAGTCTACTATGTACGGTGCTTATTGATAAAAAAATCTATGACTTTGGGATGGTGAAGAAAATACCTAAAATATTTGTCATTCATTTATAGTCTTTTAACTCTATGGCTTACTGACGAAGAAACATAAAATTTGATGATGGAGAAGAAACATATTGAATATATTTACATCTAATTTTCCATAATTCAATGTGAAAAAGGTAAATATAAATAACTTTGAGCTTCATTATTTAATTTTAAATTTTACCTATATTATATAAAATATATGTCATGGACTATAGTCTTTTATCTTTGTTTTTAATGGGGAAAAACCTAAAGTTTATCGTTGGATTTGAAAAATAAAATATAATTAACTTTTTACACCTACTATAGTCTATTATGTACGGTGCTTATTGATAAAAAAAACTAAGACTTTGGGATGGTGAAGAAAAAACCTAAAATGTTTGTCATTCATTTATAATTTTTTAACTCTGTGGCTTACTGACGAAGAAACATGAAATTTGGTGATGGAGAAGAAACATATTGAATATATTTACATCTAATTTGCCATAATTCAATGTGAAAAAGGTAAATATAAATAAGTTTGAGCTTCATTATTTAATTTATATTTTTACCTATATTATATAAAATATATGTCATGGACTATAGTCTTTTATCTTTGTTTTTTAGTGGGGTTAAACCTAAAATTTTATGTTGGAGTTCAAAAATAAAATATAATTAATTTTTTCCACCTACTATAGTCTATTATGTATGGTGCTTATTAATAAAAAAACCTAAGACTTTGGGATGGTGAAGAAAAAACCTAAAATGTTTGTCATTCATTTATAGTCTTTTAACTCTGTGGCTTACTTACGAAGAAACATGAAATTTGGTGATGGAGAAGAAACATATTGAATATATTTACATCTAATTTACCATAATTCAATGTTAAAAAGGTAAATATAAATAAGTTTCATCTTCATTATTTAATCTATATTTTTACCTATATTATATAAAATATATGTCACGGACTATAGTCTTTTATCTTTGTTTTTTAGTGGGGAAAAACCTAAAATTTTATAATGGAATTTAAAAATAAAATATAATTAATTTTTTACACCTACTATAGTCTATTATGTACGGTGCTTATTAATAAAAAAAACCTAAGACTTTGGCATGGTGAAGAAAAAACCTAAAATATTTGTCATTCATTTATAATCTTTTAACTCTGTGGCTTATTGAAGACGAAACATGAAATTTGATGATGGAAAAGAAACATATTGAATATATTTACATATAATTTTCCATAATTCAATCTGGAAAAGGTAAATATAAATAAGTTTGAGCTTCATTATTTAATTTTAAATTTTACCTATATTATATAAAATATATGTCACGGACTATAGTCTTTTATCCTTGTTTTTTAGTGGGGAAAAACCTAAAATTTTATGTTGGAGTTGAAAAATAAAATATAATTAATTTTTTACACCTACTATAGTCTATTATGTACGGTGCTTATTAATAAAAAAAAACCTAAGACTTTGGGATGGTGAAGAAAAAACCTAAAATATTTGTCATTAATTTATAGTCTTTTAACTCTGTGGCTTACTGACGAAGAAACATGAAATTTGATGATGGAAAAGAAACATATTGAATATATTTACATATAATTTTCCATAATTCAATCTGGAAAAGGTAAATATAAATAAGTTTGAGCTTCATTATTTAATTTTAAATTTTACCTATATTATATAAAATATATGTCATGGACTATAGTCTTTTATCCTTGTTTTTTAGTGGGGAAAAACCTAAAATTTTATGTTGGAGTTGAAAAGTAAAATATAATTAACTTTTTACACCTACTATAGTCTACTATGTACGGTGCTTATTGATAAAAAAATCTATGACTTTGGAATGGTGAAGAAAATACCTAAAATATTTGTCATTCATTTATAGTCTTTTAACTCTATGGCTTACTGACGAAGAAACATAAAATTTGATGATGGAGAAGAAACATATTGAATATATTTACATCTAATTTTCCATAATTCAATGTGAAAAACGTAAATATTAATAACTTTGAGCTTAATTATTTAATTTTAAATTTTACCTATATTATATAAAATATATGTCATGGACTATAGTCTTTTATCTTTGTTTTTTAATGGGGAAAAACCTAAAGTTTATCGTTGGATTTGAAAAATAAAATATAATTAACTTTTTACACCTACTATAGTCTATTATGTACGATGCTTATTGATAAAAAAAACTAAGACTTTGGGATGGTGAAGAAAAAACCTAAAATGTTTGTCATTCATTTATAATCTTTTAACTCTGTGGCTTACTGACGAAGAAACATGAAATTTGGTGATGGAGAAGAAACATATTGAATATATTTACATCTAATTTGCCATAATTCAATGTTAAAAATGTAAATATAAATAAGTTTCATCTTCATTATTTAATTTATATTTTTACCTATATTATATAAAATATACGTCACGAACTATAGTCTTTTATTTTTGTTTTTTAATGGGGAAAAACCTAAAATTTTATGTTGGAATTTAAAAATAAAATATAATTAATTTTTTACACCTACTATAGTCTATTATGTATGGTGCTTAGTGATAAAAAAAACCTAAGACTTTGGCATGGTGAAGAAAAAACCTAAAATATTTGTCATTCATTTATAATCTTTTAACTTTGTGGCTTACTAACGACGAAACATGGAATTTGGTGATGGAGAAGAAACATATTGAATATATTTACATCTAATTTACCATAATTCAATGTTAAAAAGGTAAATATAAATAAGTTTGATCTTCATTATTTAATCTATATTTTTACCTATATTATATAAAATATATGTCACGGACTATAGTCTTTTATCTTTGTTTTTTAGTGGGGAAAAACCTAAAATTTTATAATGGAGTTGAAAAATAAAATATAATTAATTTTTTACACCTACTATAGTCTATTATGTACGGTGCTTATTAATAAAAAAAAACCTAAGACTTTGGGATGGTGAAGAAAAAACCTAAAATATTGAATATATTGAAGAAGAAACATGAAATTTGATGATGGAAAAGAAACATATTGAATATATTTACATATAATTTTCCATAATTCAATGTGGAAAAGGTAAATATAAATAAGTTTGAGCTTCATTATTTAATTTTAAATTTTACCTATATTATATAAAATATATGTCATGGACTATAGTCTTTTATCCTTGTTTTTTAGTGGGGAAAAACCTAAAATTTTATGTTGGAGTTGAAAAGTAAAATATAATTAACTTTTTACACCTACTATAGTCTACTTTGTACGGTGCTTATTGATAAAAAAATCTAAGACTTTGGGATGGTGAAGAAAATACCTAAAATATTTGTCATTCATTTATAGTCTTTTAACTCTGTGGCTTATTGAAGAAGAAACATGAAATTTGATGATGGAAAAGAAACATATTGAATATATTTACATATAATTTTCCATAATTCAATGTGGAAAAGGTAAATATAAATAAGTTTGAGCTTCATTATTTAATTTTAAATTTTACCTATATTATATAAAATATATGTCATGGACTATAGTCTTTTATCCTTGTTTTTTAGTGGGGAAAAACCTAAAATTTTATGTTGGAGTTGAAAAGTAAAATATAATTAACTTTTTACACCTACTATAGTCTACTATGTACGGTGCTTATTGATAAAAAAATCTAAGACTTTGGGATGGTGAAGAAAATACCTAAAATATTTGTCATTCATTTATAGTCTTTTAACTCTATGGCTTACTGACGAAGAAACATAAAATTTGATGATGGAGAAGAAACATATTGAATATATTTACATCTAATTTTCCATAATTCAATGTGAAAAAGGTAAATATAAATAACTTTGAGCTTCATTATTTAATTTTAAATTTTACCTATATTATATAAAATATATGTCATGGACTATAGTCTTTTATCTTTGTTTTTTAATGGGGAAAAACCTAAAGTTTATCGTTGGATTTGAAAAATAAAATATAATTAACTTTTTACACCTACTATAGTCTATTATGTACGGTGCTTATTGATAAAAAAAAACTAAGACTTTGGGATGTTGAAGAAAAAACCTAAAATGTTTGTCATTCATTTATAATCTTTTAACTCTGTGGCTTACTGACGAAGAAACATGAAATTTGGTGATGGAGAAGAAACATATTGAATATATTTACATCTAATTTGCCATAATTCAATGTGAAAAAGGTAAATATAAATAAGTTTGAGCTTCATTATTTAATTTTAATTTTTACCTATATTATATAAAATATATGTCATGGACTATAGTCTTTTATCTTTGTTTTTTAGTGGGGTTAAACCTAAAATTTTATGTTGGAGTTCAAAAATAAAATATAATTAATTTTTTCCACCTACTATAGTCTATTATGTATGGTGCTTATTAATAAAAAAACCTAAGACTTTGGGATGGTGAAGAAAAAACCTAAAATGTTTGTCATTCATTTATAGTCTTTTAACTCTGTGGCTTACTTACGAAGAAACATGAAATTTGGTGATGGAGAAGAAACATATTGAATATATTTACATCTAATTTACCATAATTCAATGTTAAAAAGGTAAATATAAATAAGTTTCATCTTCATTATTTAATTTATATTTTTACCTATATTATATAAAATATATGTCACGAACTATAATCTTTTATTTTTGTTTTTTAATGGGGAAAAACCTAAAATTTTATGTTGGAATTTAAAAATAAAATATAATTAATTTTTTACACCTACTATAGTCTATTATGTATGGTGCTTAGTGAAAAAAAAACCTAAGACTTTGACATGGTGAAGAAAAAACCTAAAATATTTGTCATTCATTTATAATCTTTTAACTTTGTGGCTTACTAACGAAGAAACATGGAATTTGGTGATGGAGAAGAAACATATTGAATATATTTACATCTAATTTACCATAATTCAATGTTAAAAAGGTAAATATAAATAAGTTTGATCTTCATTATTTAATCTATATTTTTACCTATATTATATAAAATATATGTCACGGACTATAGTCTTTTATCTTTGTTTTTTAGTGTGGAAAAACCTAAAATTTTATAATGGAGTTGAAAAATAAAATATAATTAATTTTTAACACCTACTATAGTCTATTATGTACGGTGCTTATTAATAAAAAAAACTAAGACTTTGGGATGGTGAAGAAAAAACCTAAAATATTTGTCATTAATTTATAGTCTTTTAACTCTGTGGCTTATTGAAGAAGAAACATGAAATTTGATGATGGAAAAGAAACATATTGAATATATTTATATCTAATTTACCATAATTCAATGTTAAAAAGGTAAATATAAATAAGTTTGATCTTCATTATTTAATCTATATTTTTACCTATATTATATAAAATATATGTCACGAACTATAGTCTTTTATCTTTGTTTTTTAGTGGGGAAAAACCTAAAATTTTATAATGGAGTTGAAAAATAAAATATAATTAATTTTTTACACCTACTATAGTCTATTATGTACGGTGCTTATTAATAAAAAAAACCTAAGACTTTGGGATGGTGAAGAAAAAACCTAAAATGTTTGTCATTCATTTATAATCTTTTAACTCTGTGGCTTACTGACGAAGAAACATGAAATTTGATGATGGAAAAGAAACATATTGAATATATTTACATATAATTTTCCATAATTCAATGTGGAAAAGGTAAATATAAATAAGTTTGAGCTTCATTATTTAATTTTAAATTTTACCTATATTATATAAAATATATGTCATGGACTATAGTCTTTTATCCTTGTTTTTTAGTGGGGAAAAACCTAAAATTTTATGTTGGAGTTGTAAAGTAAAATATAATTAACTTTTTACACCTACTATAGTCTATTATGTACGGTGCTTATTGATAAAAAAATCTAAGACTTTGGGATGGTGAAGAAAAAACCTAAAATATTTGTCATTCATTTATAGTCTTTTAACTCTATGGCTTACTGACGAAGAAACATAAAATTTGATGATGGAGAAGAAACATATTGAATATATTTACATCTAATTTTCCATAATTCAATGTGAAAAAGGTAAATATAAATAACTTTGAGCTTCATTATTTAGATTTAAATTTTACCTATATTATATAAAATATATGTCATGGACTATAGTCTTTTATCTTTGTTTTTTAATGGGGAAAAACCTAAAGTTTATCGTTGGATTTGAAAAATAAAATATAATTAATTTTTTACACCTACTATAATCTATTATGTACGGTGCTTATTGATAAAAAAACCTAAGACTTTGGGATGGTGAAGAAAAAACCTAAAATGTTTGTCATTCATTTATAGTCTTTTAACTCTGTGGCTTACTGACGAAGAAACATGAAATTTGGTGATGGAGAAGAAACATATTGAATATATTTACATCTAATTTACCATAATTCAATGTTAAAAAGGTAAATATAAATAAGTTTCATCTTCATTATTTAATTTATATTTTTACCTATATTATATAAAATATATGTCACGAACTATAATCTTTTATTTTTGTTTTTTAATGGGGAAAAACCTAAAATTTTATGTTGGAATTTAAAAATAAAATATAATTAATTTTTTACACCTACTATAGTCTATTATGTATGGTGCTTAGTGGGAAAAAAACCTAAGACTTTGGCATGGTGAAGAAAAAACCTAAAATATTTGTCATTCATTTATAATCTTTTAACTTTGTGGCTTACTGGCGAAGAAACATGGAATTTGGTGATGGAGAAGAAACATATTGAATATATTTACATCTAATTTACCATAATTCAATGTTAAAAAGGTAAATATAAATAAGTTTGATCTTCATTATTTAATCTATATTTTTACCTATCTTATATAAAATATATGTCACGGACTATAGTCTTTTATCTTTGTTTTTTAGTGGGGAAAAACCTAAAATTTTATAATGGAGTTGAAAAATAAAATATAATTAATTTTTTACACCTACTATAGTCTATTATGTACGGTGCTTATTAATAAAAAAAACCTAAGACTTTGGGATGGTGAAGAAAAAACCTAAAATATTTGTCATTAATTTATAGTCTTTTAACTCTGTGGCTTATTGAAGAAGAAACATGAAATTTGATGATGGAAAAGAAACATATTGAATATATTTACATCTAATTTACCATAATTCAATGTTAAAAAGGTAAATATAAATAAGTTTGATCTTCATTATTTAATCTATATTTTTACCTATATTATATAAAATATATGTCACGGACTATAGTCTTTTATCTTTGTTTTTTAGTGGGGAAAAACCTAAAATTTTATAATGGAGTTGAAAAATAAAATATAATTAATTTTTTACACCTACTATAGTCTATTATGTACGGTTCTTATTAATAAAAAAAACCTAATACTTTGGGATGGTGAAGAAAAAACCTAAAATGTTTGTCATTCATTTTTAATCTTTTAACTCTGTGGCTTACTGACGAAGAAACATGAAATTTTATGATGGAAAAGAAACATATTGAATATATTTACATATAATTTTCCATAATTCAATGTGGAAAAGGTAAATATAAATAAGTTTGAGCTTCATTATTTAATTTTAAATTTTACCTATATTATATAAAATATATGTCATGGACTATAGTCTTTTATCCTTGTTTTTTAGTGGGGAAAAACCTAAAATTTTATGTTGGAGTTGAAAAGTAAAATATAATTAACTTTTTACACCTACTATAGTCTATTATGTACGGTGCTTATTGATAAAAAAATCTAAGACTTTGGGATGGTGAAGAAAAAACCTAAAATATTTGTCATTCATTTAGAGTCTTTTAACTCTATGGCTTACTGACGAAGAAACATAAAATTTGATGATGGAGAAGAAACATATTGAATATATTTACATCTAATTTTCCATAATTCAATGTGAAAAAGGTAAATATAAATAACTTTGAGCTTCATTATTTAGATTTAAATTTTACCTATATTATATAAAATATATGTCATGGACTATAGTCTTTTATCTTTGTTTTTTAATGGGGAAAAACCTAAAGTTTATCGTTGGATTTGAAAAAAAAAATATAATTAACTTTTTACACCTACTATAGTCTATTATGTACGGTGCTTATTGATAAAAAAAACCTAAGACTTTGGGATGGTGAAGAAAAAACCTAAAATATTTGTCATTCATTTATAATCTTTTAACTCTGTGGCTTACTGACGAAGAAACATGAAATTTGGTGATGGAGAAGAAACATATTGAATATATTTACATCTAATTTGCCATAATTCAATCTGAAAAAGGTAAATATAAATAAGTTTGAGCTTCATTATTTAATTTTAATTTTTACCTATATTATATAAAATATATGTTATGGACTATAGTCTTTTATCTTTGTTTTTTAGTGGGGTTAAACCTAAAATTTTATGTTGGAGTTGAAAAATAAAATATAATTAATTTTTTACACCTACTATAGTCTATTATGTATGGTTCTTAGTGATGAAACAAACCTAAGACTTTGACATGGTGAAGAAAAAACCAAAAATATTTGTCATTCATTTATAATCTTTTAACTCTGTGGCTTACTGACGAAGAAACATGAAATTTGGTGATGGAAAAGAAACATATTGAATATATTTACATCTAATTTGCCATAATTCAATGTTAAAAAGGTAAATATAAATAAGTTTCATCTTAATTATTTAATTTATATTTTTACTTATATTATATAAAATATATGTCACGAACTATAGTCTTTTATTTTTGTTTTTTAATGGGGAAAAAACTAAAATTTTATGTTGGAGTTTAAAAATAAAATATAATTAATTTTCTACACCTACTATAGTATATTATGTATGGAGCTTTGTGATAAAAAAACCTAAGACTTTGGCATGGTGAAGAAAAAACCTAATATATTTGTCATTCATTTATAATCTTTTAACGCTATGGCTTACTGACGAAGAAACATGAAATTTGGTGATGGAGAAGAAACATATTGAATATATTTACATCTAATTTACCATAATTCAATGTTAAAAAGGTAAATATCAATAAGTTTGAGCTTCATTATTTAATTTTAATTTTTACCTATATTATATAAAATATATGTCATGGACTATAGTCTTTTATCCTTGTTTTTTAGTGGGGAAAAACCTAAAATTTTATGTTCCAGTTGAAAAATAAAATATAATTAACTTTTTACACCTAATATAGTCTATTATGTACGGTGCTTATTGATTAAAAAATCTTAGACTTTGGGATGGTGAAGAAAAAACCTAAAATATTTGTCATTCATTTATAGTCTTTTAACTCTATGGCTTACTGACGAAGAAACATAAAATTTGATGATGGAGAAGAAACATATTGAATATATTTACATCTAATTTTCCATAATTCAATGTGAAAAAGGTAAATATAAATAACTTTGAGCTTCATTATTTAATTTTAAATTTTACCTATATTATATAAAATATATGTCATGGACTATAGTCTTTTATCTTTGTTTTTTAATGGGGAAAAACCTAAAGTTTATCGTTGGATTTGAAAAATAAAATATAATTAACTTTTTACACCTACTATAGTCTATTATGTACGGTGCTTATTGATAAAAAAACCCAAGACTTTGGGATGGTGAAGAAAAAACCTAAAATGTTTGTCATTCATTTATAATCTTTTAACTCTGTGGCTTACTGACGAAGAAACATGAAATTTGGTAATGAAGAAGAAACATATTGAATATATTTACATCTAATTTGCCATAATTCAATGTGAAAAAGGTAAATATAAATAATTTTGAGCTTCATTATTTAATTTTAATATTTACCTATATTATATAAAATATATGTCATGGACTATAGTCTTTTATCTTTGTTTTTTAGTGGGGATAAACCTAAAATTTTATGTTGGAGTTGAAAAATAAAATATAATTAATTTTTTACACCTACTATAGTCTATTATGTATGGTTCTTAGTGATGAAAAAAACCTAAGACTTTGACATGGTGAAGAAAAAACCAAAAATAGTTGTCATTCATTTATAATCTTTTAACTCTGTGGCTTACTGATGAAGAAACATGAAATTTGGTGATGGAGAAGAAACATATTGAATATATTTACATCTAATTTACCATAATTCAATGTTAAAAAGGTAAATATAAATAAGTTTGATCTTCATTATTTAATCTATATTTTTACCTATATTATATAAAATATATGTCACGGACTATAGTCTTTTATCTTTGTTTTTTTTGTGGGGAAAAACCTAAAATTTTATAATGGAGTTGAAAAATAAAATATAATTAATTTTTTACACCTACTATAGTCTATTATGTACGGTGCTTATTAATAAAAAAAACCTAAGACTTTGGGATGCTGAAGAAAAAACCTAAAATATTTGTCATTAATTTATAGTCTTTTAACTCTGTGGCTTATTGAAGAAGAAACATGAAATTTGATGATGGAAAAGAAACATATTGAATATATTTACATATAATTTTCCATAATTCAATGTGGAAAAGGTAAATATAAATAAGTTTGAGCTTCATTATTTTATTTTAAATTTTACCTATATTATATAAAATATATGTCATGGACTATAGTATTTTATCCTTGTTTTTTAGTGGGGAAAAACCTAAATATTTATGTTGGAGTTGAAAAGTAAAATATAATTAACTTTTTACACCTACTATAGTCTATTATGTACGGTGCTTATTGATTAAAAAATCTTAGACTTTGGGATGGTGAAGAAAAAACCTAAAATATTTGTCATTCATTTATAGTCTTTTAACTCTATGGCTTACTGACGAAGAAACATAAAATTTGATGATGGAGAAGAAACATATTGAATATATTTACATCTAATTTTCCATAATTCAATGTGAAAAAGGTAAATATAAATAACTTTGAGCTTCATTATTTAATTTTAAATTTTACCTATATTATATAAAATATATGTCATGGACTATAGTCTTTTATCTTTGTTTTTTAATGGGGAAAAACCTAAAGTTTATCGTTGGATTTGAAAAATAAAATATAATTAACTTTTTACACCTACTATAGTCTATTATGTACGGTGCTTATTGATAAAAAATCCTAAGACTTTGGGATGGTGAAGAAAAAACCTAAAATGTTTGTCATTCATTTATAATCTTTTAACTCTGTGGCTTACTGACGAAGAAATATGAAATTTGGTGATGGAGAAGAAACATATTGAATATATTTACATCTAATTTTCCGTAATTCAATGTGAAAAAGGTAAATATAAATAATTTTGAGCTTCATTATTTAATTTTAAATTTTACCTATATTAAATAAAATATATGTCATGGACTATAGTCTTTTATCTTTGTTTTTTAGTGGGGATAAACCTAAAATTTTATGTTGGAGTTGAAAAATAAAATATAATTAATTTTTTACACCTACTATAGTCTATTATGTATGGTTCTTAGTGATGAAAAAAACCTAAGACTTTGACATGGTGAAGAAAAAACCAAAAATATTTGTCATTCATTTATAATCTTTTAACTCTGTGGCTTATTGATGAAGAAACATGAAATTTGGTGATGGAGAAGAAACATATTGAATATATTTACATCTAATTTACCATGATTCAATGTTAAAACGGTAAATATAAAAAAGTTTGATCTTCATTATTTAATCTATATTTTTACCTATATTATATAAAATATATGTCACGGACTATAGTCTTTTATCTTTGTTTTATAGTGGGGAAAAACCTAAAATTTTATAATGGAGTTGAAAAATAAAATATAATTAATTTTTTACACCTACTATAGTCTATTATGTACGGTGCTTATTAATAAAAAAAAACCTAAGAATTTGGGATGGTGAAGAAAAAACCTAAAATATTTGTCATTAATTTATAGTCTTTTAACTCTGTGGCTTATTCAAGAAGAAACATGAAATTTGATGATGGAAAAGAAACATATTGAATATATTTACATATAATTTTCCATAATTCAATGTGGAAAAGGTAAATATAAATAATTTTGAGCTTCATTATTTAATTTTAAATTTTACCTATATTATATAAAATATATGTCATGGACTATAGTCTTTTATCTTTGTTTTTTAGTGGGGATAAACCTAAAATTTTATGTTGGAGTTGAAAAATATAATATAATTAATTTTTTACACCTACTATAGTCTATTATGTATGGTGCTTAGTGATAAAAAAAACCTAAGACTTTGGCATGGTGAAGAAAAAACCTAAAATATTTGTCATTCATTTATAATCTTTTAACTCTGTGGCTTACAAACGAAGAAACATGGAATTTGGTGATGGAGAAGAAACATATTGAATATATTTACATCTAATTTACCATAATTCAATTTTAAAAAGGTAAATATAAATAAGTTTGATCTTCATTATTTAATCTATATTTTTACCTATATTATATAAAATATATGTCACGGACTATAGTCTTTTATCTTTGTTTTTTTGTGGGGAAAAACCTAAAATTTTATAATGGAGTTGAAAAATAAAATATAATTAATTTTTTACACCTAATATAGTCTATTATGTACGGTGCTTATTAATAAAAAAACCTAAGACTTTGGGATGCTGAAGAAAAAACCTAAAATAATTGTCATTAATTTATAGTCTTTTAACTCTGTGGCATATTGAAGAAGAAACATGAAATTTGATGATGGAAAAGAAACATATTGAATATATTTACATATAATTTTCCATAATTCAATGTGGAAAAGGGAAATATAAATAAGTTTGAGCTTCATTATTTAATTTTAAATTTTACCTATATTATATAAAATATATGTCATGGACTATAGTATTTTATCCTTGTTTTTTAGTGGGGAAAAACCTAAATATTTATGTTGGAGTTGAAAAGTAAAATATAATTAACTTTTTACACCTACTATAGTCTATTATGTACGGTGCTTATTGATTAAAAAATCTTAGACTTTGGGATGGTGAAGAAAAAACCTAAAATATTTGTCATTCATTTATAGTCTTTTAACTCTATGGCTTACTGACGAAGAAACATAAAATTTGATGATGGAGAAGAAACATATTGAATATATTTACATCTTATTTTCCATAATTCAATGTGAAAAAGGTAAATATAAATAACTTTGAGCTTCATTATTTAATTTTAAATTTTACCTATATTATATAAAATATATGTCATGGACTATAGTCTTTTATCTTTATTTTTTAATGGGGAAAAACCTAAAGTTTATCGTTGGATTTGAAAAATAAAATATAATTAACTTTTTACACCTACTATAGTCTATTATGTACGGTGCTTATTGATAAAAAAACCTAAGACTTTGGGATGGTGAAGAAAAAACCTAAAATGTTTGTCATTCATTTATAATCTTTTAACTCTGTGGCTTACTGACGAAGAAACATGAAATTTGGTGATGGAGAAGAAACATATTGAATATATTTACATCTAATTTGCCATAATTCAATGTGAAAAAGGTAAATATAAATAAGTTTGAGCTTCATTATTTAATTTTAATTTTTACCTATATTATATAAAATATATGTCATGGACTATAGTCTTTTATCTTTGTTTTTTAGTGGGGTTAAACCTTAAATTTTATGTTGGAGTTGAAAAATAAAATATAATTAATTTTTTACACCTACTATATTCTATTATGTATGGTTCTTAGTGATGAAACAAACCTAAGACTTTGACATGGTGAAGAAAAAACCAAAAATATTTTTCATTCATTTATAATCTTTAGAATCTGTGGCTTACTGACCAAGAAACATGAAATTTGGTGATGGAGAAGAAACATATTGAATATATTTACATCTAATTTACCATAATTCAATGTTAAAAAGGTAAATATCAATAAGTTTGAGCTTCATTATTTAATTTTAATTTTTACCTATATTATATAAAATATATGTCATGGACTATAGTCTTTTATCCTTGTTTTTTAGTGGGGAAAAACCTAAAATTTTATGTTGGAGTTGAAAAATAAAATATAATTAACTTTTTACACCTACTATAGTCTATTATGTACGGTGCTTATTGATAAAAAAATCTTACACTTTGGGATGGTGAAGAAAAAACCTAAAATATTTGTCATTCATTTATAGTCTTTTAACTCTATGGCTTACTGACGAAGAAACATAAAATTTGATGATGGAGAAGAAACATATTGAATATATTTACATCTAATTTTCCATAATTCAATGTGAAAAAGGTAAATATAAATAACTTTGAGCTTCATTATTTAATTTTAAATTTTACCTATATTATATAAAATATATGTCATGGACTATAGTCTTTTATCTTTGTTTTTTAATGGGGAAAAACCTAAAGTTTATCGTTGGATTTGAAAAATAAAATATAATTAACTTTTTACACCTACTATAGTCTATTATGTACGGTGCTTATTAATAAAAAAAAACCTAAGAATTTGGGATGGTGAAGAAAAAACCTAAAATATTTGTCATTAATTTATAGTCTTTTAACTCTGTGGCTTATTCAAGAAGAAACATGAAATTTGATGATGGAAAAGAAACATATTGAATATATTTACATATAATTTTCCATAATTCAATGTGGAAAAGGTAAATATAAATAATTTTGAGCTTCATTATTTAATTTTAAATTTTACCTATATTATATAAAATATATGTCATGGACTATAGTCTTTTATCTTTGTTTTTTAGTGGGGAAAAACCTAAAATTTTATAATGGAGTTGAAAAATAAAATATAATTAATTTTTAACACCTACTATAGTCTATTATGTACGGTGCTTATTAATAAAAAAAACCTAAGACTTTGGGATGGTGAAGAAAAAACCTAAAATATTTGTCATTAATTTATAGTCTTTTAACTCTGTGGCTTATTGAAGAAGAAACATGAAATTTGATGATGGAAAAGAAACATATTGAATATATTTACATCTAATTTACCATAATTAAATGTTAAAAAGGTAAATATAAATAAGTTTGATCTTCATTATTTAATCTATATTTTTACCTATATTATATAAAATATATGTCACGAACTATAGTCTTTTATCTTTGTTTTTTAGTGGGGAAAAACCTAAAATTTTATAATGGAGTTGAAAAATAAAATATAATTAATTTTTTACACCTACTATAGTCTATTATGTACGGTGCTTATTAATAAAAAAAACCTAAGACTTTGGGATGGTGAAGAAAAAACCTAAAATGTTTGTCATTCATTTATAATCTTTTAACTCTGTGGCTTACTGACGAAGAAACATGAAATTTGATGATGGAAAAGAAACATATTGAATATATTTACATATAATTTTCCATAATTCAATGTGGAAAAGGTAAATATAAATAAGTTTGAGCTTCATTATTTAATTTTAAATTTTACCTATATTATATAAAATATATGTCATGGACTATAGTCTTTTATCCTTGTTTTTTAGTGGGGAAAAACCTAAAATTTTATGTTGGAGTTGAAAAGTAAAATATAATTAACTTTTTACACCTACTATAGTCTATTATGTACGGTGCTTATTGATAAAAAAATCTAAGACTTTGGGATGGTGAAGAAAAAACCTAAAATATTTGTCATTCATTTATAGTCTTTTAACTCTATGGCTTACTGACGAAGAAACATAAAATTTGATGATGGAGAAGAAACATATTGAATATATTTACATCTAATTTTCCATAATTCAATGTGAAAAAGGTAAATATAAATAACTTTGAGCTTCATTATTTAGATTTAAATTTTACCTATATTATATAAAATATATGTCATGGACTATAGTCTTTTATCTTTGTTTTTTAATGGGGAAAAACCTAAAGTTTATCGTTGGATTTGAAAAATAAAATATAATTAATTTTTTACACCTACTATAATCTATTATGTACGGTGCTTATTGATAAAAAAACCTAAGACTTTGGGATGGTGAAGAAAAAACCTAAAATGTTTGTCATTCATTTATAGTCTTTTAACTCTGTGGCTTACTGACGAAGAAACATGAAATTTGGTGATGGAGAAGAAACATATTGAATATATTTACATCTAATTTACCATAATTCAATGTTAAAAAGGTAAATATAAATAAGTTTCATCTTCATTATTTAATTTATATTTTTACCTATATTATATAAAATATATGTCACGAACTATAATCTTTTATTTTTGTTTTTTAATGGGGAAAAACCTAAAATTTTATGTTGGAATTTAAAAATAAAATATAATTAATTTTTTACACCTACTATAGTCTATTATGTATGGTGCTTAGTGGGAAAAAAACCTAAGACTTTGGCATGGTGAAGAAAAAACCTAAAATATTTGTCATTCATTTATAATCTTTTAACTTTGTGGCTTACTGACGAAGAAACATGGAATTTGGTGATGGAGAAGAAACATATTGAATATATTTACATCTAATTTACCATAATTCAATGTTAAAAAGGTAAATATAAATAAGTTTGATCTTCATTATTTAATCTATATTTTTACCTATATTATATAAAATATATGTCACGGACTATAGTCTTTTATCTTTGTTTTTTAGTGGGGAAAAACCTAAAATTTTATAATGGAGTTGAAAAATAAAATATAATTAATTTTTTACACCTACTATAGTCTATTATGTACGGTGCTTATTAATAAAAAAAACCTAAGACTTTGGGATGGTGAAGAAAAAACCTAAAATATTTGTCATTAATTTATAGTCTTTTAACTCTGTGGCTTATTGAAGAAGAAACATGAAATTTGATGATGGAAAAGAAACATATTGAATATATTTACATCTAATTTACCATAATTCAATGTTAAAAAGGTAAATATAAATAAGTTTGATCTTCATTATTTAATCTATATTTTTACCTATATTATATAAAATATATGTCACGGACTATAGTCTTTTATCTTTGTTTTTTAGTGGGGAAAAACCTAAAATTTTATAATGGAGTTGAAAAATAAAATATAATTAATTTTTTACACCTACTATAGTCTATTATGTACGGTTCTTATTAATAAAAAAAACATAATACTTTGGGATGGTGAAGAAAAAACCTAAAATGTTTGTCATTCATTTTTAATCTTTTAACTCTGTGGCTTACTGACGAAGAAACATGAAATTTGATGATGGAAAAGAAACATATTGAATATATTTACATATAATTTTCCATAATTCAATGTGGAAAAGGTAAATATAAATAAGTTTGAGCTTCATTATTTAATTTTAAATTTTACCTATATTATATAAAATATATGTCATGGACTATAGTCTTTTATCCTTGTTTTTTAGTGGGGAAAAACCTAAAATTTTATGTTGGAGTTGAAAAGTAAAATATAATTAACTTTTTACACCTACTATAGTCTATTATGTACGGTGCTTATTGATAAAAAAATCTAAGACTTTGGGATGGTGAAGAAAAAACCTAAAATATTTGTCATTCATTTATAGTCTTTTAACTCTATGGCTTACTGACGAAGAAACATAAAATTTGATGATGGAGAAGAAACATATTGAATATATTTACATCTAATTTTCCATAATTCAATGTGAAAAAGGTAAATATAAATAACTTTGAGCTTCATTATTTAGATTTAAATTTTACCTATATTATATAAAATATATGTCATGGACTATAGTCTTTTATCTTTGTTTTTTAATGGGGAAAAACCTAAAGTTTATCGTTGGATTTGAAAAAAAAAATATAATTAACTTTTTACACCTACTATAGTCTATTATGTACGGTGCTTATTGATAAAAAAAACCTAAGACTTTGGGATGGTGAAGAAAAAACCTAAAATATTTGTCATTCATTTATAATCTTTTAACTCTGTGGCTTACTGACGAAGAAACATGAAATTTGGTGATGGAGAAGAAACATATTGAATATATTTACATCTAATTTGCCATAATTCAATCTGAAAAAGGTAAATATAAATAAGTTTGAGCTTCATTATTTAATTTTAATTTTTACCTATATTATATAAAATATATGTTATGGACTATAGTCTTTTATCTTTGTTTTTTAGTGGGGTTAAACCTAAAATTTTATGTTGGAGTTGAAAAATAAAATATAATTAATTTTTTACACCTACTATAGTCTATTATGTATGGTTCTTAGTGATGAAACAAACCTAAGACTTTGACATGGTGAAGAAAAAACCAAAAATATTTGTCATTCATTTATAATCTTTTAACTCTGTGGCTTACTGACGAAGAAACATGAAATTTGGTGATGGAAAAGAAACATATTGAATATATTTACATCTAATTTGCCATAATTCAATGTTAAAAAGGTAAATATAAATAAGTTTCATCTTAATTATTTAATTTATATTTTTACTTATATTATATAAAATATATGTCACGAACTATAGTCTTTTATTTTTGTTTTTTAATGGGGAAAAAACTAAAATTTTATGTTGGAGTTTAAAAATAAAATATAATTAATTTTCTACACCTACTATAGTATATTATGTATGGAGCTTTGTGATAAAAAAACCTAAGACTTTGGCATGGTGAAGAAAAAACCTAATATATTTGTCATTCATTTATAATCTTTTAACGCTATGGCTTACTGACGAAGAAACATGAAATTTGGTGATGGAGAAGAAACATATTGAATATATTTACATCTAATTTACCATAATTCAATGTTAAAAAGGTAAATATCAATAAGTTTGAGCTTCATTATTTAATTTTAATTTTTACCTATATTATATAAAATATATGTCATGGACTATAGTCTTTTATCCTGTTTTTTTAGTGGGGAAAAACCTAAAATTTTATGTTCCAGTTGAAAAATAAAATATAATTAACTTTTTACACCTAATATAGTCTATTATGTACGGTGCTTATTGATTAAAAAATCTTAGACTTTGGGATGGTGAAGAAAAAACCTAAAATATTTGTCATTCATTTATAGTCTTTTAACTCTATGGCTTACTGACGAAGAAACATAAAATTTGATGATGGAGAAGAAACATATTGAATATATTTACATCTAATTTTCCATAATTCAATGTGAAAAAGGTAAATATAAATAACTTTGAGCTTCATTATTTAATTTTAAATTTTACCTATATTATATAAAATATATGTCATGGACTATAGTCTTTTATCTTTGTTTTTTAATGGGGAAAAACCTAAAGTTTATCGTTGGATTTGAAAAATAAAATATAATTAACTTTTTACACCTACTATAGTCTATTATGTACGGTGCTTATTGATAAAAAAACCCAAGACTTTGGGATGGTGAAGAAAAAACCTAAAATGTTTGTCATTCATTTATAATCTTTTAACTCTGTGGCTTACTGACGAAGAAACATGAAATTTGGTAATGAAGAAGAAACATATTGAATATATTTACATCTAATTTGCCATAATTCAATGTGAAAAAGGTAAATATAAATAATTTTGAGCTTCATTATTTAATTTTAATATTTACCTATATTATATAAAATATATGTCATGGACTATAGTCTTTTATCTTTGTTTTTTAGTGGGGATAAACCTAAAATTTTATGTTGGAGTTGAAAAATAAAATATAATTAATTTTTTACACCTACTATAGTCTATTATGTATGGTTCTTAGTGATGAAAAAAACCTAAGACTTTGACATGGTGAAGAAAAAACCAAAAATAGTTGTCATTCATTTATAATCTTTTAACTCTGTGGCTTACTGATGAAGAAACATGAAATTTGGTGATGGAGAAGAAACATATTGAATATATTTACATCTAATTTACCATAATTCAATGTTAAAAAGGTAAATATAAATAAGTTTGATCTTCATTATTTAATCTATATTTTTACCTATATTATATAAAATATATGTCACGGACTATAGTCTTTTATCTTTGTTTTTTTGTGGGGAAAAACCTAAAATTTTATAATGGAGTTGAAAAATAAAATATAATTAATTTCTTACACCTACTATAGTCTATTATGTACGGTGCTTATTAATAAAAAAAACCTAAGACTTTGGGATGCTGAAGAAAAAACCTAAAATATTTGTCATTAATTTATAGTCTTTTAACTCTGTGGCTTATTGAAGAAGAAACATGAAATTTGATGATGGAAAAGAAACATATTGAATATATTTACATATAATTTTCCATAATTCAATGTGGAAAAGGTAAATATAAATAAGTTTGAGCTTCATTATTTTATTTTAAATTTTACCTATATTATATAAAATATATGTCATGGACTATAGTATTTTATCCTTGTTTTTTAGTGGGGAAAAACCTAAATATTTATGTTGGAGTTGAAAAGTAAAATATAATTAACTTTTTACACCTACTATAGTCTATTATGTACGGTGCTTATTGATTAAAAATTCTTAGACTTTGGGATGGTGAAGAAAAAACCTAAAATATTTGTCATTCATTTATAGTCTTTTAACTCTATGGCTTACTGACGAAGAAACATAAAATTTGATGATGGAGAAGAAACATATTGAATATATTTACATCTAATTTTCCATAATTCAATGTGAAAAAGGTAAATATAAATAACTTTGAGCTTCATTATTTAATTTTAAATTTTACCTATATTATATAAAATATATGTCATGGACTATAGTCTTTTATCTTTGTTTTTTAATGGGGAAAAACCTAAAGTTTATCGTTGGATTTGAAAAATAAAATATAATTAACTTTTTACACCTACTATAGTCTATTATGTACGGTGCTTATTGATAAAAAAACCTAAGACTTTGGGATGGTGAAGAAAAAACCTAAAATGTTTGTCATTCATTTATAATCTTTTAACTCTGTGGCTTACTGACGAAGAAACATGAAATTTGGTGATGGAGAAGAAACATATTGAATATATTTACATCTAATTTGCCATAATTCAATGTGAAAAAGGTAAATATAAATAAGGTTGAGCTTCATTATTTAATTTTAATTTTTACCTATATTATATAAAATATATGTCATGGACTATAGTCTTTTATCTTTGTTTTTTAGTGGGGTTAAACCTTAAATTTTATGTTGGAGTTGAAAAATAAAATATAATTAATTTTTTACACCTACTATATTCTATTATGTATGGTTCTTAGTGATGAAACAAACCTAAGACTTTGACATGGTGAAGAAAAAACCAAAAATATTTGTCATTCATTTATAATCTTTTAAATCTGTGGCTTACTGACGAAGAAACATGAAATTTGGTGATGGAGAAGAAACATATTGAATATATTTACATCTAATTTACCATAATTCAATGTTAAAAAGGTAAATATCAATAAGTTTGAGCTTCATTATTTAATTTTAATTTTTACCTATATTATATAAAATATATGTCATGGACTATAGTCTTTTATCCTTGTTTTTTAGTGGGGAAAAACCTAAAATTTTATGTTGAGTTGAAAAGTAAAATATAATTAACTTTTTACACCTACTATAGTCTATTATGTACGGTGCTTATTGATAAAAAATCTTAGACTTTGGGATGGTGAAGAAAAAACCTAAAATATTTGTCATTCATTTATAGTCTTTTAACTCTATGGCTTACTGACGAAGAAACATAAAATTTGATGATGGAGAAGAAACATATTGAATATATTTACATCTAATTTTCCATAATTCAATGTGAAAAAGGTAAATATAAATAACTTTGAGCTTCATTATTTAATTTTAAATTTTACCTATATTATATAAAATATATGTCATGGACTATAGTCTTTTATCTTTGTTTTTTAATGGGGAAAAACCTAAAGTTTATCGTTGGATTTGAAAAATAAAATATAATTAACTTTTTACACCTACTATAGTCTATTATGTACGGTGCTTATTGATAAAAAATCCTAAGACTTTGGGATGGTGAAGAAAAAACCTAAAATGTTTGTCATTCATTTATAATCTTTTAACTCTGTGGCTTACTGACGAAGAAATATGAAATTTGGTGATGGAGAAGAAACATATTGAATATATTTACATCTAATTTTCCATAATTCAATGTGAAAAAGGTAAATATAAATAATTTTGAGCTTCATTATTTAATTTTAAATTTTACCTATATTAAATAAAATATATGTCATGGACTATAGTCTTTTATCTTTGTTTTTTAGTGGGGATAAACCTAAAATTTTATGTTGGAGTTGAAAAATAAAATATAATTAATTTTTTACACCTACTATAGTCTATTATGTATGGTTCTTAGTGATGAAAAAAACCTAAGACTTTGACATGGTGAAGAAAAAACCAAAAATATTTGTCATTCATTTATAATCTTTTAACTCTGTGGCTTATTGATGAAGAAACATGAAATTTGGTGATGGAGAAGAAACATATTGAATATATTTACATCTAATTTACCATGATTCAATGTTAAAACGGTAAATATAAAAAAGTTTGATCTTCATTATTTAATCTATATTTTTACCTATATTATATAAAATATATGTCACGGACTATAGTCTTTTATCTTTGTTTTATAGTGGGGAAAAACCTAAAATTTTATAATGGAGTTGAAAAATAAAATATAATTAATTTTTTACACCTACTATAGTCTATTATGTACGGTGCTTATTAATAAAAAAAAACCTAAGAATTTGGGATGGTGAAGAAAAAACCCAAAAAATTTGTCATTAATTTATAGTCTTTTAACTCTGTGGCTTATTCAAGAAGAAACATGAAATTTGATGATGGAAAAGAAACATATTGAATATATTTACATATAATTTTCCATAATTCAATGTGGAAAAGGTAAATATAAATAATTTTGAGCTTCATTATTTAATTTTAAATTTTACCTATATTATATAAAATATATGTCATGGACTATAGTCTTTTATCTTTGTTTTTTAGTGGGGATAAACCTAAAATTTTATGTTGGAGTTGAAAAATAAAATATAATTAATTTTTTACACCTACTATAGTCTATTATGTATGGTGCTTAGTGATAAAAAAAACCTAAGACTTTGGCATGGTGAAGAAAAAACCTAAAATATTTGTCATTCATTTATAATCTTTTAACTCTGTGGCTTATTGATGAAGAAACATGAAATTTGGTGATGGAGAAGAAACATATTGAATATATTTACATCTAATTTACCATGATTCAATGTTAAAACGGTAAATATAAAAAAGTTTGATCTTCATTATTTAATCTATATTTTTACCTATATTATATAAAATATATGTCACGGACTATAGTCTTTTATCTTTGTTTTATAGTGGGGAAAAACCTAAAATTTTATAATGGAGTTGAAAAATAAAATATAATTAATTTTTTACACCTACTATAGTCTATTATGTACGGTGCTTATTATTAAAAAAAAACCTAAGAATTTGGGATGGTGAAGAAAAAACCCAAAAAATTTGTCATTAATTTATAGTCTTTTAACTCTGTGGCTTATTCAAGAAGAAACATGAAATTTGATGATGGAAAAGAAACATATTGAATATATTTACATATAATTTTCCATAATTCAATGTGGAAAAGGTAAATATAAATAATTTTGAGCTTCATTATTTAATTTTAAATTTTACCTATATTATATAAAATATATGTCATGGACTATAGTGTTTTATCTTTGTTTTTTAGTGGGGATAAACCTAAAATTTTATGTTGGAGTTGAAAAATATAATATAATTAATTTTTTACACCTACTATAGTCTATTATGTATGGTGCTTAGTGATAAAAAAAACCTAAGACTTTGGCATGGTGAAGAAAAAACCTAAAATATTTGTCATTCATTTATAATCTTTTAACTCTGTGGCTTACAAACGAAGAAACATGGAATTTGGTGATGGAGAAGAAACATATTGAATATATTTACATCTAATTTACCATAATTCAATTTTAAAAAGGTAAATATAAATAAGTTTGATCTTCATTATTTAATCTATATTTTTACCTATATTATATAAAATATATGTCACGGACTATAGTCTTTTATCTTTGTTTTTTTGTGGGGAAAAACCTAAAATTTTATAATGGAGTTGAAAAATAAAATATAATTAATTTTTTACACCTAATATAGTCTATTATGTACGGTGCTTATTAATAAAAAAAACCTAAGACTTTGGGATGCTGAAGAAAAAACCTAAAATATTTGTCATTAATTTATAGTCTTTTAACTCTGTGGCTTATTGAAGAAGAAACATGAAATTTGATGATGGAAAAGAAACATATTGAATATATTTACATATAATTTTCCATAATTCAATGTGGAAAAGGGAAATATAAATAAGTTTGAGCTTCATTATTTAATTTTAAATTTTACCTATATTATATAAAATATATGTCATGGACTATAGTATTTTATCCTTGTTTTTTAGTGGGGAAAAACCTAAATATTTATGTTGGAGTTGAAAAGTAAAATATAATTAACTTTTTACACCTACTATAGTCTATTATGTACGGTGCTTATTGATTAAAAAATCTTAGACTTTGGGATGGTGAAGAAAAAACCTAAAATATTTGTCATTCATTTATAGTCTTTTAACTCTATGGCTTACTGACGAAGAAACATAAAATTTGATGATGGAGAAGAAACATATTGAATATATTTACATCTAATTTTCCATAATTCAATGTGAAAAAGGTAAATATAAATAACTTTGAGCTTCATTATTTAATTTTAAATTTTACCTATATTATATAAAATATATGTCATGGACTATAGTCTTTTATCTTTGTTTTTTAATGGGGAAAAACCTAAAGTTTATCGTTGGATTTGAAAAATAAAATATAATTAACTTTTTACACCTACTATAGTCTATTATGTACGGTGCTTATTGATAAAAAAACCTAAGACTTTGGGATGGTGAAGAAAAAACCTAAAATGTTTGTCATTCATTTATAATCTTTTAACTCTGTGGCTTACTGACGAAGAAACATGAAATTTGGTGATGGAGAAGAAACATATTGAATATATTTACATCTAATTTGCCATAATTCAATGTGAAAAAGGTAAATATAAATAAGTTTGAGCTTCATTATTTAATTTTAATTTTTACCTATATTATATAAAATATATGTCATGGACTATAGTCTTTTATCTTTGTTTTTTAGTGGGGTTAAACCTTAAATTTTATGTTGGAGTTGAAAAATAAAATATAATTAATTTTTTACACCTACTATATTCTATTATGTATGGTTCTTAGTGATGAAACAAACCTAAGACTTTGACATGGTGAAGAAAAAACCAAAAATATTTGTCATTCATTTATAATCTTTAGAATCTGTGGCTTACTGACCAAGAAACATGAAATTTGGTGATGGAGAAGAAACATATTGAATATATTTACATCTAATTTACCATAATTCAATGTTAAAAAGGTAAATATCAATAAGTTTGAGCTTCATTATTTAATTTTAATTTTTACCTATATTATATAAAATATATGTCATGGACTATAGTCTTTTATCCTTGTTTTTTAGTGGGGAAAAACCTAAAATTTTATGTTGGAGTTGAAAAATAAAATATAATTAACTTTTTACACCTACTATAGTCTATTATGTAAGGTGCTTATTGATAAAAAAATCTTAGACTTTGGGATGGTGAAGAAAAAACCTAAAATATTTGTCATTCATTTATAGTCTTTTAACTCTATGGCTTACTGACGAAGAAACATAAAATTTGATGATGGAGAAGAAACATATTGAATATATTTACATCTAATTTTCCATAATTCAATGTGAAAAAGGTAAATATAAATAACTTTGAGCTTCATTATTTAATTTTAAATTTTACCTATATTATATAAAATATATGTCATGGACTATAGTCTTTTATCTTTGTTTTTTAATGGGGAAAAACCTAAAGTTTATCGTTGGATTTGAAAAATAAAATATAATTAACTTTTTACACCTACTATAGTCTATTATGTACGGTGCTTATTGATAAAAAATCCTAAGACTTTGGGATGGTGAAGAAAAAACCTAAAATGTTTGTCATTCATTTATAATCTTTTAACTCTGTGGCTTACTGACGAAGAAACATGAAATTTGGTGATGGAGAAGAAACATATTGAATATATTTACATCTAATTTGCCATAATTCAATGTGAAAAAGGTAAATATAAATAATTTTGAGCTTCATTATTTAATTTTAAATTTTACCTATATTATATAAAATATATGTCATGGACTATAGTCTTTTATCTTTGTTTTTTAGTGGGGATAAATCTAAAATTTTATGTTGGAGTTGAAAAATAAAATATAATTAATTTTTTACACCTACTATAGTCTATTATGTATGGTTCTTAGTGATGAAAAAAACCTAAGACTTTGACATGGTGAAGAAAAAACCAAAAATATTTGTCATTCATTTATAATCTTTTAACTCTGTGGCTTATTGATGAAGAAACATGAAATTTGGTGATGGAGAAGAAACATATTGAATATATTTACATCTAATTTACCATAATTCAATGTTAAAAAGGTAAATATAAAAAAGTTTGATCTTCATTATTTAATCTATATTTTTACCTATATTATATAAAATATATGTCACGGACTATAGTCTTTTATCTTTGTTTTTTAGTGGGGAAAAACCTAAAATTTTATAATGGAGTTGAAAAATAAAATATAATTAATTTTTTACACCTACTATAGTCTATTATGTACGGTGCTTATTAATAAAAAAAAACCTAAGAATTTGGGATGGTGAAGAAAAAACCTAAAATATTTGTCATTAATTTATAGTCTTTTAACTCTGTGGCTTATTCAAGAAGAAACATGAAATTTGAAGATGGAAAAGAAACATATTGAATATATTTACATATAATTTTCCATAATTCAATGTGGAAAAGGTAAATATAAATAATTTTGAGCTTCATTATTTAATTTTAAATTTTACCTATATTATATAAAATATATGTCATGGACTATAGTCTTTTATCTTTGTTTTTTAGTGGGGATAAACCTAAAATTTTATGTTGGAGTTGAAAAATATAATATAATTAATTTTTTACACCTACTATAGTCTATTATGTATGGTGCTTAGTGATAAAAAAAACCTAAGACTTTGGCATGGTGAAGAAAAAACCTAAAATATTTGTCATTCATTTATAATCTTTTAACTCTATGGCTTACAAACGAAGAAACATGGAATTTGGTGATGGAGAAGAAACATATTGAATATATTTACATCTAATTTACCATAATTCAATTTTAAAAAGGTAAATATAAATAAGTTTGATCTTCATTATTTAATCTATATTTTTACCTATATTATATAAAATATATGTCACGGACTATAGTCTTTTATCTTTGTTTTTTTGTGGGGAAAAACCTAAAATTTTATAATGGAGTTAAAAAATAAAATATAATTAATTTTTTACACCTACTATAGTCTATTATGTACGGTGCTTATTAATAAAAAAACCTAAGACTTTGGGATGCTGAAGAAAAAACCTAAAATATTTGTCATTAATTTATAGTCTTTTAACTCTGTGGCTTAATGAAGAAGAAACATGAAATTTGATGATGGAAAAGAAACATATTGAATATATTTACATATAATTTTCCATAATTCAATGTGGAAAAGGGAAATATAAATAAGTTTGAGCTTCATTATTTAATTTTAAATTTTACCTATATTATATAAAATATATGTCATGGACTATAGTATTTTATCCTTGTTTTTTAGTGGGGAAAAACCTAAATATTTATGTTGGAGTTGAAAAGTAAAATATAATTAACTTTTTACACCTACTATAGTCTATTATGTACGGTGCTTATTGATTAAAAAATCTTAGACTTTGGGATGGTGAAGAAAAAACCTAAAATATTTGTCATTCATTTATAGTCTTTTAACTCTATGGCTTACTGACGAAGAAACATAAAATTTGATGATGGAGAAGAAACATATTGAATATATTTACATCTAATTTTCCATAATTCAATGTGAAAAAGGTAAATATAAATAACTTTGAGCTTCATTATTTAATTTTAAATTTTACCTATATTATATAAAATATATGTCATGGACTATAGTCTTTTATCTTTGTTTTTTAATGGGGAAAAACCTAAAGTTTATCGTTGGATTTGAAAAATAAAATATAATTAACTTTTTACACCTACTATAGTCTATTATGTACGGTGCTTATTGATAAAAAAACCTAAGACTTTGGGATGGTGAAGAAAAAACCTAAAATGTTTGTCATTCATTTATAATCTTTTAACTCTGTGGCTTACTGACGAAGAAACATGAAATTTGGTGATGGAGAAGAAACATATTGAATATATTTACATCTAATTTGCCATAATTCAATGTGAAAAAGGTAAATATAAATAAGTTTGAGCTTCATTATTTAATTTTAATTTTTACCTATATTATATAAAATATATGTCATGGACTATAGTCTTTTATCTTTGTTTTTTAGTGGGGATAAATCTAAAATTTTATGTTGGAGTTGAAAAATAAAATATAATTAATTTTTTACACCTACTATAGTCTATTATGTATGGTTCTTAGTGATGAAAAAAACCTAAGACTTTGACATGGTGAAGAAAAAACCAAAAATATTTGTCATTCATTTATAATCTTTTAACTCTGTGGCTTATTGATGAAGAAACATGAAATTTGGTGATGGAGAAGAAACATATTGAATATATTTACATCTAATTTACCATAATTCAATGTTAAAAAGGTAAATATAAAAAAGTTTGATCTTCATTATTTAATTTTAATTTTTACCTATATTATATAAAATATATGTCATGGACTATAGTCTTTTATCCTTGTTTTTTAGTGGGGAAAAACCTAAAATTTTATGTTGGAGTTGAAAAATAAAATATAATTAACTTTTTACACCTACTATAGTCTATTATGTACGGTGCTTATTGATAAAAAAATCTTAGACTTTGGGATGGTGAAGAAAAAACCTAAAATATTTGTCATTCATTTATAGTCTTTTAACTCTATGGCTTACTGACGAAGAAACATAAAATTTGATGATGGAGAAGAAACATATTGAATATATTTACATCTAATTTTCCATAATTCAATGTGAAAAAGGTAAATATAAATAACTTTGAGCTTCATTATTTAATTTTAAATTTTACCTATATTATATAAAATATATGTCATGGACTATAGTCTTTTATCTTTGTTTTTTAATGGGGAAAAACCTAAAGTTTATCGTTGGATTTGAAAAATAAAATATAATTAACTTTTTACACCTACTATAGTCTATTATGTACGGTGCTTATTGATAAAAAATCCTAAGACTTTGGGATGGTGAAGAAAAAACCTAAAATGTTTGTCATTCATTTATAATCTTTTAACTCTGTGGCTTACTGACGAAGAAACATGAAATTTGGTGATGGAGAAGAAACATATTGAATATATTTACATCTAATTTGCCATAATTCAATGTGAAAAAGGTAAATATAAATAATTTTGAGCTTCATTATTTAATTTTAAATTTTACCTATATTATATAAAATATATGTCATGGACTATAGTCTTTTATCTTTGTTTTTTAGTGGGGATAAACCTAAAATTTTATGTTGGAGTTGAAAAATAAAATATAATTAATTTTTTACACCTACTATAGTCTATTATGTATGGTTCTTAGTGATGAAAAAAACCTAAGACTTTGACATGGTGAAGAAAAAACCAAAAATATTTGTCATTCATTTATAATCTTTTAACTCTGTGGCTTATTGATGAAGAAACATGAAATTTGGTGATGGAGAAGAAACATATTGAATATATTTACATCTAATTTACCATAATTCAATGTTAAAAAGGTAAATATAAAAAAGTTTGATCTTCATTATTTAATCTATATTTTTACCTATATTATATAAAATATATGTCACGGACTATAGTCTTTTATCTTTGTTTTTTAGTGGGGAAAAACCTAAAATTTTATAATGGAGTTGAAAAATAAAATATAATTAATTTTTTACACCTACTATAGTATATTATGTACGGTGCTTATTAATAAAAAAAACCTAAGAATTTGGGATGGTGAAGAAAAAACCTAAAATATTTGTCATTAATTTATAGTCTTTTAACTCTGTGGCTTATTCAAGAAGAAACATGAAATTTTATGATGGAAAAGAAACATATTGAATATATTTACATATAATTTTCCATAATTCAATGTGGAAAAGGTAAATATAAATAAGTTTGAGCTTCATTATTTAATTTTAAATTTTACCTATATTATATAAAATATATGTCATGGACTATAGTCTTTTATCTTTGTTTTTCACTGGGGAAAAACCTAATATTTTATGTTGGAGTTGAAAAATAAAATATAATTAATTTTTTACACCTACAATAGTCTATTATGTTTGGTTCTTAGTGATAAAAAAACCTAATACTTTGGGATGGTGAAGAAAAAACCTAAATTATTTGTCATTCATTTAAAGTCTTTTAACTATGTGGCTTACTGACGAAGAAACATGAAATTTGGTGATGGAAAAGAAACATATTGAATATATTTACATCTAATTTGCCATAATTCAATGTGAAAAAGGTAAATATAAATAAGTTTGAGCTTCATTATTTAATTTTAATTTTTACCTATATTATATAAAATATATGTCATGGACTATAGTCTTTTATCTTTGTTTTTTAGTGGGGAAAAACCTAAAATTCTACGTTGGAGTTGAAAAATAAAATATAATTAATTTTTTACACCTACAATAGTCTATTATGTTTGGTTCTTAGTGATAAAAAAATCTAATACTTTGGGATGGTGAAGAAAAAACCTAAATTATTTGTCATTCATTTAAAGTCTTTTAACTATGTGGCTTACTGACGAAGAAACATGAAATTTGTTGATGGAAAAGAAACATATTGAATATATTTACATCTAATTTACCATAATTCAATTTTAAAAAGGTAAATATAAATAAGTTTGATCTTCATTGTTTAATTTATATTTTTACTTATATTATATAAAATATATGTCACGAACTATAGTCTTTTATTTTTGTTTTTTAATGGGGAAAAACCTAAAATTTTATGTTGGAGTTTAAAAATAAAATATATTTAATTTTTTACACCTACTATAGTCTATTATGTATGGTTCTTAGTGATGAAACAAACCTAAGACTTTGACATGGTGAAGAAAAAACCAAAAATATTTGTCATTCATTTATAATCTTTTAAATCTGTGGCTTACTGACGAAGAAACATGAAATTTGGTGATGGAGAAGAAACATATTGAATATATTTACATCTAATTTACCATAATTCAATGTTAAAAAGGTAAATATAAATAAGTTTCATCTTCATTATTTAGTTTATATTTTTACCTATATTATATAAAATATATGTCACGAACTATAGTCTTTTATTTTAGTTTTTTAATGGGGAAAAACCTAAAATTTTATGTTCGAGTTTAAAAATAAAAAATAATTAATTTTTTACACCTACTATAGTATATTATGTATGGTTCTTAGTGATAAAAAAAACCTAAGACTTTGGCATGGTGAAGAAAAAACCTAATATATTTGTCATTCATTTATAATCTTTTAACTCTATGGCTTACTGACGAAGAAACATGAAATTTGGTGATGGAGAAGAAACATATTGAATATATTTACATCTAATTTACCATAATTCAATGTGAAAAAGGTAAATATCAATAAGTTTGAGCTTCATTATTTAATTTTAATTTTTACCTATATTACATAAAATATATGTCATGGACTATAGTCTTTTATCCTTGTTTTTTAGTGGGGAAAAACCTAAAATTTTATGTTGGAGTTGAAAAATAAAATATAATTAACTTTTTACACCTACTATAGTCTATTATGTACGGTGCTTATTGGTAAAAAAATCTTAGACTTTGGGATGGTGAAGAAAAAACCTAAAATATTTGTCATTCATTTATAGTCTTTTAACTCTATGGCTTACTAACGAAGAAACATAAAATTTTATGATGGAGAAGAAACATATTGAATATATTTACATCTAATTTTCCATAATTCAATGTTAAAAAGGTAAATATAAATAACTTTGAGCTTCATTATTTAATTTTGAATTTTACCTATATTTTATAAAATATATGTCATGGACTATAGTCTTTTATCTTTGTTTTTTAGTGGGGATAAACCTAAAATTTTATGTTGGAGTTGAAAAATAAAATATAATTAATTTTTTACACCTACTATAGTCTATTATGTATGGTTCTTAGTGATGAAAAAAACCTAAGACATTGACATGGTGAAGAAAAAACCAAAAATATTCGTCATTCATTTATAATCTTTTAACTCTGTGGCTTACTGACGAAGAAAAATGAAATTTGGTGATGGAAAAGAAACATATTGAATATATTTACATATAATTTTCCATAATTCAATGTGGAAAAGGTAAATATAAATAAGTTTGAGCTTCATTATTTAATTTTAAATTTTACCTATATTATATAAAATATATTTCATGGACTATAGTCTTTTATCTTTGTTTTTTAGTGGGGAAAAACCTAAAATTTTATGTTGGAGTTGAAAAATAAAATGTAATTAATTTTTTACACCTAAAATAGTCTATTATGTTTGGTTCTTAGTGACAAAAAAACCTAATACTTTGGGATGGTGAAGAAAAAACCTAAATTATTTGTCATTCATTTAAAGTCTTTTAACTATGTGGCTTACTGACGAAGAAACATGAAATTTGGTGATGGAAAAGAAACATATTAAATATATTTACATCTAATTTGCCATAATTCAATGTGAAAAAGGTAAATATAAATAAATTTGAGCTTCATTATTTAATTTTAATTTTTACTTATATTATATAAAATATATGTCATGGACTATAGTCTTTTATCTTAGTTTTTAATGGGGAAAAAGCTAAAATTTTATGTTGGATTTGAAAAATATAATATAATTAACTTTTTACACCTACTATATTCTATTATGTACGATGCTTATTGATAAAAAAAAACCTAAGACTTTGGGATGGTGAAGAAAAAACCTAAAATATTTATCATTAATTTATAGCCTTTTAACTCTGTGGCTTACTGACGAAGAAACATTAAATTTGATGATGGAAAAGAAACATATTGAATATACTTACATATAATTTTCCATAATTCAATGTGGAAAAGGTAAATATAAATAAGTTTGAGCTTCATTATTTAATTTTAAATTTTACCTATATTATATAAAATATATGTCATGGACTATAGTCTTTTATCTTTGTTTGTTAGTGGGGAAAAACCTAAAATTTTATGTTGGAGTTGAAAAATAAAATATAATTAATTTTTTACATCTACAATAGTCTATTATGTTTGGTTCTTAGTGATAAAAAAAACCTAATACTTCGGGATGGTGAAGAAAAAACCTAAATTATTTGTCATTCATTTAAAGTCTTTTAACTATGTGGCTTACTGACGAAGAAACATGAAATTTGGTGATGGAAAAGAAACATATTGAATATATTTACATCTAATTTATCATAATTCAATGTTAAAAAGGTAAATATAAATAAGTTTAATCTTCATTATTTAATTTATATTTTTACCTATATTATATAAAATATATGTCACGAACTGTAGTCTTTTATTTTTGTTTTTTAATGGGGAAAAACCTAAAATTTTATGTTGGAGTTTAAAAATAAAATATAATTAATTTTTTACACCTACTATAGTCTATTATGTATGGTGCTTAGTGATAAAAAAAACCTAAGACTTTGGCATGGTGAAGAAAAAACCTAAAATATTTGTCATTCATTTATAATCTTTTAACTCTGTGGCTTACTTACGAAGAAACATGGAATTTGGTGATGGAGAAGAAACATAATGAATATATTTACATCTAATTTACCATAATTCAATGTTAAAAAGGTAAATATAAATAAGTTTTATCTTCATTATTTAATTTATATTTTTACCTATATTATATAAAATATATGTCATGGACTATATTCTTTTATCTTTGTTTTTTAGTGGGGAAAAACCTAAAATTTTATGTTGGAGGTTAAAAATAAAATGTAATTAATATTTTACACCTAAAATAGTCTATTATGTTTGGTTCTTAGTGATAAAAAAAACCTAATACTTTGGGATGGTGAAGAAAAAACCTAAATTATTTGTCATTCATTTAAAGTCTTTTAACTATGTGGCTTACTGACGAAGAAACGTGAAATTTGGTGATGGAAAAGAAACATATTTAATATATTTACATCTAAATTGCCATAATTCAATGTGAAAAAGGTAAATATAAATAAGTTTGAGCTTCATTATTTAATTATTATTTTTACCTATATTATATAAAATATATGTCATGGACTATAGTCTTTTATCTTTGTTTTTAATGGGGAAAAACCTAAAATTTTATGTTGGATTTGAAAAATATAATATAATTAACTTTTTACACCTACTATATTCTATTATGTACGATGCTTATTGATAAAAAAACCTAAGACTTTGGGATGGTGAAGAAAAAACCTAAAATACTTGTCATTAATTTATAGCATTTTAACTCTGTGGCTTACTGACGAAGAAACATGAAATTCGATGATGGAAAAGAAACATATTGAATATATTTACATATAATTTTCCATAGTTCAATGTGGAAAAGGTAAATATAAATAAGTTTGAGCTTCATTATTTAATTTTAAATTTTACCTATATTATATAAAATATATTTCATGGACTATAGTCTTTTATCTTTGTTTTTTAGTGGGGAAAAACCTAAAATTTTATGTTGGAGTTGAAAAATAAAATATAATTAATTTTTTACATCTACAATAGTCTATTATGTTTGGTTCTTAGTGATAAAAAAGACCTAATACTTTGGGATGGTGAAGAAAAAACCTAAATATTTGTCATTCATTTAAAGTCTTTTAACTATGTGGCTTACTGACGAAGAAACATGAAATTTGGTGATGGAAAAGAAACATATTGAATATATTTACATCTAATTTGCCATAATTCAATGTGAAAAAGGTAAATATAAATAAGTTTGAGCTTCATTATTTAATTTTAATTTTTACCTATATTATATAAAATATAAGTCATGGACTATAGTCTTTTATCTTTGTTTTTAATTGGGAAAAACCTAAAATTTTATGTTGGAGTTGAAAAATAAAATATAATTAATTTTTTACACCTACTATAGTCTATTATGTATGGTGCTTAGTGATAAAAAAACCTAAGACTTTGGGATGGTGAAGAAAAAACCTAAAATATTTGTCATTCGTTTATAGTCTTGTAACTTTGTGGCTTACTGACGAAGAAACATGAAATTTGGTGATGGAGAAAAAACATATTGAATATATTTAGATCTAATTTGCCATAATTCAATGTGAAAAAGGTAAATATAAATAAGCTTGAGCTTCATTATTTAATTTTAAATTTTACCTATATTATATAAAATATATGTCATGGACTATAGTCTTTTATCTTTGTTTTTTAGTGGGGAAAAACCTAAAATTTTATGTTGGAGTTGAAAAATAAAATATAATTAATTTTTTACACCTACTATAGTATATTATGTACGGTGCTTAGTGATAAAAAAACCTAAGACTTTGGGATGGTGAAGAAAAAACCTAAAATATTTGTCATTCATTTATAATCCTGTAACTTTGTGGCTTACTGACGAAGAAACATGAAATTTGGTGATGGAGAAGAAACATATTGAATATATTTACATCTAATTTGCCATAATTCAATGTGAAAAAGAAAAATATAATTAAGTTTGAGCTTTATTTTTAATTTTAATTTTTACCTATATTATGTAAAATATATGTCACGGACTATAGTCTTTTATCTTTGTTTTTTAGCGGGGAAAAACCTAAAATTTTATGTTGGAGTTGAAAAATAAAATATAATTAATTTTTTACACCTACTATAGTCTATTATGTACGGTGCTTATTGATAAAAAAACCTAAGACTTTGATATGGTGAAGAAAAAACCTAAAATATATGTCATTCATTTATAGTCTTTTAACTATGTGGCTTACCGACGAAGAAACATGAAATTTGGTGATGGAGAAGAAACATATTGAATATATTTACATCTAATTTGCCAAAATTCAATGTGAAAAAGGTAAATATAAATAAGTTTGAGCTTCATTATTTAATTTTAATTTTTACCTATATTATATAAAATATATGTCACTGACTATAGTCTTTTATCTTTGTTTTTTAGTGGGGAAAAACCTAAAATTTTATGTTGGAGTTGAAAAATAAAATATAATTAATTTTTTACACCTACTATAGTCTATTATGTACGGTGCTTATTGATAAAAAATCCTAAGACTTTGGGATGGTGAAGAAAAAAACCTAAAATATTTGTCATTCATTTATAATCTTTTAACTTTGTGGCTTACTGATGAAGAAAAATGAAATTTGGTGATCAAGAAGAAACATATTGAATATATTTACATCTAATTTGCAATAATTCAATGTGAAAAAGAAAAATATAATTAAGTTTGAGCTTCATTATTTAATTTTAATTTTTACCTATATTATTTAAAATATATATCACGGACTATAGTCTTTTATCCTTGTTTTTTATTGGGGAAAAACCTAAAACTTTATGTTGGAGTTGAAAACTAAAATATAATTAATTTTTTACACCTACTATAGTATATTATGTACGGTGCTTAGTGATAAAAAAACCTAAGACTTTGGGATGGTGAAGAAAAAACCTAAAATATTTGTCATTCATTTATAATCCTGTAACTTTGTGGCTTACTGACGAAGAAACATGAAATTTGGTGATGGAGAAGAAACATATTGAATATATTTACATCTAATTTGCCATAATTCAATGTGAAAAAGAAAAATATAATTAAGTTTGAGCTTTATTTTTAATTTTAATTTTTACCTATATTATGTAAAATATATGTCACGGACTATAGTCTTTTATCTTTGTTTTTTAGTGGGGAAAAACCTAAAATTTTATGTTGGAGTTGAAAAATAAATTATAATTAATTTTTTACACCTACTATAGTCTATTATGTACGGTGCTTATTGATAAAAAAACCTAAGACTTTGATATGGTGAAGAAAAAACCTAAAATATATGTCATTCATTTATAGTCTTTTAACTATGTGGCTTACCGACGAAGAAACATGAAATTTGGTGATGGAGAAGAAACATATTGAATATATTTACATCTAATTTGCCAAAATTTTTTACACCTACTATAGTCTATTATGTACGGTGCTTATTGATAAAAAAACCTAAGACTTTGATATGGTGAAGAAAAAACCTAAAATATATGTCATTCATTTATAGTCTTTTAACTATGTGGCTTACCGACGAAGAAACATGAAATTTGGTGATGGAGAAGAAACATATTGAATATATTTACATCTAATTTGCCATATTGAATATAAATAAGTTTGAGCTTCATTATTTAATTTTAATTTTTACCTATATTATATAAAATATATGTCACGGACTATAGTCTTTTATCTTTGTTTTTTAGTGGGGAAAAACCTAAAATTTTATGTTGGAGTTGAAAAATAAAATATAATTAATTTTTTACACCTACTATAGTCTATTATGTACGGTGCTTATTGATAAAAAATCCTAAGACTTTGGGATGGTGAAGAAAAAAACCTAAAATATTTGTCATTCATTTATAATCTTTTAACTTTGTGGCTTACTGATGAAGAAAAATGAAATTTGGTGATCAAGAAGAAACATATTGAATATATTTACATCTAATTTGCAATAATTCAATGTGAAAAAGAAAAATATAATTAAGTTTGAGCTTCATTATTTAATTTTAATTTTTACCTATATTATTTAAAATATATGTCACGGACTATAGTCTTTTATCTTTGTTTTTTAGTGGGGAAAAACCTAAAATTTTATGTTGGAGTTGAAAACTAAAATATAATTAATTTTTTACACCTACTATAGTATATTATGTACGGTGCTTAGTGATAAAAAAACCTAAGACTTTGGGATGGTGAAGAAAAAACCTAAAATATTTGTCATTCATTTATAATCTTGTAACTTTGTGGCTTACTGACGAAGAAACATGAAATTTGGTGATGGAGAAGAAACATATTGAATATATTTACATCTAATTTGCCATAATTCAATGTGAAAAAGAAAAATATAATTAAGTTTGAGCTTCATTTTTAATTTTAATTTTTACCTATATTATGTAAAATATATGTCACGGACTATAGTCTTTTATCTTTGTTTTTTAGTGGGGAAAAACCTAAAATTTTATGTTGGAGTTGAAAAATAAAATATAATTAATATTTTACACCTACTATAGTCTATTATGTATCGTTCTTAGTGATAAAAAAAACCTAAGACTTTGGCATGGGGAAGAAAAAACCTAAAATATTTGTCATTCATTTATAATCTTTTAACTCTGTGGCTTACTGACGAAGAAACATGGAATTTGGTGATGGAGAAGAAACATATTGAATATATTTACATATAATTTACCATAATTCAATGTTAAAAAGGTAAATATGAATAAGTTTGATCTTCATTATTTAATTTTAATTTTTACCTATATTATGTAAAATATATGTCACGGACTATAGTCTTTTATCTTTGTTTTTTAGTGGGGAAAAACCTAAAATTTTATGTTGGAGTTGAAAACTAAAATATAATTAATTTTTTACACCTACTATAGTATATTATGTACGGTGCTTAGTGATAAAAAAACCTAAGACTTTGGGATGGTGAAGAAAAAACCTAAAATATTTGTCATTCATTTATAATCCTGTAACTTTGTGGCTTACTGACGAAGAAACATGAAATTTGGTGATGGAGAAGAAACATATTGAATATATTTACATCTAATTTGCCATAATTCAATGTGAAAAAGAAAAATATAATTAAGTTTGAGCTTCATTTTTAATTTTAATTTTTACCTATATTATGTAAAATATATGTCACGGACTATAGTCTTTTATCTTTGTTTTTTAGTGGGGAAAAACCTAAAATTTTATGTTGGAGTTGAAAAATAAAATATAATTAATTTTTTACACCTACTATAGTCTATTATGTATCGTTCTTAGTGATAAAAAAAACCTAAGACTTTGGCATGGGGAAGAAAAAACCTAAAATATTTGTCATTCATTTATAATCTTTTAACTCTGTGGCTTACTGACGAAGAAACATGGAATTTGGTGATGGAGAAGAAACATATTGAATATATTTACATATAATTTACCATAATTCAATGTTAAAAAGGTAAATATGAATAAGTTCGATCTTCATTATATAATATATATCTTTACCTATATTATATAAAATATATGTCACGGACTATAGTCTTTTATCTTTGTTTTTTAGTGGGGAAAAACCTAAAATTTTATGTTGGAGTTGAAAAATAAAATATAATTAATTTTTTACACCTACTATAGTATATTATGTACGGTGCTTAGTGATAAAAAAACCTAAGACTTTGGGATGGTGAAGAAAAAACCTAAAATATTTGTCATTCATTTATAATCTTGTAACTTTGTGGCTTACTGACGAAGAAACATGAAATTTGGTGATGGAGAAGAAACATATTGAATATATTTACATCTAATTTGCCATAATTCAATGTGAAAAAGAAAAATATAATTAAGTTTGAGCTTCATTTTTAATTTTAATTTTTACCTATATTATGTAAAATATATGTCACGGACTATAGTCTTTTATCTTTGTTTTTTAGTGGGGAAAAACCTAAAATTTTATGTTGGAGTTGAAAAATAAAATATAATTAATTTTTTACACCTACTATAGTCTATTATGTACGGTGCTTATTGATAAAAAAACCTAAGACTTTGATATGGTGAAGAAAAAACCTAAAATATATGTCATTCATTTATAGTCTTTTAACTATGTGGCTTACCGACGAAGAAACATGAAATTTGGTGATGGAGAAGAAACATATTGAATATATTTACATCTAATTTGCCAAAATTCAATGTGAAAAAGGTAAATATAAATAAGTTTGAGCTTCATTATTTAATTTTAATTTTTACCTATATTATATAAAATATATGTCACGGACTATAGTCTTTTATCTTTGTTTTTTAGTGGGGAAAAACCTAAAATTTTATGTTGGAGTTGAAAAATAAAATATAATTAATTTTTTACACCTACTATAGTCTATTACGTACGGTGCTTATTGATTAAAAATCCTAAGACTTTGGGATGGTGAAGAAAAAAACCTAAAATATTTGTCATTCATTTATAATCTTTTAACTTTGTGGCTTACTGATGAAGAAAAATGAAATTTGGTGATCAAGAAGAAACATATTGAATATATTTACATCTAATTTGCAATAATTCAATGTGAAAAAGAAAAATATAATTAAGTTTGAGCTTCATTATTTAATTTTAATTTTTACCTATATTATATAAAATATATGTCACGGACTATAGTCTTTTATCTTTGTTTTTTAGTGGGGAAAAACCTAAAATTTTATGTTGGAGTTGAAAACTAAAATATAATTAATTTTTTACACCTACTATAGTATATTATGTACGGTGCTTAGTGATAAAAAAACCTAAGACTTTGGGATGGTGAAGAAAAAACCTAAAATATTTGTCATTCATTTATAATCTTGTAACTTTGTGGCTTACTGACGAAGAAACATGAAATTTGGTGATGGAGAAGAAACATATTGAATATATTTACATCTAATTTGCCATAATTCAATGTGAAAAAGAAAAATATAAATAAGTTTGAGCTTCATTATTTAATTTTAATTTTTACCTATATTATGTAAAATATATGTCACGGACTATAGTCTTTTATCTTTGTTTTTTAGTGGGGAAAAACCTAAAATTTTATGTTGGAGTTGAAAACTAAAATATAATTAATTTTTTACACCTACTATAGTATATTATGTACGGTGCTTAGTGATAAAAAAACCTAAGACTTTGGGATGGTGAAGAAAAAACCTAAAATATTTGTCATTCATTTATAATCTTGTAACTTTGTGGCTTACTGACGAAGAAACATGAAATTTGGTGATGGAGAAGAAACATATTGAATATATTTACATCTAATTTGCCATAATTCAATGTGAAAAAGAAAAATATAAATAAGTTTGAGCTTCATTATTTAATTTTAATTTTTACCTATATTATGTAAAATATATGTCACGGACTATAGTCTTTTATCTTTGTTTTTTAGTGGGGAAAAACCTAAAATTTTATGTTGGAGTTGAAAACTAAAATATAATTAATTTTTTACACCTACTATAGTATATTATGTACGGTGCTTAGTGATAAAAAAACCTAAGACTTTGGGATGGTGAAGAAAAAACCTAAAATATTTGTCATTCATTTATAATCCTGTAACTTTGTGGCTTACTGACGAAGAAACATGAAATTTGGTGATGGAGAAGAAACATATTGAATATATTTACATCTAATTTGCCATAATTCAATGTGAAAAAGAAAAATATAATTAAGTTTGAGCTTTATTTTTAATTTTAATTTTTACCTATATTATGTAAAATATATGTCACGGACTATAGTCTTTTATCTTTGTTTTTTAGTGGGGAAAAACCTAAAATTTTATGTTGGAGTTGAAAAATAAAATATAATTAATTTTTTACACCTACTATAGTCTATTATGTACGGTGCTTATTGATAAAAAAACCTAAGACTTTGATATGGTGAAGAAAAAACCTAAAATATATGTCATTCATTTATAGTCTTTTAACTATGTGGCTTACCGACGAAGAAACATGAAATTTGGTGATGGAGAAGAAACATATTGAATATATTTACATCTAATTTGCCAAAATTCAATGTGAAAAAGGTAAATATAAATAAGTTTGAGCTTCATTATTTAATTTTAATTTTTACCTATATTATATAAAATATATGTCACAGACTATAGTCTTTTATCTTTGTTTTTTAGTGGGGAAAAACCTAAAATTTTATGTTGGAGTTGAAAAATAAAATATAATTAATTTTTTACACCTACTATAGTCTATTATGTACGGTGCTTATTGATAAAAAATCCTAAGACTTTGGGATGGTGAAGAAAAAAACCTAAAATATTTGTCATTCATTTATAATCTTTTAACTTTGTGGCTTACTGATGAAGAAAAATGAAATTTGGTGATCAAGAAGAAACATATTGAATATATTTACATCTAATTTGCAATAATTCAATGTGAAAAAGAAAAATATAGTTAAGTTTGAGCTTCATTATTTAATTTTAATTTTTACCTATATTATTTAAAATATATGTCACGGACTATAGTCTTTTATCTTTGTTTTTTAGTGGGGAAAAACCTAAAATTTTATGTTGGAGTTGAAAACTAAAATATAATTAATTTTTTACACCTACTATAGTATATTATGTACGGTGCTTAGTGATAAAAAAACCTAAGACTTTGGGATGGTGAAGAAAAAACCTAAAATATTTGTCATTCATTTATAATCTTGTAACTTTGTGGCTTACTGACGAAGAAACATGAAATTTGGTGATGGAGAAGAAACATATTGAATATATTTACATCTAATTTGCCATAATTCAATGTGAAAAAGAAAAATATAAATAAGTTTGAGCTTCATTATTTAATTTTAATTTTTACCTATATTATGTAAAATATATGTCACGGACTATAGTCTTTTATCTTTGTTTTTTAGTGGGGAAAAACCTAAAATTTTATGTTGGAGTTGAAAACTAAAATATAATTAATTTTTTACACCTACTATAGTATATTATGTACGGTGCTTAGTGATAAAAAAACCTAAGACTTTGGGATGGTGAAGAAAAAACCTAAAATATTTGTCATTCATTTATAATCCTGTAACTTTGTGGCTTACTGACGAAGAAACATGAAATTTGGTGATGGAGAAGAAACATATTGAATATATTTACATCTAATTTGCCATAATTCAATGTGAAAAAGAAAAATATAATTAAGTTTGAGCTTTATTTTTAATTTTAATTTTTACCTATATTATGTAAAATATATGTCACGGACTATAGTCTTTTATCTTTGTTTTTTAGTGGGGAAAAACCTAAAATTTTATGTTGGAGTTGAAAAATAAAATATAATTAATTTTTTACACCTACTATAGTCTATTATGTACGGTGCTTATTGATAAAAAAACCTAAGACTTTGATATGGTGAAGAAAAAACCTAAAATATATGTCATTCATTTATAGTCTTTTAACTATGTGGCTTACCGACGAAGAAACATGAAATTTGGTGATGGAGAAGAAACATATTGAATATATTTACATCTAATTTGCCAAAATTCAATGTGAAAAAGGTAAATATAAATAAGTTTGAGCTTCATTATTTAATTTTAATTTTTACCTATATTATATAAAATATATGTCACGGACTATAGTCTTTTATCTTTGTTTTTTAGTGGGGAAAAACCTAAAATTTTATGTTGGAGTTGAAAAATAAAATATAATTAATTTTTTACACCTACTATAGTCTATTATGTACGGTGCTTATTGATAAAAAATCCTAAGACTTTGGGATGGTGAAGAAAAAAACCTAAAATATTTGTCATTCATTTATAATCTTTTAACTTTGTGGCTTACTGATGAAGAAAAATGAAATTTGGTGATCAAGAAGAAACATATTGAATATATTTACATCTAATTTGCAATAATTCAATGTGAAAAAGAAAAATATAATTAAGTTTGAGCTTCATTATTTAATTTTAATTTTTACCTATATTATTTAAAATATATGTCACGGACTATAGTCTTTTATCTTTGTTTTTTAGTGGGGAAAAACCTAAAATTTTATGTTGGAGTTGAAAACTAAAATATAATTAATTTTTTACACCTACTATAGTATATTATGTACGGTGCTTAGTGATAAAAAAACCTAAGACTTTGGGATGGTGAAGAAAAAACCTAAAATATTTGTCATTCATTTATAATCTTGTAACTTTGTGGCTTACTGACGAAGAAACATGAAATTTGGTGATGGAGAAGAAACATATTGAATATATTTACATCTAATTTGCCATAATTCAATGTGAAAAAGAAAAATATAATTAAGTTTGAGCTTCATTTTTAATTTTAATTTTTACCTATATTATGTAAAATATATGTCACGGACTATAGTCTTTTATCTTTGTTTTTTAGTGGGGAAAAACCTAAAATTTTATGTTGGAGTTGAAAAATAAAATATAATTAATTTTTTACACCTACTATAGTCTATTATGTATCGTTCTTAGTGATAAAAAAAACCTAAGACTTTGGCATGGGGAAGAAAAAACCTAAAATATTTGTCATTCATTTATAATCTTTTAACTCTGTGGCTTACTGACGAAGAAACATGGAATTTGGTGATGGAGAAGAAACATATTGAATATATTTACATATAATTTACCATAATTCAATGTTAAAAAGGTAAATATGAATAAGTTTGATCTTCATTATATAATATATATCTTTACCTATATTATATAAAATATATGTCACGGACTATAGTCTTTTATCTTTGTTTTTTAGTGGGGAAAAACCTAAAATTTTATGTTGGAGTTGAAAAATAAAATATAATTAATTTTTTACACCTACTATAGTCTATTATGTACGGTGCTTAGTGATAAAAAAACCTAAGACTTTGGGATGGTGAAGAAAAAACCTAAAATATTTGTCATTCATTTATAATCTTGTAACTTTGTGGCTTACTGACGAAGAAACATGAAATTTGGTGATGGAGAAGAAACATATTGAATATATTTACATCTAATTTGCCATAATTCAATGTGAAAAAGAAAAATATAATTAAGTTTGAGCTTCATTTTTAATTTTAATTTTTACCTATATTATGTAAAATATATGTCACGGACTATAGTCTTTTATCTTTGTTTTTTAGTGGGGAAAAACCTAAAATTTTATGTTGGAGTTGAAAAATAAAATATAATTAATTTTTTACACCTACTATAGTCTATTATGTATCGTTCTTAGTGATAAAAAAAACCTAAGACTTTGGCATGGGGAAGAAAAAACCTAAAATATTTGTCATTCATTTATAATCTTTTAACTCTGTGGCTTACTGACGAAGAAACATGGAATTTGGTGATGGAGAAGAAACATATTGAATATATTTACATATAATTTACCATAATTAAATGTTAAAAAGGTAAATATGAATAAGTTTGATCTTCATTATATAATATATATCTTTACCTATATTATATAAAATATATGTCACGGACTATAGTCTTTTATCTTTGTTTTTTAGTGGGGAAAAACCTAAAATTTTATGTTGGAGTTGAAAAATAAAATATAATTAATTTTTTACACCTACTATAGTATATTATGTACGGTGCTTAGTGATAAAAAAACCTAAGACTTTGGGATGGTGAAGAAAAAACCTAAAATATTTGTCATTCATTTATAATCTTGTAACTTTGTGGCTTACTGACGAAGAAACATGAAATTTGGTGATGGAGAAGAAACATATTGAATATATTTACATCTAATTTGCCATAATTCAATGTGAAAAAGAAAAATATAATTAAGTTTGAGCTTCATTTTTAATTTTAATTTTTACCTATATTATGTAAAATATATGTCACGGACTATAGTCTTTTATCTTTGTTTTTTAGTGGGGAAAAACCTAAAATTTTATGTTGGAGTTGAAAAATAAAATATAATTAATTTTTTACACCTACTATAGTCTATTATGTACGGTGCTTATTGATAAAAAACCTAAGACTTTGGGATGGTGAAGAAAAAACCTAAAATATTTGTCATTCATTTATAATCTTTTAACTTTGTGGCTTACTGATGAAGAAAAATGAAATTTGGTGATCAAGAAGAAACATATTGAATATATTTACATCTAATTTGCCATAATTCAATGTGAAAAAGAAAAATATAATTAAGTTTGAGCTTCATTATTTAATTTTAATTTTTACCTATATTATATAAAATATATGTCACGGACTATAGTCTTTTATCTTTGTTTTTTAGTGGGGAAAAATCTAAAATTTTATGTTGGAGTTGAAAAATAAAATATAATTAATTTTTTACACCTACTATAGTATATTATGTACGGTGCTTAGTGATAAAAAAACCTAAGACTTTGGGATGGTGAAGAAAAAACCTAAAATATTTGTCATTCATTTATAATCTTGTAACTTTGTGGCTTACTGACGAAGAAACATGAAATTTGGTGATGGAGAAGAAACATATTGAATATATTTACATCTAATTTGCCATAATTCAATGTGAAAAAGAAAAATATAATTAAGTTTGAGCTTCATTTTTAATTTTAATTTTTACCTATATTATGTAAAATATATGTCACGGACTATAGTCTTTTATCTTTGTTTTTTAGTGGGGAAAAACCTAAAATTTTATGTTGGAGTTGAAAAATAAAATATAATTAATTTTTTACACCTACTATAGTCTATTATGTACGGTGCTTATTGATAAAAAAACCTAAGACTTTGATATGGTGAAGAAAAAACCTAAAATATATGTCATTCATTTATAGTCTTTTAACTATGTGGCTTACCGACGAAGAAACATGAAATTTGGTGATGGAGAAGAAACATATTGAATATATTTACATCTAATTTGCCAAAATTCAATGTGAAAAAGGTAAATATAAATAAGTTTGAGCTTCATTATTTAATTTTAATTTTTACCTATATTATATAAAATATATGTCACGGACTATAGTCTTTTATCTTTGTTTTTTAGTGGGGAAAAACCTAAAATTTTATGTTGGAGTTGAAAAATAAAATATAATTAATTTTTTACACCTACTATAGTCTATTATGTACGGTGCTTATTGATAAAAAATCCTAAGACTTTGGGATGGTGAAGAAAAAAACCTAAAATATTTGTCATTCATTTATAATCTTTTAACTTTGTGGCTTACTGATGAAGAAAAATGAAATTTGGTGATCAAGAAGAAACATATTGAATATATTTACATCTAATTTGCAATAATTCAATGTGAAAAAGAAAAATATAATTAAGTTTGAGCTTCATTATTTAATTTTAATTTTTACCTATATTATTTAAAATATATGTCACGGACTATAGTCTTTTATCTTTGTTTTTTAGTGGGGAAAAACCTAAAATTTTATGTTGGAGTTGAAAACTAAAATATAATTAATTTTTTACACCTACTATAGTATATTATGTACGGTGCTTAGTGATAAAAAAACCTAAGACTTTGGGATGGTGAAGAAAAAACCTAAAATATTTGTCATTCATTTATAATCTTGTAACTTTGTGGCTTACTGACGAAGAAACATGAAATTTGGTGATGGAGAAGAAACATATTGAATATATTTACATCTAATTTGCCATAATTCAATGTGAAAAAGAAAAATATAATTAAGTTTGAGCTTCATTTTTAATTTTAATTTTTACCTATATTATGTAAAATATATGTCACGGACTATAGTCTTTTATCTTTGTTTTTTAGTGGGGAAAAACCTAAAATTTTATGTTGGAGTTGAAAAATAAAATATAATTAATTTTTTACACCTACTATAGTCTATTATGTATCGTTCTTAGTGATAAAAAAAACCTAAGACTTTGGCATGGGGAAGAAAAAACCTAAAATATTTGTCATTCATTTATAATCTTTTAACTCTGTGGCTTACTGACGAAGAAACATGGAATTTGGTGATGGAGAAGAAACATATTGAATATATTTACATATAATTTACCATAATTCAATGTTAAAAAGGTAAATATGAATAAGTTTGATCTTCATTATATAATATATATCTTTACCTATATTATATAAAATATATGTCACGGACTATAGTCTTTTATCTTTGTTTTTTAGTGGGGAAAAACCTAAAATTTTATGTTGGAGTTGAAAAATAAAATATAATTAATTTTTTACACCTACTATAGTCTATTATGTACGGTGCTTAGTGATAAAAAAACCTAAGACTTTGGGATGGTGAAGAAAAAACCTAAAATATTTGTCATTCATTTATAATCTTGTAACTTTGTGGCTTACTGACGAAGAAACATGAAATTTGGTGATGGAGAAGAAACATATTGAATATATTTACATCTAATTTGCCATAATTCAATGTGAAAAAGAAAAATATAATTAAGTTTGAGCTTCATTTTTAATTTTAATTTTTACCTATATTATGTAAAATATATGTCACGGACTATAGTCTTTTATCTTTGTTTTTTAGTGGGGAAAAACCTAAAATTTTATGTTGGAGTTGAAAAATAAAATATAATTAATTTTTTACACCTACTATAGTCTATTATGTATCGTTCTTAGTGATAAAAAAAACCTAAGACTTTGGCATGGGGAAGAAAAAACCTAAAATATTTGTCATTCATTTATAATCTTTTAACTCTGTGGCTTACTGACGAAGAAACATGGAATTTGGTGATGGAGAAGAAACATATTGAATATATTTACATATAATTTACCATAATTCAATGTTAAAAAGGTAAATATGAATAAGTTTGATCTTCATTATATAATATATATCTTTACCTATATTATATAAAATATATGTCACGGACTATAGTCTTTTATCTTTGTTTTTTAGTGGGGAAAAACCTAAAATTTTATGTTGGAGTTGAAAAATAAAATATAATTAATTTTTTACACCTACTATAGTATATTATGTACGGTGCTTAGTGATAAAAAAACCTAAGACTTTGGGATGGTGAAGAAAAAACCTAAAATATTTGTCATTCATTTATAATCTTGTAACTTTGTGGCTTACTGACGAAGAAACATGAAATTTGGTGATGGAGAAGAAACATATTGAATATATTTACATCTAATTTGCCATAATTCAATGTGAAAAAGAAAAATATAATTAAGTTTGAGCTTCATTTTTAATTTTAATTTTTACCTATATTATGTAAAATATATGTCACGGACTATAGTCTTTTATCTTTGTTTTTTAGTGGGGAAAAACCTAAAATTTTATGTTGGAGTTGAAAAATAAAATATAATTAATTTTTTACACCTACTATAGTCTATTATGTACGGTGCTTATTGATAAAAAAACCTAAGACTTTGATATGGTGAAGAAAAAACCTAAAATATATGTCATTCATTTATAGTCTTTTAACTATGTGGCTTACCGACGAAGAAACATGAAATTTGGTGATGGAGAAGAAACATATTGAATATATTTACATCTAATTTGCCAAAATTCAATGTGAAAAAGGTAAATATAAATAAGTTTGAGCTTCATTATTTAATTTTAATTTTTACCTATATTATATAAAATATATGTCACGGACTATAGTCTTTTATCTTTGTTTTTTAGTGGGGAAAAACCTAAAATTTTATGTTGGAGTTGAAAAATAAAATATAATTAATTTTTTACACCTACTATAGTCTATTATGTACGGTGCTTATTGATAAAAAATCCTAAGACTTTGGGATGGTGAAGAAAAAAACCTAAAATATTTGTCATTCATTTATAATCTTTTAACTTTGTGGCTTACTGATGAAGAAAAATGAAATTTGGTGATCAAGAAGAAACATATTGAATATATTTACATCTAATTTGCAATAATTCAATGTGAAAAAGAAAAATATAATTAAGTTTGAGCTTCATTATTTAATTTTAATTTTTACCTATATTATTTAAAATATATGTCACGGACTATAGTCTTTTATCTTTGTTTTTTAGTGGGGAAAAACCTAAAATTTTATGTTGGAGTTGAAAACTAAAATATAATTAATTTTTTACACCTACTATAGTATATTATGTACGGTGCTTAGTGATAAAAAAACCTAAGACTTTGGGATGGTGAAGAAAAAACCTAAAATATTTGTCATTCATTTATAATCTTGTAACTTTGTGGCTTACTGACGAAGAAACATGAAATTTGGTGATGGAGAAGAAACATATTGAATATATTTACATCTAATTTGCCATAATTCAATGTGAAAAAGAAAAATATAAATAAGTTTGAGCTTCATTATTTAATTTTAATTTTTACCTATATTATATAAAATATATGTCATGGACTATAGTCTTTTATCTTTGTTTTTTAGTGGGGAAAAATCTAAAATTTTATGTTGGAGTTGAAAAATAAAATATAATTAATTTTTTACACCTACTATAGTATATTATGTACGGTGCTTAGTGATAAAAAAACCTAAGACTTTGGGATGGTGAAGAAAAAACCTAAAATATTTGTCATTCATTTATAATCTTGTAACTTTGTGGCTTACTGACGAAGAAACATGAAATTTGGTGATGGAGAAGAAACATATTGAATATATTTACATCTAATTTGCCATAATTCAATGTGAAAAAGAAAAATATAAATAATATTGAGCTTCATTATTTAATTTTAATTTTTACCTATATTATATAAAATATATGTCATGGACTATAGTCTTTTATCTTTGTTTTTTAGTGGGGAAAAACCTAAAATTTTATGTTGGAGTTGAAAACTAAAATATAATTAATTTTTTACACCTACTATAGTATATTATGTACGGTGCTTAGTGATAAAAAAACCTAAGACTTTGGGATGGTGAAGAAAAAACCTAAAATATTTGTCATTCATTTATAATCTTGTAACTTTGTGGCTTACTGACGAAGAAACATGAAATTTGGTGATGGAGAAGAAACATATTGAATATATTTACATCTAATTTGCCATAATTCAATGTGAAAAAGAAAAATATAAATAAGTTTGAGCTTCATTATTTAATTTTAATTTTTACCTATATTATGTAAAATATATGTCACGGACTATAGTCTTTTATCTTTGTTTTTTAGTGGGGAAAAACCTAAAATTTTATGTTGGAGTTGAAAACTAAAATATAATTAATTTTTTACACCTACTATAGTATATTATGTACGGTGCTTAGTGATAAAAAAACCTAAGACTTTGGGATGGTGAAGAAAAAACCTAAAATATTTGTCATTCATTTATAATCCTGTAACTTTGTGGCTTACTGACGAAGAAACATGAAATTTGGTGATGGAGAAGAAACATATTGAATATATTTACATCTAATTTGCCATAATTCAATGTGAAAAAGAAAAATATAATTAAGTTTGAGCTTTATTTTTAATTTTAATTTTTACCTATATTATGTAAAATATATGTCACGGACTATAGTCTTTTATCTTTGTTTTTTAGTGGGGAAAAACCTAAAATTTTATGTTGGAGTTGAAAAATAAAATATAATTAATTTTTTACACCTACTATAGTCTATTATGTACGGTGCTTATTGATAAAAAAACCTAAGACTTTGATATGGTGAAGAAAAAACCTAAAATATATGTCATTCATTTATAGTCTTTTAACTATGTGGCTTACCGACGAAGAAACATGAAATTTGGTGATGGAGAAGAAACATATTGAATATATTTACATCTAACTTGCCAAAATTCAATGTGAAAAAGGTAAATATAAATAAGTTTGAGCTTCATTATTTAATTTTAATTTTTACCTATATTATATAAAATATATGTCACGGACTATAGTCTTTTATCTTTGTTTTTTAGTGGGGAAAAACCTAAAATTTTATGTTGGAGTTGAAAAATAAAATATAATTAATTTTTTACACCTACTATAGTCTATTATGTACGGTGCTTATTGATAAAAAATCCTAAGACTTTGGGATGGTGAAGAAAAAACCTAAAATATTTGTCATTCATTTATAATCTTGTAACTTTGTGGCTTACTGACGAAGAAACATGAAATTTGGTGATGGAGAAGAAACATATTGAATATATTTACATCTAATTTGCCATAATTCAATGTGAAAAAGAAAAATATAAATAATATTGAGCTTCATTATTTAATTTTAATTTTTACCTATATTATATAAAATATATGTCATGGACTATAGTCTTTTATCTTTGTTTTTTAGTGGGGAAAAACCTAAAATTTTATGTTGGAGTTGAAAAATAAAATATAATTAATTGTTTACACCTACTATAGTCTATTATGTACGGTGCTTATTGATAAAAAAACCTAAGACTTTGGGATGGTGAAGAAAAAACCTAAAATATATGTCATTCATTTATAGTCTTTTAACTATGTGGCTTACCGACGAAGAAACATGAAATTTGGTGATGGAGAAGAAACATATTGAATATATTTACATCTAATTTGCCAAAATTCAATGTGAAAAAGGTAAATATAAATAAGTTTGAGTTTCATTATTTAATTTTAATTTTTACCTATATTATATAAAATATATGTCACGGACTATAGTCTTTTATCTTTGTTTTTTAGTGGGGAAAAACCTAAAATTTTATGTTGGAGTTGAAAAATAAAATATAATTAATTTTTTACACCTACTATAGTCTATTATGTACGGTGCTTATTGATAAAAAACCTAAGACTTTGGGATGGTGAAGAAAAAACCTAAAATATTTGTCATTCATTTATAATCTTTTAACTTTGTGGCTTACTGATGAAGAAAAATGAAATTTGGTGATCAAGAAGAAACATATTGAATATATTTACATCTAATTTGCCATAATTCAATGTGAAAAAGAAAAATATAATTAAGTTTGAGCTTCATTATTTAATTTTAATTTTTACCTATATTATATAAAATATATGTCACGGACTATAGTCTTTTATCTTTGTTTTTTAGTGGGGAAAAATCTAAAATTTTATGTTGGAGTTGAAAAATAAAATATAATTAATTTTATACACCTACTATAGTATATTATGTACGGTGCTTAGTGATAAAAAAACCTAAGACTTTGGGATGGTGAAGAAAAAACCTAAAATATTTGTCATTCATTTATAATCTTGTAACTTTGTGGCTTACTGACGAAGAAACATGAAATTTGGTGATGGAGAAGAAACATATTGAATATATTTACATCTAATTTGCCATAATTCAATGTGAAAAAGAAAAATATAAATAAGATTGAGCTTCATTATTTAATTTTAATTTTTACCTATATTATATAAAATATATGTCATGGACTATAGTCTTTTATCTTTGTTTTTTAGTGGGGAAAAACCTAAAATTTTATGTTGGAGTTGAAAAATAAAATATAATTAATTGTTTACACCTACTATAGTCTATTATGTACGGTGCTTATTGATAAAAAAACCTAAGACTTTGGGATGGTGAAGAAAAAACCTAAAATATATGTCATTCATTTATAGTCTTTTAACTATGTGGCTTACCGACGAAGAAACATGAAATTTGGTGATGGAGAAGAAACATATTGAATATATTTACATCTAATTTGCCAAAATTCAATGTGAAAAAGGTAAATATAAATAAGTTTGAGCTTCATTATTTAATTTTAATTTTTACCTATATTATATAAAATATATGTCACGGACTATAGTCTTTTATCTTTGTTTTTTAGTGGGGAAAAACCTAAAATTTTATGTTGGAGTTGAAAAATAAAATATAATTAATTTTTTACACCTACTATAGTCTATTATGTACGGTGCTTATTGATAAAAAACCTAAGACTTTGGGATGGTGAAGAAAAAACCTAAAATATTTGTCATTCATTTATAATCTTTTAACTTTGTGGCTTACTGATGAAGAAAAATGAAATTTGGTGATCAAGAAGAAACATATTGAATATATTTACATCTAATTTGCCATAATTCAATTTGAAAAAGAAAAATATAATTAAGTTTGAGCTTCATTATTTTAATTTTAATTTTTACCTATATTATATAAAATATATGTCACGGACTATAGTCTTTTATCTTTGTTTTTTAGTGGGGAAAAACCTAAAATTTTATGTTGGAGTTGAAAAATAAAATATAATTAATTTTTTACACCTACTATAGTCTATTATGTACGGTGCTTAGTGATAAAAAAACCTAAGACTTTGGGATGGTGAAGAAAAAACCTAAAATATTTGTCATTCATTTATAATCTTGTAACTTTGTGGCTTACTGACGAAGAAACATGAAATTTGGTGATGGAGAAGAAACATATTGAATATATTTAAATCTAATTTGCCATAATTCAATGTGAAAAAGAAAAATATAATTAGGTTTGAGCTTCATTTTTAATTTTAATTTTTACCTATATTATGTAAAATATATGTCACAGACTATAGTCTTTTATCTTTGTTTTTTAGTGGGGAAAAACCTAAAATTTTATGTTGGAGTTGAAAAATAAAATATAATTAATTGTTTACACCTACTATAGTCTATTATGTACGGTGCTTATTGATAAAAAAACCTAAGACTTTGGGATGGTGAAGAAAAAACCTAAAATATATGTCATTCATTTATAGTCTTTTAACTATGTGGCTTACCGACGAAGAAACATGAAATTTGGTGATGGAGAAGAAACATATTGAATATATTTACATCTAATTTGCCAAAATTCAATGTGAAAAAGGTAAATATAAATAAGTTTGAGCTTCATTATTTAATTTTAATTTTTACCTATATTATATAAAATATATGTCACGGACTATAGTCTTTTATCTTTGTTTTTTAGTGGGGAAAAACCTAAAATTTTATGTTGGAGTTGAAAAATAAAATATAATTAATTTTTTACACCTACTATAGTCTATTATGTACGGTGCTTATTGATAAAAAACCTAAGACTTTGGGATGGTGAAGAAAAAACCTAAAATATTTGTCATTCATTTATAATCTTTTAACTTTGTGGCTTACTGATGAAGAAAAATGAAATTTGGTGATCAAGAAGAAACATATTGAATATATTTACATCTAATTTGCGATAATTCAATTTGAAAAAGAAAAATATAATTAAGTTTGAGCTTCATTATTTAATTTTAATTTTTACCTATATTATATAAAATATATGTCACGGACTATAGTCTTTTATCTTTGTTTTTTAGTGGGGAAAAACCTAAAATTTTATGTTGGAGTTGAAAAATAAAATATAATTAATTTTTTACACCTACTATAGTCTATTATGTACGGTGCTTAGTGATAAAAAAAACCTAAGACTTTGGGATGGTGAAGAAAAAACCTAAAATATTTGTCATTCATTTATAATCTTGTAACTTTGTGGCTTACTGACGAAGAAACATGAAATTTGGTGATGGAGAAGAAACATATTGAATATATTTACATCTAATTTGCCATAATTCAATGTGAAAAAGAAAAATATAAATAAGATTGAGCTTCATTATTTAATTTTAATTTTTACCTATATTATATAAAATATATGTCATGGACTATAGTCTTTTATCTTTGTTTTTTAGTGGGGAAAAACCTAAAATTTTATGTTGGAGTTGAAAAATAAAATATAATTAATTGTTTACACCTACTATAGTCTATTATGTACGGTGCTTATTGATAAAAAAACCTAAGACTTTGGGATGGTGAAGAAAAAACCTAAAATATATGTCATTCATTTATAGTCTTTTAACTATGTGGCTTACCGACGAAGAAACATGAAATTTGGTGATGGAGAAGAAACATATTGAATATATTTACATCTAATTTGCCAAAATTCAATGTGAAAAAGGTAAATATAAATAAGTTTGAGCTTCATTATTTAATTTTAATTTTTACCTATATTATATAAAATATATGTCACGGACTATAGTCTTTTATCTTTGTTTTTTAGTGGGGAAAAACCTAAAATTTTATGTTGGAGTTGAAAAATAAAATATAATTAATTTTTTACACCTACTATAGTCTATTATGTACGGTGCTTATTGATAAAAAACCTAAGACTTTGGGATGGTGAAGAAAAAACCTAAAATATTTGTCATTCATTTATAATCTTTTAACTTTGTGGCTTACTGATGAAGAAAAATGAAATTTGGTGATCAAGAAGAAACATATTGAATATATTTACATCTAATTTTCCATAATTCAATTTGAAAAAGAAAAATATAATTAAGTTTGAGCTTCATTATTTTAATTTTAATTTTTACCTATATTATATAAAATATATGTCACGGACTATAGTCTTTTATCTTTGTTTTTTAGTGGGGAAAAACCTAAAATTTTATGTTGGAGTTGAAAAATAAAATATAATTAATTTTTTACACCTACTATAGTCTATTATGTACGGTGCTTAGTGATAAAAAAACCTAAGACTTTGGGATGGTGAAGAAAAAACCTAAAATATTTGTCATTCATTTATAATCTTGTAACTTTGTGGCTTACTGACGAAGAAACATGAAATTTGGTGATGGAGAAGAAACATATTGAATATATTTAAATCTAATTTGCCATAATTCAATGTGAAAAAGAAAAATATAATTAAGTTTGAGCTTCATTTTTAATTTTAATTTTTACCTATATTATGTAAAATATATGTCACGGACTATAGTCTTTTATCTTTGTTTTTTAGTGGGGAAAAACCTAAAATTTTATGTTGGAGTTGAAAAATAAAATATAATTAATTTTTTACACCTACTATAGTCTATTATGTACGGTGCTTATTGATAAAAAAACCTAAGACTTTGATATGGTGAAGAAAAAACCTAAAATATCTGTCATTCATTTATAATCTTTTAACTTTGTGGCTTACTGATGAAGAAACATGAAGTTTGGTGATGGAGAAGAAACATATTGAATATATTTACATCTAATTTGCCAAAATTCAATGTGAAAAAGGTAAATATAAATAAGTTTGAGCTTCATTATTTAATTTTAATTTTTACCTATATTATATAAAATATATGTCACGGACTATAGTCTTTTATCTTTGTTTTTTAGTGGGGAAAAACCTA